>JAKSZP010011963.1:0-172205 GCA_022478985.1 Massospora cicadina
GCTTTTTCAGCTTTATTGTGCGCATCTGGGAGTTTTACGAATGTGGCGATGTTGCTTCAGGTAATTTTAGTTTTTGGGTTTTATGCTATAGTTGCCACGTTCTGGATAGCATTGTTAGTAATCTTGTATAACTGTTTTACTGTGATTTTACTCTTTTGAGTAAGACTTTCAGGGATAACAGGAGGTGAAATTCAACCTGTGAGCATCGCCACTAATTTAGCAACAGCTTTACAAAGGGGGCGATAATCTGGTGTTGCAACTGCTTTGACTGCAAGCTGGTGATCACTGCAAAATGATTGACATCTGGCTGTGGGGTATATAGTCAAGGGGGGTATTTGGCGTCCCATTCTGCATTAACAAACTGCTCAATTTGTAGAGATGGTTCTTCAATGAGCTTACTTGATTCATTAATTTCAGCCAATAACTCCCATGGGTTTTGGTTGAATTGAGTTGGGGAATTGGCGTACGCTTGAGGTTTGGTTGATTCATTTGAGGAAGCATGGGATCAAACTGGGATCCAATCTGATGCTTGATTAAAGGAATCATTTGTGCCATTGGGGCGAAGCGGAGGCTGATTGGTGGCTGCAAGTGCAGGTGCAGCTTCCAGTTTTGGGGGAGGGGGGGTAGGATTGTGCCCCAAACCAGAACTTGTATGGGGTGGGTGGCAGATTGGAGGTTGGCAGACGAGTCATCTGGTCTGTCAGAAGTGGCTAAGGAGGGGCACCTGCATTTTGAGTGGTCCAACTCGAAACATGATGGACAGATCGTCCGCCCACCCTCAATGTGGGCCCAAAATGGATGGTCAGGTGCTGAAAGAATAATGGTGTGAGGGGGAATTAACATGGGAATTTACTAAATTCAGGGCTTATTGTGGCATATGCCTGAGGCCCAGCAAGTCATGTGGCCCCATTTGGGACCACAAATTGTAAGATGGGGTTGGAGCCATAGGCTGCCAAACCGTCCATCAGCTCCTGGTGGAGCACTTCAGGGGGAGGTGGGTGGGCAAGCCAGCAAACTGGACCACCAAAGTGGTGTCTGCTGGGAGCTGAGTCTGTGTTGTGGGGAGAGGGTTGCTCTGGAATACCTGGGGCACAGTTGGTGCAGTGGCAGCGTTGGCTTCACAGGTGAAGCTGAGGTCAAAATACCCCTTGTTGGGGCGGAAATCTATAAATCTGGCAGGTGTCATCACCACCTGTGCCATTTTGATAATGGTTTGGTTGTGTTATGGGAATAGTTTCCCATATTTGACCCTTAGGCCATAGCGCATGTTGCTCTAGGGGAGCACCAGGGGGCAGCAAGGTACTGCTTGGGTATGAGCAAGGTGGGCGTCAAGATCCTTGGGAGAAAAGAATCATCCCATGGGTTTGAAATGACTGGGTGAACTAGTCCAAGCATTTTCCTGACAGATGAAAAATGGTGGGGGGAGTTACGCTGCTGCCCCACACTGGAGCAGCCAGTGGAGAATCCGAGGGCATTGGAGCTTTTGGGTATATAGTTCTAATTAGAATCTTAAAACAATAAACCAACACCCTACTTAAGTAGGATGCTTGGTTCTAAGCTAGGATGTGGAAGGTATTCTGCTAAGCTGAACTATGGTTTGGGAACAATTTCCAATATTGAGTCATTAATTAATGGTTTTGATCCCCAATTTTGTTTATAGTATTAGCTAATGATTTTAAGCCATTATTGGGACGTTTTACTGACAACCGAATTAAAGGATTTATCTTTTGATTTTAGAATGGGGCGTCAGGTTTAATCCCCGTTTTGACCCTTTCTTTTTGACTTTTTGCTTAAATTTGGCTTGCTGGGTAAGTTTTCCCCTCTCATATTGACTTCTAGTTGAGCCCCCTGATGGGTACAGGAATTAGGGACATGACAGAGAGCTCCTTGAATTTTCCAAAATCTGCACAAATTTTCTTGATTTTCTATAAATAGATTGAAGATTTTGAAACTTGAATGAGTTTGGGTTGAGGGGTAGTTAGGAAAGGTGTGTGGCAGGAAAGTGGGAGCAGCAGCTACCCATCTCTTTCCAGGGTATGTCCTAGGTCAGAGATCTGGGTGGGGGCTGGGCCTTGGGTTTAGCCCCTTTTTTAGCCTAAAGGGGTACATGATCCTGTTCATCTTAATAGCTGAGCTAAGGGCCTTACACCTAGGTTAGTGAGTTTATACGACAGCAGAGCCTGAAAGTTCCACTGTCACTCCATTTTTTACCTTTCCCATTTTAGTTTGAAACAAAAATACTCAAAAAGCTATGTTTATTTGTGAGTTTAAGTCCACCTACATTTAGGGGCTATGATTTCCAGTTTTAGATGTTCCTGGCTAGTGCTCATGGTTGCCTCATCTCTTTTGCATTCCTCAATATATATAGATAAACCAGAGGTATTATGACTGGTGCTTTGGGTAATTACTCATCCTATGTGCCAGTGCAGTCTTAATATTATCAGCGCGCTCCATGAAGGTAAATGCCATTATTGTAACAACCAGGTTCCCAAGACCTTGGTTTTTCCTCATCCCAATACATTTAACCTTACACTGGAAGTGAGTTTCATCAATTGAATGGCGGAATAGGTCAGTATCAGGTTGTCAACCATTGAGTTGGACAATTGCTTTACAATTCAACGTAAGGGCTGGTGGTGACTCAGTGAATTGCGCAAGTTGGGTGGAGGTCTGATGTGGCGGCTGATATTTCGCCAGCCTAAAGCCACCTGTCTAGACCCAGGTAGTATGCGCTTACTGGTGATACGCACTTACAGGCGTCTCCACTGGGACTATGTATAGGTCAAGGTTGTCATGAGAGTATCTATAAATCTCCAAAACCTAGAGTGGTAGTGCTTGGTGCACAGGACCAACGCAAGGAAACTAGAAGTCGACGTTATAATAAAAATAGTCAAGCAGAGGGTGCTTGAGCTAAAGAGACTTTGGGCGAGGGTGTTGATCATAGTAGGAGTATTAATAAGTAGAACCATCTTCACAACTTGACTGTGCACCAGTGGGAAGTTCATAACCAAGTTTGGTACAGGGTTAGAGTACACTGATGATCAGGTTTGGAGGGAACCTGGTAACCAGCGGTGTACCTGAGTCTTTGATACATTTAAACAAAAGAAACTTGGCTAACATGATGCAAGACATCCTCAAAGAGGTCTGTGCACAGGTGCACCCAAGTCAACATATGAAAAAACGTAAAATAACGGTAGGGTTTATTTGGAAAGATGACCAACGAGAAATGTTGTTCTCAAGCAATGATGCTTAAGCCAACTCAGGGAAATTTTTGGATTAGCGGATGTAATATCACCCTGGTGCACCAATAAGCGCATGCTTTCATCTGAATGGGTCACATACCTTGAGATCGACTTTACTCAGGTAATTGATTGAAGTTGAACCTGACCCAAACTCACAATTTCATAAATGGAACAGGTTTTGAACCCCTATTCCCTGATTAATTTATTGTCCTGTTATCATTTAAATTGAAACTTGTTTATTTTAACCCTTGAGCTGAAACTGGGGCTGGGCTTTAGGCACATCACCTGAACCAACCTGGGCGTACCTAAATTGTACCCAGTGTTGATCCAAGGAGTGTTTAAGATCAAGAAGTGCCTGAACTTTCACCTTCTGTACCTCCTGACGCCCATCCTTGTCCCTGCTGTTGGTAATTTATATAAGGTCATGTAAACATGACATTACCCTCTCCTCTTTTTTGGGCTACGCCCCCTCCAGGGGCATTCGCTAAGGAAAGTTTTTGTGGGCTGAGGCCAACTTCATAGCAGCAACGGCTTGATTAAACTTAGATCCTGCAGCCTTAGGTTATCGCCCATGGAATGCTACAATCAAATCTTGGGCATGGGTGCAATCACACGCTGGGACCCAAATGTTCTCTACTGCGTCAAATCCCTTCCAGGATATAAGATATTTGAGTCTTCTTATTATCTGACGAGAGGTTACAATCTCCTCCACTTCCAATTCTGGTGAACCATCCACGAGATATGCTTCAGGAGTCTCTAGAGGGTGGCCCTCAAACAACATAAGCTTGATTTCATTAAATATTGAAAAGATTCAAAATGAGGGGGAGATCTATCTGCTATGGGGCATGGACCACCTTTCTGACAATGTGGTATGGCCCAATCCTCTTTGGTCCCACTTTTTTGCATGGTTGCTTGATAGGAATGTTTTTAGCATCCAGCATCATGAGATCTCCTTCCTTGTAAGCAGGTCCAACCTGTCTCTTACCATCAGCATGC
The DNA here is from genome assembly GCA_022478985.1 of Massospora cicadina. Lineage (NCBI taxonomy): Eukaryota > Fungi > Entomophthoromycota > Entomophthoromycetes > Entomophthorales > Entomophthoraceae > Massospora > Massospora cicadina. Next base: position 4,236 of record JAKSZP010011963.1, read on the forward strand.
TCCTTGTAAGCCTGCATGGCAGCATCTAAATTAGTGCCCACCCCTTGGTATACTTTTTTGATCATTTTTTCAAAGTCCACCACCGTTTCCACCTTGTATCCACAACTGGGCTCCATGTTGAAGGAGGGATTGAAGCCATAGTTGGAGAAGAAGAGGGAACAACCGATTGATGCATATTGTGCATAGTTATAATTGAATTGGGCCATGGAGATAGGAAACCCAATCTGAGTGATCTGTAGAAGTGTAACACCGCAAGAACTGTTCAAGGCACTGGTTCACTCGTTCTGTCTTTCCATCTGATTGGAGATGATAGGCATTTTTAATGGCATGAACGGATTTGCAGAGTCTTACACAATTCTTCCCAAAAGACAAAGGTAAACTTGGGCCTTAATTGCTAACAATTTCTTGAGGGACCCCATGGTGATCAAACACATTAGTAACAAACAACTTAGCCATCTCCACCGCGTGACTGTGGTTCTTCAAGGAATAAAGTGGGAGAACTTCATAAAACGGTCCACCACCTCCATGATAGCATCATAGCTATCAGTACAGGCAATTTAACAATAAAATTAACTGATATGGAAGTTTAAGGCCCATCAGCCTTTTAAACTGGTATCAAAAGCCCTGCTAAAGGCTGGAGATTTGGTTTCATTTGGTTGCAGACTAGGCACTCTTTACAATATATGCCTACCTGAGAGGCTAATCCCTTCCAATTGTAAGTGTGGTGGATAAGCTCAAGGGCCTTCGCCTTCATATGATGCCAACGGTGATTCCGTCATGATGGTCACAGATGATTTCTGGAAGAAGTGGTATAGCAGGAAACCATAAGCGCCCCTGAAACCACACCATCACAACCTTTACGTGAAAGCCTCTGGTAATATCCTCTTGATTCAATGCGCTCTTTGCAAGGACAATTGTATATTTGGCTAACAAAGGCTGGGAAAGAACAGCCTTTCTGAACATGCCATATTACTTTGTATTTTCTAGAGGAGCGAGCGCTGGCCAATGGCCAATAGAAAGGAAAGTTGAGACACAATATTACCCGGTTAAATCATTAAATGGGTATTATGCACCTTCACTCCTGATGATCAGGAGCTAGTATAGGGTTACAGCTCAAAGCATCCACCAAACCATTCTCCTTGCCCTTTGTAAACTTATAAGAAAATGCAAATTTGGCAAGGGTCTCATGCCAGTAGGTCTGCTGAGGGGTTAATACATGAGTTGCGTGGTAGTACAGTAAGGCACGGTGATCTGTACGTACGCAGAAGGGCTGAGATGAGCTATGCAAGTTATGACGCCAATAAGTCAGCGCCTCAACCACTTTTATAGCTCTTTATCATACACGGCATAGTTTAACTATGGTAGAGAAATCTTCCTAGAAAAATATCCCAATTGATGCTTTATTCCATCTTCACCTACTTGTAATAGGGCTGCCGCTATGGCGAAGTTGGAGGCATCTGAAGCAGCAATAACCTCTTTATTGGGGTTGACATGGCAAATTACGGAAGTGGACAGCAAAGTTTACTTTACTGCTTGGAAGGCATCCTCCAAAACCGGGGACCACTGAAGTACTTTTGCCCCACTTGCCTTATACAAATGCTTTGCAAATTCAGAAAGGTTTCATGTGAACTTTTTAAGGAACATACATGTCCCCAAAAAGCTTCTTAATTTCTTAACCAAAGTTGGAGCGTCCACCCACAAATCGCTTTCTCCTTGTCTGTAGTTATCATGTGCCCTTGGTCAAACACGACGTTGCCCAGAAAGGTAACCTGGGGCTTAAAAAACTCACACTTACTGATTTTCAGCGTAAGGTTGGCAGCCCTCAAACGCTCCACCACCTGCCAAAGGTGTACTTCATGGGACTCATTGTCAGGGGAAAATACCAGAATATCATCCATATAAGCTACTGCGCATACCCCCAGCAGGTCCCCAAAGCTGCATTAATATGACGTTGAAAGGTAGCAGGGGCATTTTTAAGCCCAAAGGGCATAACCCATAATTGGAATATTCCTTTTCTAATACAGAATGCGGTTAACCACTCCTGGCCCTTCTTGATACATATATGATTGAAAAAGTTTAAACAATCCAGATGGAGATAACTTGCACCTTTCCCACATAGCGTGTAATCTTTGACTTTAGGGGGATGGGATGTAAGTATGATATGGTGACGTTGTTAAGTTTTTCATATTCTACGCATGGGAATAAGGTATCATCGGCCTTCTCAACAAAGAGAAGTGGGGAACACACATAGGTAAGGCTTGCTGAAAAATAGCACCTTTGGCTAACTGCTCCTTAACCCACACATATAAGGCCGCTTCCTCCCGTACAGTCAATGGGTAAATTGGGGAAGATATATGCACCAGATCTACAGTGAGCTTGAGCACGCAATCAAACTCTGAATGATCTGGTAGTGCATTAGCTGAAGCCACATCAGATGAAGATTCCAACCCCTCCAAACAGGAAGGTAGGGGAATCTCCTCTGAGGGCCTAAGCAATGAGGCAAGGCTGAGGGTGTGAATATTGGGCCAGTTGGGCAAATAGCCCTGAAAGTTGGCTATTTCCAAAGGAACAACCAACTTGTGATCATTCTTCAAAGTTAAGGATAGGGTATTTTCTTTCAAGTAAGTCCTGATGTCAAACTCTCGCCACCACTCTACACCCAAAATGATGAGGTACAAGAGGCTTTTAATAGCTTAGAAGTGGTCAGAAAAATGTTATGTGCCAACTTGAAAGTCCACTAAACCCATGATTTTTGGCATGGTAATACCTTGTGAAGCCCTCCTCTACTCATACCACCTGGAAAGTATTTCCGTCCAAGTTAGTCGGCTAGGCTCTGGTCAATAAAATTCACAGAGGCTCCAGTATCAATCAAAATAGTAGTGCTGATTTTCCCTAAAGGGGATGAAAGGGTAGCAGTCAGTAGAAATTAACCCGAATGATCTTTATTTATAGCAGAAAACGCCAACACTTCACCACCAAACTCTTCATCTGGAATTAACATGCCTCCTTGATATCTTTTTGAATGAAAATGGAGAGGGATAGTTGGCCACTCTTACTACTGAGGCCACATATCCCACTATATCTTCAGCAACTGCATAAACGTTTTTATAATTCAATTGTAACACCTTCTCTTCCTCCTGGGATCCGCGGATCATGGTTGTGGTCAAGCGTGGGTTCTCTGGAGTGATCAGATACACTGGAATGGGGTCCACTTCTGAGCCATATGGGAAGAGACATGGCTCAGTAGTATATGTGGAAACACCATTTTTAAAATGCATTTTGGGCCGCAAATGACTTTATACCCCTTTCTGTAACAGGTTGTATGACGTTATTCAAGGCCAACACCCCAAGGCCCTTCATCAATGATCCCACCTTCACCATCTAAACGTAGTGCCAAAGAAAAATGATTTATTTGTGTTGATTTTATTGAATTCAGTGGAAAGTCAGTAAATCCTGACTCTCAGATTGCAAAGTGTCCATATCCGCCAGGTACAGGCAAGAAGGGTGAGTACTTTCTAGGAGGAGATAGCAAGAATAACGCCAGAATGCTCCAACATAAGCATAATGTGAAAACAGTGGGGCGCCCCACCACGGCTGTGGCCACAGGCTGACACACACCATTTGCATCTCGAAAAGGTCCCACACAAAAGGTTTGTGCACGTAAAGATAGGACGTTTGTCATCTAATGTCATGAGAGTATCTATAACTCTCCAAAACCTAGCGTGGTAGTGCTTGGTGCACAGGACCAATGCAAAGGAACTAGTAGTCGTCGTTATAATAAAAAGTCCAAGTAGAAGGTGCTTGAGCTAAAGAGACTTAGGGCGAGGGTGTTGAACATAGTAAGAGTAATAATAAGTCAAACCATTTTCACAACTTGACTGTGCACCAGAGGGAAGTTTTTATTTAACTGAGGCAAGCTGACCAGGGGACAGGCATTACCAAAAGAAATAGACGTGAAACCTGAACAGGGTCAACTCCATCGAAGAATGTTTTTCCACCTCCAGATTGGGACTCAAATTTTTCTGGTTACATCATGGGTAAGGTTTTCGTGTTATTAGACCTACTAACCGCCAATAGCTTCCTTTGGCTGGCACCCCGATTGATATGCAAAGGGCGGGAATTGAACCTGCAACCTTCAGGTTGGTAGCCAAATGCCCTTACTGACTCGCCTTCCACCCCGCACCAGAGGGAAGTTCATAACCAAGTTTGGTACAGGGTTAGAGTGCACTGGTGACCAGGTTTGGAGGGAACCTGGTAGAATCAGCGGTGTACCTGAGCTTTGATAAATTTAAACAAAAGAAACTTGGCTAACATAATGCAAGACATACTTAAAGAGGTCTGTGCACAGGTGCGCCCAAGTCAACATATGAAAAAACGTAAATTAATGGTAGGGTTTATTTGGAAAGATGACCAACGAGAAACGTTGGTCTTGAGAAAAGATACTTAAGCCAACTTGGGGGATTTTAGATTGGCAGAAGTGGTACCAAGCCTTGGTGCACCTATAGGCGCACGCTTCCATCCAAAATGGTCACATACCTCAAAATTGACTTTACTCAAGTAAATAATTGAAGTTGAACCCAACCTGAATTTGTATTTTGTAAATGGACCGAGTTTCAAACCCCTGTTCTCTGATTAATTGAATTGTCCCATTATTGTTTAAATTGTGACTCATTCGTTTTAACCCTTGAGTTGAAACAGGGGTCAGGCTTTAGGCACATCACTTGAACCAACCTGGGTGTACCTAGCCTGTACCCAGCGTTGATCTAAGGTGTGCTTGAGATCATGAAGGGCCTGAAGTTTTACCTTCTGGACCTCCTGATGCCCAGCCTTGTCCCTGCTGCTGGTACCCTCTATAAGTTCATGTAAACATGACAAAGGTGTGGCGAGATCAGCAGGCCCATCAGCACCTCAGAATGTCCCAACATTTTCCAAGGCCATTTGTTCACTGCTTACAGCACCTGGTGAGTGAGGGTTCAACGTCCACGTGACTCTGAATAGTTTTGCTGACCAACCAGAGAAATCAACTAAACTCACCTTAAAATACTTTATAATTTTAAACAAAATTAAAGCAAAGTGGTCAATTTATTTAAGATTTGCTTATCTGGAGATCACACCCACAAACAGTGGGAACCTGGAATGGGTTAACCAAAGATAAAATAAAATTCCACTTTGGAGGGTTGAAATGAGATACGCCAGAATATAAACCCAACTGTCAAGCCAAAACTATGAACTAAATTAGGCTTGAAACCCGGATGATTCCCAGTTATCCCGGTGTATTTGAGCCCTAGTTCCCATAGCTTAGGCGAATATAAATTGTAATTAAAACTATGGTGGAACTGATATGTTCATCAGTTTTCTACCACCAGTCTATTATCCTAAATTATAGGAATTGACGAATGTAATTCATTCTGTTACATTACCCCTCACTAAGAGAAATCCCCCAAGCTTTGCTAAGCTTAGGCGATGCAGAAAGAAATCTGCCAATGGGCGACCTTTCTTGCAACAGGAGTAAAGGGGAAATCTGACTGGAAATCTAAGGGTTACAGAAAGCATCAACGCTCCCCTTGAAGGTCTGCTGGTGTGTGCAAGAGGCCTCAACCGCCAGTGGTCCAGTCAGCACTTCCAACCTTCCCCTCCATCATCAGAAGACTTCAGGAACTGATGATGGCAGCGATAGGGTTATATTTGCTTGATACAATGGCCATCCCCTTATCTTTCGAGCTGTCTGAACCCACAGCTCACTATGGAAATATAAAGTTGGAATAATGTAAGGAACCAGGTTCCCAAGACCTTGGTTTGTACATCACAATACATGTAACCTTACACCAGAAGAGAGTTTACTTAATTAAATGGCAGAATATGTTGGCATCAGGTTGTCAGCCATCAAAGGCAGACAATTTCCCTACACTTCAATGGAATGGCCTGGCAGAAACTCGGTAAATTGTCCAAACTGGGCAGAGGTCTGATGTGGTGGCTAATACTCCACCGGCCTCTAGCCACCTGTCTAGATCCAGGGAGTATGCTCTTACAGCGATACACACTTACAGGCATCACCACTGGGGACCATGATAAAGTTGAGGTGCATCGAGATTAGCAGGTCCATCAACACCTCATAATGGCCCCACACTTTCCAAGGCCATGAGTTTGCCACTTATGGCACCTAATGAGTGAGGGTTAACGTCAATGTATTGGGATTTTTGCCCACCTTTACAGATTCCTAGGTTGTCTTCTGGTTTACTAGGTGATAAGTCCTGCTAGTGAATGAATCAGATATTGGTTGACCTCAATTTTGGGTTAATAATGTCTGGGAATTTCTTGAGTACTTTTATGGGTTTTATCTGTTGGGGATCAATCCAGGTAAATACCTATAATCTCATCGGGCAGAGTTGCCAACAAAATTGGGGCATCTGATAGTTGATTATTGATTAACTATCAGATGTAATGATTGGGATTGGTCAGGTCTCATCACCAGACAATTGGAAATTTAATTAGCAGTTGTGAGGTGAGTGATGCCACTTGAAACTAGCAAATTAATCAGTTGGTTTGTGTCCTGCCATAATGGGTAAAGAAGTCCATTACCTAAGCAGGTTGCTAGCCAAATGTAATTGGTTTGCTGTGCTTGAGTGGGAAATGTTAGGGACACGTTTTCTGGCCTTTCCATTTCAGATCTCAAGGATTTCTGATTAAGAAATCCCTAACTTAATGGAGAAGAACATCACCATTATAGACATCATAGGGAAGATCAATGGAAATGACTGCCTTTCATGGCTGAGGTGCCAACCAAGGAGTTGAGCACTAAATTCTCACTATAAATTCCCTAGCATTTCATAATAATAAAGCAATTTAGATAAAATTAGATTTGTCGTTTTGAAATAAGTTATATTCATCTTCAGTTAATTTTAGCACAATAATTGTGGACTCTTTTGTGTGTATAAAGAGTAAGTATTGGATATCCTTAGAAGGGAAGAAGACCTTTGATGTGGAACTCTGCAGACTTGGTGTGATGAAAAGGAAGGCTGGGAACCTCTGAATATGAGAGTGGATTAAGTTCAGCCAGGATAGGGAAGAAGTCCCTATATTCAACATAATCAGTATTTTGTGGATTATTACAGGTCTAGCGTTGGACCATATTAGGCTTATCTATTCAACTATGAATAATAGTTATCATACTATTATTGCTTATATATCAATTACTATCAAGCAACGTGAATTGTGCACATACCAAACCAATGCAGTTAACTCCTGAGAACTATCAGCAGAGCCAGTTCTTAACATTAAGGGCCAAGAGTTACATATTTTAATACCACGTGACTCTGAACGTTTTTGCTGACCAACCTGAGAAATCAACTAAACTCACCCCAAAGTACTTTATAATTTTAAACAAAATTAAAGTGAAATGGTCATTTATTCAAGTTTGGCCTATCTGGCGAGGGCACCCACAAATGGTGGAAACCTGGGATAGGGTAATCAGAGATTAGATAGAATTTCAACTTGATAGTGTTGAAATAGAAAACACTGGAATATAAATCCAACTGTCAAACCAAATTTTGAAATAAATTAGGTTTGAAACCCAAATGATTCCCAGTCGCCCAGTGTGTTTGAGCCCTAATACCCATAATCTAGGCAAACATAAATTTTAATTAAAACCATGACAGAGCTGATTTGAATTGTCAGTTTGCTACCAGCTGTAACGATTGACGAATGTTACATGAATCTTATAAGTTGGGTATTATAAGATTTGTGTGTGTCAATAGTTGCATTTCCATTATTCTGATTAGGATTTTCCTATTTGGGTCAATAACAGAATAAAATTTAAAATAGATAATTTATTTGATTGGTTGTTATTCTGAGGTACCCCTCCAATTCTCCATTGAGTTTCCTGGATGCCATCAATTCCAGAGGCTTTTGTGAACCTCATTACCTCCAATTCATTAAGCCTTTTTGGTAGTATTTCATCTGAGGTCAGCCCCAATGGACCTCAGTATTGAAGTCTATTTTGACTTTGAGTCTACCCAAATAAAGGCTGCTAATCGCTTATTCCATTTTATTTAATTTTATTTATTTAAAATAAGGATTGGGGGTGCAGATGGCAGTGCAATGAGGAGGAGAGGAAGGGGGTGGACGCGCTGGGATCCTCTTGAGAGTGGCCTTGCCCTGGTGAGAGGGGAAGGAGCCAGAGTGGCCTGAGGTGTCAGAGGCCAGTTGGCTGCACCTCAGCTGGGTAACCCCAAGGTGACAGAGGCCATAGGGATGCACCTTGGCCCAGGGGCCCAAGGTGACAGAGGCTGGTGCACTGCATCTCAGCCTGGTATGCCCGGCAAGGCCATCCATTTGGACAGGACCATTCAGAGTTGGTACGGCCATATATGGGGGTGGATGTTAGGGCTGATGGCGGGCTGGGCCTTGGGAGCCCAGTTCGTTACATTATTTCAATACTCAGCTTTCTTTCAGCAGTCTGTGATTACCAGCCAGCCTGCAAGATGGGCCACTGTCAATGTCTCAAGCATTGGCATGGTCCATCGATCCTTTTCATGGGTTTTGTGGGGCCTTCCCACAAAGAGGATGGGGAGCTTGGGGGGTTGTCCGGAATGCTGTGGTTGATGGCCTCTTGTGCCTGCCAGGAGACCTCCAGAGAACCTGTTGATTTGATTCAGGGGCTCTGGACTTCCAATCGATTCCCCCAAGTTGCTCACAAAAAAAGGTCCTCTATCAGCTAGGTCATAGGTTGCTGCTTGCCTGCTCTGCCAGTTTGGGTCAGGATCTGCCAGGTTTTTACAGGGGGGTAATGTAACGATTAACAAACATTACATGAATCTCATAAGGTGGGTATTATGAGATTTGTGTGTGTCAATAGTTGCATTTCCATTATTCTGATTAGAATTTTCCTATATAGGTTGATAACAGAATAAAATTTAAAATAAATAATTTATTTGATTGGTTGTTGTTCTGAGGTTTCCCTCCAATTCTCCATTGAGTTGCCTGGATGCCATCAATTCTGGAGGCTTTTGCACCCCTCATTACCTCCAATTCATTAAGCCTTTTTTGGTAGTATTTCAATCTGAAGTCAGCCCTGATGGACTTCAGTATTTAAATTCTATTCCAACTTTGAGTCTACCTAAATAAAAATTGCTATTCACTTGATCCATTTTATTTAATTTTATTTATTTAAAATAAGGATTGGGGGTGTGGATGGCAGTGCAATGAGGAGGAGAAGAAGGGGGTGGATGCGCTGGGATCCTCTTGAGAGTGGCCTTGCCCTGGTGAGAGTGGAAGGAGCCATAGTGGCCTGAGGCGTCAGAGGCCAGTTAGCTGCACCTCAGCCAGGTAACCCCCAGGGCGACAGAGGCCATAGAGATGCACCTCAGCCCAGTATGCCCAGCAAGGCCGTCCATTTGGACAGGACCATTCAGAGTTGGTATGGCCATATATGGGGGTGGATGTTAGGGCCGGTGGTGGGCTGGGCCTTGGAAACCCAGTTCGTTACACCAGCATTCCTATTATCCTGAATTATAGGATTTGATGAACTGAATTTTTTCATTACAATTAGCAGTTCCAGTCATAGAAAAATACGTAATTCCTGAAAGTTGACGCTTGTTCTCATATCTGCTAAATTAGGACAATAACCCAAGATCATCCAATCTTGCCCCCTTGTCATATACCCCTATCCCTGATGACAGAGATGGAGTTAGTTAGACTACTGTCCTGGCGACTCAGGGCCCCTATGCAGGTTTTCTTTCTATTTAAATTATTTCTTTTATTATTTTATTTCTTCTTACCAGTAGAGTTGGCCCCTTGGTCCTCCTACCTCAAATAAACAGATATATCACTTTGACCAGCTTGGCGTACATTAAATTGATGGGTTCAATGGTTTTACTGAGTGGTAAGTAGCTATTCAGTTGAATTGATATGCTTGATTGTTATTCTAAGTGGTTTAAGAGTTTTCATTAATTAGATAGGCTTGATAGTTTTTTTAAATTTATTGCGGGGAAGGCCGACCATGGGACGGACACTTCTGAATATGACTCAGACGAGACAAAACTTAGTACCAGGGGAGGCACCCCAGAGAAGCAATGCTATCTCTTGTTGCCAGCGGGAACGCCACTTATGGTAAGGGGAGGGAACGTGTGTAGGGGACGTAGCCACTATTGAGCACGTGTGGAGGAAGGGGTCTGATTTGATGAACCAGACTGGGAACCAGGAGGAGACCAGCTGTCAGCGACGCGGTGGGATATATCCAAACATCCACACTTGAAAGTGATCCACCAAATGAGACCGGAATCTGTGGACAGCTTCAGGGAGGGTGGGGATGGAGCCAGCGATGGCATCCAAGACAATCGTGTGGATAGTCCACATGGCGATTGCAACCACCAGAGCACGGAGGGAGGGTGGGAGGGGGAGGCCATTGATGAAGCAAACATATCTCTTGACAGACTGAAGGGATGTGTTTGATCCTGGCCTAGCAGACGTTGGACTTCGCGCCATATTACTTTAGAGGTGGGGCACTTCTCCAGGCGGTGAAACAGCGTTCCATACTGGCCACACACGACACAGGATGAGTGTAAAACATTAGAGCGCTCAGCTGTATGATACACCCGCCTCAGGCAGCGCCACACATGGGAGCGGACTTGAGGCTGCAACAGAGGATGGTGTGCGTATTTCCAGATAGTCTTTTGGGTCTCAGTGGAATAAGGGATGTCCATCATGTCCAGGTAGTCCACCCTGGATAGGACTTGGGGTCGAATGGGGATCACGCCATCATGGATGGGTAGCCCCTGTACCTCTTGTGTGAACTGAGGAGAGGGGCGGCCTCTTCAGGTTGTATGTCCACTAATATGAATTCTCCACTCTGCGCTTCGCATGGAGATTAAGATTCGTTTGTAGTGGGTTTTATCCCGTGAGGACCTGTGGCCGATGTGTGTGATGCGAGGTATTTCATCAGGGAGTGGGGGTTTGATGGATTGTTGAGGCCCAAGGCTCAGGAGAAGTTGGAGCGGGCCGCGCGGGACCAGTGTTGGGATGGGAGTGTAGGAGCAGTGACAGCCGCAATCCAGGTGCCCAGGATCTTGGCGGCATGGGCTTTGAAGTCAAGTAGGCCCATGCCACCATGATGATGAGGGCCAAACATGACCTCTAGCCGTACTGGTGGAGGGCGGCCTGACCAAAGCCAACCTTGTAGCAAAGCATACAGGGATTTGAAGAAGCTTGGGGAGAAGGGGATGGCGTGGGCTCTGAACCAGACTTTGGATAGGAGCATAGAGTTGGCAAGAACAACCCTGCCAGTGAGGGTAATAGGGTGGGCTCTGAGAGAGGCGATTCACTTCGTCACGTTGTCCAGTATATGGCCCTCCATTACTGCTGACGCGTATCCACCTGCCTCCATCCACACGCCCAGATGGCGTACCAGTCCTATGGTAGGACGTGGCACAAAGGGGAGCACCAGTGGAGCGATGTGTGTTGAGTTAGTAAGGCGTGGACGTGGGCGAGCAGATGGGCCGGGTTGGGAACTACTTGCTGGGGCCCAGCAGTTCTGAAACTGACCAAGGAGGATGATTTCGGTTTTGGAGGCGTTCAGTGCCGCGTTGCTTACCCGTGAATATTCCTGGATAAGGGCTTCAAGCGCGCGTGCATCTTTGTTATTAGACACCCCCACCACGCAATCATCTGCAAATGCCATCATCTTGACTGGGGTTTGGCCTGGCACATGGACCCCAGTGGGTTGGGCATTCACATTTCGCAGTAGTGGGTCAAGGCTGAAGTTGTATAAGAGTGGGCTGAGGGGGTCCCCTTGTCGCAGGCCCCTTTGAGGATGGACTACTTCCGTTAGGAAACCTGGGCCGCGCACTGCCATTGTTGCAGATTCCGTGAGCAGCATCACCCAGTTAATGAAGCGGGGAGGTAGGCGGAATTGTTGGAGGCAGGCCCTAAGGTATTCCCAGTTTACTCTATCATAGGCCTTTTGTTGGTCCAAGAATACAAGTGCTCCAGAGGCTGTGGACTGACACACATTAGCCACAGAGTGCACGTTATCCCAAATCGACCTTCTGGGGATGAAACAAAATTATTCTGGGGAGATGGTGGCAGATGCTACAGTCCCTAAGCGGTTAGCCATGATTTTGGTTAAAATGTTTGGTGTCTGTGTTTGTTAGAGAAATGGGGCGCCAGTTGGCTAAGTCTAGCCTATCCCCTTTCTTGAAGAGTGTGACTGTAAAGGCCTCATGTCCTCCTGGTAGGAGGCGCGTTTCCAACAGGCTTTGGTTGAGTGAGGCTAGCAGCAATGGGGATATATATTTAAAATATTTTTTGTAGAACTCATATGGAATGCCATCTGGGCCTGGGCATTTTCAGTTTGGCGCACCGCGAATGGTAGTCCATAATTCGTTTGGAGTAATAAAATCATTATTTATGGGTATTGGAAAATGGTGCGGATATGAGCTCGGTTGAGAAATTCTGCCATTTTGGCTGGCTGAATTGGTTCAGCTCTGTATAACTTGGAGTAATATCTTTGCATTTCGATTGCCACTTCAGCCGGTGTGTCCACAATAGAATTATCCGATCTTCACACCTGTGTGCAGGCCACGCTCTGGCGTGGTGCAAAAGTTTTTGAAGAAGTATGTGGTGCACTTGTCGCCTTTAGTGATGCATGTGGCCCTGTATTGGACACAAACCTGATGTTTGTGTTGCCTTTCAAGTGTGTTGAGGTGGGCGGCTGCCTCCACCCACTTCAGGCCCCATGCAGGGCTATATCCTGAGGCTGGAATGTTGGACTCCAAGTGGGCCAATTCCGCCAGCGCACGCGATATAACTGCCGATGTGGCTCGTGAGCATCTGGATGAGAGATGGCAATAGTGGCAGATAGTGTCTTCTTTGAAAGTTGCCCATATGGAAATGGGGTCCACGCAAAACGGTGCAACAAACGATTTTGCCAAAGTTGCCTCTTCCACCCACATGGAAAATCCTGGTGACGCGAGCTCTGGGGGCAGCTTTTGCACCAATGTGGGGCCTTTGCAACTGTGACAGGTAAGTGGTATGTTATCAAGACCAGTCAGTGGTCAGAGAATTCCATTTTCGTTGTTTTGAAGTGGGAGATGTAGGGTTGTAATTTCGCCAGCACTAGGATAAGGTCGATGCGGGTCATGGACCTTAATTGGCCGTTGTGGACGTGGGGATGCATCATGTTTTCGAGCAGTGGGGCATGTCACAGCAGCGCATCCATTAACCCAAGGGTGGCTTTTAGAAAGCGTAGTTTTACGTGACCCTGTGGGGCGTAGGGTGAGGGTGGCCACCAGTCCGTTGGTGAGGTTAGCCAACAGTTCATGTCACCAATTAGGAAAGAATCGGGGGGTAGTGGGAGGGATTTGACTGATAAGAAAAATTCCTGACGCTCATGTGCACCGTTTGGGTGTAAATGTTGACGATTGTGTGTGCAACATTGGCCCATGAGAAGGTGACAATGAGCACTTGGCCATTTAGGAATGTTTCTGAAGATATAAATTTGAAAAAATTGTTTTTCTGAATTAGCACCCCACAGTGCTTTGACCAAAAGGATAGGGATGGTAGGAGCATTGTTTTCCAAGCTTCCTTGGAACCTCATGGACAGTGGGACTCCTGGATAGCCAGGATATCCACAGGTAAATTGTTTTGTAAAAAACTCAGTTTCCTAGCCTGGGATGGGGAGGCCTTGAGTCCGGCAATATTCAGCATCCCTAGAGTGAAGGTTTCCCCCATCGCACCTTAGGTGCGAGGGGGTGGGCCCCCAGGCCCACCAGCCTCTTCAAGGTCCCCATGGGCTTTCACAGCAGCATGGGTGTTAGCAGCAATGCTATTGGGGTTTTTGTTAATTTTTGTGGAAAGAGTCGCGTTGGCTTTGGCCTTCGCTTTTTGTTTTCCTGACGTCAGATATTTTTAATGCGGTGCGGATAAGTTTGGTGCACCGTCGAGTGGGGCAAAAAAAAATTTTTTTTGGTTGGGATAGGTCCCAAGTCAGTTTCAACTGGGGCTTGGCTGCAGCAATTGGGTGAGATTGAATCTCCCATCGGATCCTTGGATTGAGTGGCCCGTTCAGCATGGGCCTCCCAATCTGATTGGGTGATGGATTCCTGAGTTGCTTCCACTGCGAAGGTCTCCATGTCTTCCTGGCGTTGTGAGTGTGGGATGGTGGTGGTGGCCTTGGCCACTTCCTTGGCTGCAGTCCTATGGGCCTGCTTGGCCTTCTTCTGCTCCTGCGGGGAGATGGGCTTTACCAATAGGTAGCAGCCTTGTGCTCCCATGGAAAAGCCTCCTTGGTGCTTGCAGTTGGTTTGTAGTGCGCCTCTCCGCTGGCCATGGCCGCCGAGGGGTGCTCTTGGAATGTGACGCCCTCTTTGATAGGGCACGCATGTGCCTTATGGCTGAACGCGTCATAGTGGGTGCAAATGGGGGGCGCGCTGTCCACGGTTACCCAGAATGGGTGGGTGGTGTGCCCTGCAATGTCAATAAAGGTGGAGTGCGGGATCTGGGTTAGGTCCTTTGCAATCTCCTCAGTTGGGGTCAGAACTGCGCTGGCTTTGTTGGTGCACAGGTGTGGCATCAGTGTGAAACGTTGCATTTTGAAAGATTGTTTTTGCCTTATATGGTGAGACCATTTTTCAGGTGTTGCTCCAAAATGTCACGTTTTACTGTAGTAGGCAAAAAGTCAAACGTGAGGAAAATTTGGTTTGATTTTGTCCATCTGGTGCATTTAGTTTTGATGGCCCATTGCCCTTTGGGGAGGTCGATCACTATGCACACCGCTTCAGCCTTGTCTGCTGCTATTTTGCTTTCAAAACCTAGGTCCAGCCAACTGCATGACATGGAGTGAGGTGCAACGTACACCGCGGTCAGGAAAAATTTGTGTACATCTTCACAAAATTTTTCCCATAGGGCCATTTTTTGGATGTCCAGATACACACGGACTCCAAATTCCACCGACGAAAGTGGCTGGGAATGTGGCGTGTTGATGTACTGGTTACATCGTGCTTGCCACGTGAGTATCTCCGAAGAAATTGTGACCGCCAGTTTTTTTAGATTTTTTTCTATTCCACCAGATTCTCCAGGGCGTTTCTGAACGTTAGAGGCCGCGGGCCTTCCGCCTGCTCCTCTTGCCTTGCTTGCTCAACTGCTCCCAGACATGGGCGCAGACTAATCCCCTCTATGAGATTATCAAACTAGATTTAGTCTTGAATTAAATGGGTTGCAAAAGTGTTTGCAACGAGAAAGAAAAATCTCTTAGGCTTGATAGTTTTAGTTAAGTGGTTTGGTGGTTATTTGTTAATTTGATAGGCTCAATTACTCTCTATACTTATTGTTGGCCATCTAAAGTATAAAAGTACAATAGTCATTTAGAAACATCTGATAGTTTCTATAAACCAGAGCAATGTGGTAATATGTTTAGTGCTGTCATGAAGTTTTGCTATATTTGGGTTTCATGACAAGGTGCACGTGTGGTGCATGGTAAATCGTTGTTTTCAAGGCTGGCGGTAAGCTGAGTGGATTCTGGATGCTAAGTATAATTCTGAAGTACTGAGTTAATAAAATAAAATTTTATAATTAAATGGAAGTCAACTCTAAATCTGAATACTTAGATGTATTGTAGATCTGTAGGGGTTTATACTAGGTGATTTGTAATTATTTTTGAAGTTCCAGTGCATGCAGGGAACCAGAAAATCAGGACAAAATGAATTAAAGTTGCAGTGCATATGTTTGGCGTTTATAAAATCTGTGGGAACCTCATATTCTCACAAAACTTCCCTTATTCTTTTTGGTATTGATAGGGTTTTTAGTGGCTCCCATTAATGGTAGATTTGTATGGTACTCCATTGGAGTGTCTAGGGCATAATTACCATATGGGAGGTCTTTGGAAACTTGGTAGGGTCCTTTAATGTGGGGGTGTGACTTCTTTGAATGGGAGTTAGTCATTTCATTTTGATAAAGGAGGACTGAATCTCCAATGGTGTATAAACGAAGAGGTTTAAGCTGATTATCATAGTTGTCTTTCTTTTGCTCAGCATTTTTGGTTACAAGGTTTTAATTAATGGTCCACCATTGGTGGCAATCAGGTGGTTGGTTGATACTGAATAGTTGTTTGATCAAAGTGTTTGGGTGAAAATGAACTTTAAAAAGTATACTATAAGGAGTATGTTTGGTAGTGGTATGAATTTTGGTGTAGTAGGCCCAAAGTATTGATGCAGGCGTTTATGCCATTTCTCAGGGTTATCAGTGATACCTCTTTCAAGGGCATGCATGAGGGTTTGATTTAGGCGTTCCATCAAACCATTGCAAAGGGGGTTGTAGGAATTAATCATGGAATGTTTGGTGCAGACTTGTTCAATCATCTTCTCAGCCAACTTATTAATAAAGTGCATGCCTTTGTCAGATAGAATGATGTGAGGTGGTCTTTACATGGTAAATATATCATAATTTAAAAATTAGACAACAGTCACCACATCAGCATGTTGAGTTGCTTTATCTATGGGCCACAAGGTAAAATAATAAGTTGTGAGAAGAATGTATTTGAACTCATAATAGTAACATTAAAAGGTCCCATAAAATTGATACCCCACATTTCAAACAATCTGAAAGTTACAATGGGGTTGAGGAGTTTTTGAGTTTGGGGTTATGCGTTAAAATTTTGGCATGCGTGGCAGGTGGCAATATAGTTGGATACATTTAGGTAGGCTTTGGGTTACCAGTAAGAGTAATATAGTTGAGTCAAGGTTGCTTGTATTCCAAAATGGCCAGCATTATTTTTTGCTTCTTTCATGCATTGCATCCTTTGGTCTTTTGCTATTACTTGGGCAACTGATCCTATGGTGTGAAGATAAAAATGATTTTTAAAGATTTAAACTTGGTGCACTGGTTTTTAATTCTTTGATGTTGTTGATGCCTTTGGTACTTCAAACTCACATAGGAACTTCAATATATGTATGAGATTTTTTCTTGGTCAATCTCCACCATATGGGAGATCGCAGCATCAGCAGGAAATTTTTGGGATGTGGGAAAGCCCATCAGCCACAGCATTTAATTTCTTTAAAAGTGGGTAAATTTAAAGTCAAGTTCCATTAGTTTATAGCACCAACAAATGAATTGGCTATTTGGGATGGGGTTGTTGATAGAAGGACACTGCATAGTTGTCTGTGAAAATGGTGACAGTCTATCCAAAACTTAATATCAGAATTTTCTAAGGGCAAATACCGCAGAAAAAATCCTTTTTTGTACATGAATTATTTGATTTTGGATGGGACAACTCTTTTTGAGGTATATTCTATAGGCAGGTAGGTATTATCTTTGAGTTTTAAGGAATCCAGCTACTTTGGTGCTCGCTGGTGCTAATGCCACTGGATTCCACAAAAATTTAATTAAAATAAAAATGAACGCTACTATAAAACTGTTTTTTATACTTTTATTATGAGTTGGGGGTAAAGTGAAAAGTGAGTTTCCCAATATATGACTTTCAGTATTTAAACTGATTTTGAGGGTTGGTGGGAATTCAGGGATAGGTTTGGAATAGCTTTAATGCTTCCAATTTAGGTAATATGTGTTATGATCCTATCAGATCTTAGGAAAAGGGAGTTAATTTTTGGTAAACCAAAGGTTGGGGTTTTGGGGAAGAATATACCCATGCGGTAAGACTTTAATGTACCACAACCAATCACCATTAGAGAAATTACTTTGACCTTGGAGGGCCTCCACCACGCTTATAAAAGAGGGTGGCCCCTGCGTAGGTGGTTTGAAGAATCTGGTGATAGTTGGGGGAATACCTGCTGAGGGATGCCCCAATGTCTGTTGTGAGGTTGGGGAAATCCAACCATTCAATTTTACTTTTAGTGCCTGAGCAGGTATCAAAATGGTGTTACCCCAATTAATGGGGCTCCACTGAGAATCGTCCAGGGTCTTTTGGCCAATATCTCAATATTTTTGGTCCCATTATTCTTAAAGTTTCATTTGGGGTCATTGGCAACTTGTGAATGGCCACCAGTTTCTCATTTTGGCTGATTCTGACCCAAGACATTCTTCCTCTGCAGCTGAGAGAGCAAATGTATAACAGAGTTTTGTGAGGACTGCGCTGAGGGCAAGGTCACTGGCATCTGGAAAATTTGGAACTCTTCTTTGAAGTTTGGAAGTATCAAGATGGGTGAACGGGTCATTAACTTTTTGAGGGCCTCAAAACTATTTTTTTCATTATCTGAAAATATTATTTGGTCACCACTTTTTTGTAGGCGGTAAAGTGGGCCAGAAATTTTACCAAAGTTTGGGATAAAGGCTCTATATTAGTTGACAGTACCCAGGAAGCTGAGTAGTTTAGTAGTATTTTTTGGTTCAGGACAAGAGACAATAGATTCTACTTTAGACAGGTCTGTGCACTTGCCGTTGGGGGTGGGGATATGTCCAAGTAGATTTAGTTTCTATGTGCACATTATAAGGTTTGAGCTGTTCATTCTGAGGTTGTATTTTTTATGCATAAAATCTGTTTTGAGGCCGCTTAAGTGTTGCTGGAAGTTTGGTGAAAACAGTAATTTCATCAAGGTATGCGGTAACACATCTGTTCAACAGGTCTCAGAATAGGTTGCCCATGACTTTTTGGAAGGTGTGTGGTGCGTTGGTGAGTCCAAAGGGTATTCTGGTGTACTCAAATTGTCCAAAGTTTGTCATGAAGGAAGTATTGGAGGTGGATTCGTTGTCAACTCCCAGTGATAGTATCTAGAGAAAAGTTCAATGTTAATGAAATACTTTGTGCCACCCTATGGAGACTATATGTATGAGATATGCAATAATGGGTATGTATTCTTTTTAGTCACTTTGTTGAGCAGAATATAGTCAATGTACATTCTGAGCTTGCCGTTTTTCTTAGGTACAATGGTAAAAGGAAAGGTCCAGGTTGGCTGAGAGGGTCAGATGAGCCTGCCGACTAAACCTTTCTGTTTTCTTCCAGAACAAATTTTTTGTGGGCTTAGAAAAGTTGATAGAGGTATATGGCTATGAGTGCTACATTTCCTAAATCTATTTGGTGAGATCCTAGGGTCAAAAGGGGTATGTCATCACCATCATGGCATATATTTTCATGGTACTGTTCTAAGAGTTGGGCTAACTTAGTTTTTTGGGGGGTTTGTTAAGCTCAAGGTCTAAATTTGGTCATCTAATTTGGAATGGAGGTAGGTCACAATTTGGGTGGGGCATTCTTTTGGGTGTCAGCATTGGAGTAGGAGATCTTCAAGGTTCCAGTCTATCATCAGTCTGAATGTACTACTGGTCACTCTCAAAGTTTTCATAGATGCCAAATTCTTTCAGAGACTGACAGGACAGTAACATGGGAAGATGGTCATGGTCAAAAATAATGGCATCAATGGATCTAATCTTCCCGGGGGGGGGGGGGGGGGGGGGGGGGGGGGGGGGGGGGGGGGGCAATTTCAATGGGTGGGTCAAAAACTTGTCTGTAGCAGATTTGTCAGGTGCTTTAGCCATGAGGAACACTAGTAAACTGTGTAGTATTTCCTTATAGCCAATATCTAGGAGGATATTTTTGTAATCAAGTTGGTGGATGAACTGGTGTCTAAGATGATTAGAAAGGTGTAGCCAAAAAGGGATCCAATGGTGCACGGTGTACTGGTACTACTGGACATGGTTTTTTGGGGTTTTACTGCATCAGGTCTGAGTCTTGTCATTGGATTGCTTGATGAAGAACTTGATGGAGCGTGGGACTAGATTTGCACAGGTCTTTAAGTTTGATGGGGATCACCATGTCTATAAAAATTTTCTGTAGCAGAAACTCCTTCAGGCTGATATGAGGGGGTAGCAGTCAAGTTTTCATAAGTTGTTGAGGTAGGAAGAATGAAATAGGTGCTGACTTATTCTGCACGTTGTGTACTCCAGGGTGCAGCTTGTTGATGATACAGGATTGATGGATTTTTCTGTCTAAGGTTGAGTTTCTTATGGATGTGTTGGTGCAGTTTGACATGAAGTGGTTTCTGAATGGGTCACCTGTGGAGGAAGTGATTTTGGTGCAGTTCAAAGTTCTTGTAAAAGGCAGGATGAGGCAACTGATCCCAGTTCTGGGTTTGAGGTTGTGGCTCATCCTCCTCCTCCATGGGTACTTCATGAAGGTAATTGCTGATTTTTTACTGCATTCAGGAGATCTTAAATCTTTATTTATTTTAATAGGTTCTGCAGTATGCAGTTAGGTGTTTAATTCTTTTTTCTAGAAGCATAAGCTTTCATTAGGAGAATGATTTGATTCTGGTCAAGCTCCTGGAGTGAAGTCTCAATGTAATGTACAGGGTTTTATTAAATAGTATGGATGTCATGGTAGTAAGGTTTTTATTTTATATAGTTTGCTTTATGAGGTTGAATTGTAGCTGCTTGATTTCAGTGAGGTGGTCAGTTTAGGCATGGGCTATTGTAAAAATTTACTCTAGTAGTTGATTATCAGTTGTCAACCCAGTAACCTTTTTACTGCACAGGTTTAATTTACTCACACACTTTGTCACATTGTATAGAATGTATTAATTGATAATAGTATGGAGACTATTATCTGTAGTTGAGATTGAAATATTATTAGGCCCAACTCTTCAGACAGTACTTACAATTAAGAGCTCTGTAAGTTGTACTTGTAGGGATTTGTTCCCTATATTCTTGTCCACCCAATCTTTGTTAAGATACCCTGGTGACAGTCTCTCTTGGCCCAACACACAGTCAGCAGCTATCCCTGATTGTGGTTCATTTGTCTCTAGATCCCCACTCAGATCTTTACTCTTCTCTCTGAGAGTCTTCCAATTAAGCCTTCTGCAATAATATCCTTGAGATGGAATATCACAATAGAAGCTGATAGTCTAACTATATACCAAATTGATAATCTTACTGTAGATACTACTAATCTTGATAATAATACTTTTGATAATAATACTAATAATACTATCTTTATTATAGTAAATCCTAGGGAAATATATGTCAGGGGAATCAGCTGTCTAACCCTTGGTTGACACCTCTTCAATGAAATGGCAGCTGTTGCCATTGAATCACCCTTCCTTATCTCAGCAGCAATAGTCTTCCCCATCCTGGCTAGGATTCTGTCATTGTACATCCTTGAGACCTCAAATGGAAAGAGTTGGAAAATGTGTCCCTAACATTTTCCTCTTGATTCAAGTGAACCAACCATAATTGGCTAGTAACCTGCTTAGGTAATGGGACTTATTACCTATTATAGCAGGTCACTTCACCAACCAATTGCTTCACTAGTTGCAGGTGGTATCATTCACCTTGCAACTCACTATTTATTCCCAATCAGTCAGTGATGAAACCTGACCAATCCCAATCAGTATGCCTGATAGTTAATCACTATCAGATGCCCCTGTTTTGTTGGCCACTCCACCTGATGAGATCTTAGGTATTTATCCAGATTGATCCCTGATGGATATGACCAGGTGAATATCCCAAAATCCCCTGAACATAGTTCCTCTGAAACTTGGGCCAACCAATTTCCAATTCACTTCACCTTAGGGAATTTTCTCCTAGTGACACCAGGTAATCTAGCAGGCTGGGAATATGGGCAAAAATCCCAACAGCTATCAAGGTGGACAACTTTACAATGGAAACATGATATACACCACTGGTGAGAATGGTGGCAAGGCTCATTGCAGATGTAGCAAGGTATATTGTTTCAGGGGGCCTATCCCTGCACCATCATTGTGAGATTCTTCAAGTGAGTGAAAGGGTAGAAATCTCAGAAGCTATTTCAGAAGGTGAGGCAATTGGCTTCATTTTTTGGGATTACCTTGTCATAATGGCTTTCCTCAGTTAACTAGTAATCTGCAGTTCCTGAAACTTAATTTGGTGGTGAGATACTAGGTGGGCATAGTTTTGGCAGGCTTAAATGGTATAATCAATATTTGTAGGCTGTGCAATCATCACAGCATTCAGATAGGGTTCATCCAAGGTATTAAGGAACTAGTTGAGAAGTTGGAGGTCTATGTCCTCAGTGCAGTGGTGGCCAGCCTGGTACCACTGTCCTACCAGGTCTTCAAAGGTGTCCAAGAAGCAGCTCAAATTCATGTAGTTATATATATAGATATAGCAAAACTTCTTATATAGCTTAATCTTGGAGAGGTGGAACTTGGTATGGGAATGGTCCTGACAGTTGACCCATGAGTCAAACGGTGTATGGCACAGTACTAGCATTGGGCAGTATCAGTAAGGATGGAGTAAATATCCCAGAGTTGTTGATGGGGAGGGACTTTGCAATTGTCTCCCCATGTATTGGCACAGTGCCAGCATTGGGCAGTACCATTAAGGAGGGAGTAAATATCCCAGAGTTGTTGATGGGGAGGGACTTTGCAATTGTCTCCCATGTATTGTAGGCTGAAAGCCATTTTTCAATTGGCCCATTAACAAATTTGGCTAATAATTGGTAAGTATACATATGCATGATAGCTATAGCGGTCTTCTCAGATAAGGCTTCCCTCCATAGGATGTAGAGGGTTCTGGTTTATATTGGGCAGGATCACCAATTTGTCATGGAGTTTTGCTATCTTAGGGTTTTCCACGGCAAGGTGCACGTGGTGTGCGATAAATCATTGTTTTCAAGGTCGGCGGTCTGCTGAGTGGATTCTGGATGCTGGACATAATTCCTGAAATACTGGGTTGATAAAATAAAATGTTAGAACTAAATGGAAGTCAACTCTAAATCTGAAGAACTTAATTTTATTGTGGATTTGTAGGGGTTTATATTAGGTGATTTGTAATTATTGTTTGAGGTTCCAGTGGCGTGCAGGGAACCAGCAAATCAGGACAAAATGAATTTAAGTTGCAGTGCAGATGTTTGGCGTTCGTGAAATCTGCAAGAACATCCTATTCTCACGACAGTGCTATAAACAGCCCTAGTTGATTCGGATTGAAATTAATGTTTGCGATTGCCGCGATGCCGCTGAAGCCATAAGGTTTCGAGTTAGCTTTTAACCGAGTTTACTAAAAATGAAATATCTGAACGAATTCAGCTCGTTCGGCCGATTGTTTTTGACCAATGAAATTTGAGTCAAGTTTGATACGATCTCGAGGGGACCTTGGTAAAGCGAGGTTTAGGAAAGTTGACCTGAAGCTCTTTACTCAAGCGAGGGATGTCGCCGCAAAACCAAGCCGATAAGCGGCCGGTATCGCCCCAAGAGGGCGGCGCTATGATTATCAAGAAATCCAAAACTGAATCCCAAGGCGTACTGACAAAATCTTCCGTTGTGGAGACTAGGCTTCAGAAGGTTAATTTTTATATCACTGGTCATGTTTATAATATCTATAGCTATTGCTTTTTAAGAGGTTAAGCGGAAGACAACTCGCATTTTTTTCTTTGATTTTTATTTCTCTTAAAAGTACCACTGTCTTTAACTTTTTGCCGTGAATTGTCAAATTCAAAAGGTTTAGTGGTTTGCCGATGAAAAAATGAACCAGATAGCAGACAATTTTATCAGATTTTGGTTTTATAACTTTTGAAAAGCTTATTAGCTTGGGCTAATTTGACAAAAGAGATAGAAGCAACATGATCGCCTTGTTTATATTTGAGCTGGTCAACGTTTTTTGAAGTTTTTGGTTTACGCTTAAAAGGTTAAGCTTTTACGTAAATCGAACTATTGGCTTTAATATTTCATTGTTGCTTAATCGATCAAGCACGATATTTTTGGTTTGGGTGAGCCTTCTTTTTATATATCTTAGTCTTCATTTTCTGGTTATTGATAGGGGTCCAATAGTTCATTTTTATTGTTTCGATGCCACTCTTAATTGTTTTTGATAGCCAACTTATAAAGAGGAAAGTACGTGTTTAGATTAAGGGCAAGTTGCTTAGAGTCTGTTGCTTATCTAGCTTTACTTTTGGTCTTTTTGCGGTGCCTTTTCACCAATACTGGCTTTAATTTATGTCTGAAAGTGACGTGTAACGCCAACTTTATACGGTTGGAATAGGGTTCTGATAGCAAAAGGAGAGAACGCTTAGGAAATAGTTCAAACTTGGTCAATTTTAGATTCCTCGTACCTCACGTCTCGAAGCACCGATTATGCACCTCACAGGGGGTCATGAAGCGGAAGTGTTAACCACCCGGTTTGACCCAACTGGGCAGCATATTGCATCTGCCGGTTTTGATCGGACCATTGGTAATCAACATGCTAATTTGATGCTGAGTTCTAGTGCTTTGGAATACCTACGGCGAATGCAAGAGTTATGGGGTGCTTAAAGGGCATCGCGGAGCCATCTTAGAAGTGCAATACAACCACGATGCTACGTAATGGTCCGTTTGAAAGCTGCTAAAATGTAAAGCCAGTTGTACTCGGCGAGCAGTGATTATACCGTTGGGGTGTGGGACACCACCACAGGGGAGCTCATCAAGAGGCTTAAAGGGCATTCCTCGTTTGTTAACTCGGTATGCCCCCAACTGAAGTTTGCGGGGGATGGGATCATTTTGTCGGCGTCTGACGATTGCACGCTCAAGATGTGGGATCTGCGACGAAAAAACCCAGTTTTGACGCTCGAACAGGAATTCCCCGTCACCTCGACGTGCTTCTCCGCTGCAGGGGATATGGCGTTTGTGGGGTCGGTAGACGACACCATCTTGGCCTATGATTTGCGGCAACAGACCTTAACCTTTTCACTCATTGGCCACAATGACACCGTCTCCGGAATTCGGCTTAGTCCCGATGGCGCCACGCTTCTATCTTACGCCATGGACAACACTGGTAACGCCGCTTCTTAGACTAACTCATCTGTTTAGTGCGCATCTGGGACATCAAGCCATTCTCGGCTGGTTCCCGTTGCCTCAAGACGTTTGAAGGCGCTCCCCATGGATTTGAGAAGAACTTGATTAAGCCGGCGTGGTCACGTGATGGCGGCATGGTGGCCACTGGTGGCGGTGACCGTTCAGTGACCATTTGGGAGGTTGCTACGGGTCGGCTTGCATACAAGCTTCCTGGCCACAAGGGCTGCGTGAACCAAGTGGACTTTCACCCCAATGAACCCATCATTTTATCCTGTTCAACTGACCGCACTTTATTCCTTGGCGAAGTTCTGCCGGAATAAACAATTTGACATTTTATATTGCACAGTTTGCCGTAGCTCAACTTGGAGTACGCCTTCTAGTTTCCCGCCTTTGGAGCTTTTTAAGAAAGCAGGTTGCATCTAACAGGCTAAGCGCCTGTAGTTTGAGGGATTTTAGTTCTTTTAGGCCCACATTCTCATTTGCTCGTTAAAGCAGTCAGAGTTACTTTGGGCAAGGCATCGATTGGTGGTTTTATCTTATTTGCTTACTCACAATTATGTAATAATTATCAAATTAAAAATATGACTCGGGAACCACACAAATTTAACCCAAGCTAAAACGTCAATCTGAGATATTCATTAGCACATTTATAGCACTGGGGAACACAAACTTTTAAATAAGGCGATGAAGCATATAACTTATAGGATGAATAGATGTGTCAATAAAGGTGCATAAAAATTTTAGTACTACAATCTGTTTTCAACAAGTTCCTTTGACGCAGCGTCACAGTTGAGGTTTCACCTAGCCATGATATTGCAACCATCCCCAATGCCTAGAATGATTGGCAAACATTTCAATAAGGGCGGGTCTTGAAATTGGACTAAGTCCTTTATTGGTCCAAATGAAGGCTAAAATTAGATGTGGATTACAATTCAGGTAGATCCCAATCTCAATTGCCCGAGTTTCTTTAGTCTCATCTGCGCAATTAATTCTAAGAATATCTAAAAATTGTTGAGAGAGTTTGTTGCAATATTCATGCCTTATAAGCAAAGATTACTGGTTAAAATAGGACATGTTGCTGCATGCTTTGATTAACAAGCAAATAGATTGTTTTGGCTCCCTAAAGTTCAGGATCATGCCCCAAAGTTTTAAAGCAGGATATCCCCCAAAAATGTGCAGTGTTTCAGATTTCCCCCTCCAAGCTGGTTTCTCTAGCTTGGAATTCCATCTTAACCCTTTCACTATTTAAAAAAAACCTTTAATTTTTGACTCTTAATTTAGCAAAAATTTCTTAGCCAATATTTACAATTTTCTAATTATTTTGGTCCTTGTCTGTAATATAAATACAAGTAGATTTTAGAATAAAAATATATAACCCTTATTTCTTGGACAAACATATACCTTTTTAGATTTACATCATACTCATTTTTTGGATGCATATATGCATTTTTAGATTTACATAAACCCCCATTTTTGGATGCAATATGCACCAAATTATTTAAAAGGTTAAGTTTACCCAATATAATATATTTTAAAATAGAAGATTAGCCCAGTTTTTTTAGCTTTTACATCTTTGGCATATTTTATTATAGACTTTCAATTAGGCCGCATCAGTTGTAGCTTCCTGGTTAGTGTAAGCTCTTCCCACCATACCATCTGCCTTGACTGCATCACCCACCCTCACTGTCAAAATAGGGTTTCAACTGTCAGAAGTGTGTCTGTAACTCTCCTGTTCCCAGAGAGGTGATGAGAAATACACACCTAAACACCCAGGGAACAAACATTAGCTCAAGAGGAAACAGGATACTGGGAGGTACTGGCACCAAGATGACTAGAGAAGTGTATGTTTAGAATCTATATAAACTTATAGATAGATTAAAAAGATAAGGTCTTGGTTTTGGTTCCAAGGAGGAGTCCATTGCCAGTTGCAGCTCAGAGCCTAGATTGTTTGTGGCTTCAATGTAAAGTGATCCAGATTCTAACAATGGTGAAATGGGATCTTCATAATATTTAGTAGAATAAAATGAACTATCTGATTTGAGACCTCCTTGAGGAGGTCTGCAGCAAGGCTGAACAGAATATTCATTTGATAAAATATGATATGGTTTTATTAAAGGAGTCAACTAACAATTCTGTTGGTCTTAGCAAAATGACCATAAGGGGATTTAGGGGAAGGTGGGCCATGATCATCTTGCTGAGGTGCTGATCCAAATTTGGCCAATAAGATCAACTTACCATCATCAGATTACCATAATTGACTAAGCCCAAACTTTTGCCTATGATTGAAATTTAAATTTCCAAATTAGGTGATATGGTATTTTGAGTGGGACTTGGATTCCCTGTTTCACAATCAACCATACTGACGTTAAATTATTAATTAAATAACCTGTAAAATTAAGGACATAGATGAGATGCAGCTTCCTAGCAAAAAAACTTTTGAATTAACCTGAGCATACTTAGCCCTTACCCAACATTGGTTTAGTGTATGTTTCAAATCAAGGAGGACGGCCACCTTGATCCCTTTAGCCCTGGTAAGCTCCTCCTTAACTTTGCAATCTGTATACAAAATATGTCATGTGAAATGACAATAACCTCCAGCTCTTTAGGTACCACCTTTCCTCCAGGGGCGTAAGCCAGGGAAAAGTTTTGAGCTGGAGTCTATTTCATGACAGTAACTTTTGAGTTGGTTTAGGCCCTCTAGCTTTGGAAAACTTTTTTGGAATGTATCAATAAGATCTTGCACATGGACATAATTGTGAGCTGGAACTGAGCTGTTTTCTGCGGCATCAAAATCTTTCATTGATATCAGGTATTTGAGCCTTCTTATTAAATGATGAAAGGCCACAATCTCCCCCAATTCTGTCTCAGATGCCCCATCTACAAGATATGACAATAGGGCTTCAGATAGGGGACTCTCATACAGGGTCAGCTTACTCTTGTAAAATGTGGCAAGGATTCAAGCTCTGGAAATAGATCCAGATGGTGAGAGGCATGACCTATTGTTAATAATTGGTGGTTGAATAGGTTCACTAGAGGTTCTTTCTTCACCACTTTTGCTTCCTGTATGAAGACAGGGGGTACGATCTGAGCTGGAAGCGTTTAGTTAAAACTTAGTAAAATAAATATATTACTAGAAAAAAGTAATAACAACAAAAAGTGTTATATTAGGGATGTTATTTTCATATATATATGACTCATGATAATTTAATGCTCACCTATTAGAAGTCATTGGCATTGCTGCTTGAGAATAACCTTACTTTTATACATTTACCTGCAGCATTTGACATGCTATTGGTCAGAACTTTCATCAATATGATCCCAAAGTTGTGGCAACTGTGACTGCAAGTTTGTAAACTAAAGCTACTATCAATATTGACAATACCGCCATGAAGTCTGTTATATATTCATCCATAGTTAATCTATTTGATGATTGATATAAATGCTAATTTGTAGCTTCTCATAGAAGCCTAAAATTTATTGAAACTAGTTAATAAAATTAGCATCCAAGCAAAATTATAGATGTATTAATTTTAGAGCTTCCATCTTGGAAGCCTAAAGTTCATTGAAATAGCTATGCTCAATTGAAGCTAAGTCAGAGATTCCCTCTCAGAAGCCTAAAAACATTGAAATTAATTAAATTGTCATCCATGCGTAACTAATTAAAACACAAGTTTAAGAACATATTGGAAGAAAATAATCTGATAAAATTTCTTAAGCTCACCTTTCAGCTTATGAGGTAAGGTTCTATCCTAATTTGGCCCCAGCTTCTTGCACGGCTGCTTGATAGGCATATGCTTGACATTAAGCGTCTCATGATCTCCCACCTTATATGAAGGCCCTACTTTTCTCTTATCATATGCATTCTCCTTATAGATTTTCATAGTAGCCTCAAAAGTTGTGTTTACCCCTGGTGTACTTTACTGATGAACTTAACATATTCCACCACCACCTCTACCCTGGACCCACAACTGAGTTCCATGTGTCAAAAATCTGTCACTGCACAGGCTTGTGAGGTTTATTTCTTAACTAATACAGCTTCCTGTATGATGTCAGGAAGAATAAACTAAGCTGCTAACATTTCAGGAAAAACTTGACCTTTGTTTGCTTGATATTTAGGTACTACCATCCTACAATTAACTAAAACATTACTAGTAAGTTCTAGTAAAACCAAAAATTAGATAATTTTATTAGGAACTAATTATCATATATATAGGTTTTTCATGGCAATGTAGTGCATACCTATTAGAACCATTGGCATCAGTCCTCAGAGAACAAAATTGCACTTATTCTTTGGCAGGCTTCATTAAACATGCTATTGGTCAGAACTTCCATTGGCTTAATTCCCAAGTGGTGACACTTGTGCCCTCAAGTCTGGTAAACTAAACTATTGGGGTTCATCCCAATAAACCATGGAAGTATAATCAAATACCCATAAATACTAATTTGGAGCTCTCTCCTTGGGAGCCTAAAACTCATCATAGTAGCTTCAAATTATTGAGTCCTAGGTCAGAGCTTACTCCTCAAAAGTCTTAAAGTCATCTACAATACTGAATCATATCATGGATTATACCCTAATAAACTTTTATAGTAACATGTTGGGAAAAATGTAACCTGGTTAAAATTCCAAACCATCCTACCTCTTAATCAGATTATCTTCTTTCAATATGTCTACTGATGCAAATACATTTGCACAACCCTCCACATCCTAGAGGCAGCGGAAACCCAATGGTGGTATATGACGTTGAAAACATAAAGAAAATTAGGAATAACTGGCAGCATTAGCAGCTGATAAAATAATGGTAGAGCATAAAATGGTTGGCTATCATAGCCAAAAGATTTTGATGGCATTAAGCCTTTCTTAAAATCTAAACAGACGTCTGGATTTTAGTACAATTAGGCTTAAAAATAGCAAAATGATCTTGGCCATATTGATAGTTATTTGCATGATCTTAAAAGCTTAGCATGCACCCTATTCACAAGATGACCATTGGAGAAGTCTTTAATCATGTAGGAATCCAATGCCAACTTATTGATGACCTCAAAGGTACCAATCCAGAAATTGTCTAACTTGTTTCATCATCTGAAGCTATGGGTGTCACAATAATTATCCCTATCCCCAATCTTGAAAGTTGAAAGATCTGGCCGTTTTTTATCTACATATTACTCAGACTTAAGCTTCCGCTTGAGAGTATTGGCATAGGCAGAGGACTGTGACTCAAACATAAAAGTTTTTCAAGCTTTTCAAACACTCTTGTTGCGTCAACGCTGGACTCAGCTCAAGCGCAGAATATAAAATTGTGGGGCAAATTATACTGACATATAAAGCAATTCAAAAGGGAATTTCGCTATTGATAAATGAAAACTAAAATTTAGGCAAAATGTGCCACTTACAATATGTTACCCAACTGAAAGGTTCCAAGTGACAAGCTTCTTCATGGTAGCATTCAGAGTACCATTTACCCTTAACCATCCTATTGGTTTCTGGATGTTAAGTCATCATCAGTACTCCACATATTCCCATTAACTTGTTTAACTTTGGAATGATATGTGTGGTAAAGTTGCTGCCCTTATCAGTTTAAATAACTTGAGGGCAACCATGCAACAAATCAACTGCTCCATTATAAACTTAGCAGTACTGCTGGAATCTACTTTAGCTATAGCATGCGTCTCTACCAAAATAGTCAGGTGATCAATTGCTACAATGACATATCGACTCTCTCCATAATCAGGGTCAAAGGCCCTAATATGTCAATGAATACAGTATGCCACGAGAACCCAGGCTCCACTAGCTAGAAGGTAGTGGATTTATTAAAGGTCTTGTGTTTCTGACACATTGAACAACAACCAAAATGTTCTGCAATGTCAAAATTAAGAAATTCCCAGTATTACTCCCATAAACATACATAGTTTTCTGTAGGCCCCATGGCTGGTTACATTATGAACCGCTTTGATAATTGAAGTGCGCTCAGATGGTCATGAGAAAGGTAGGGAGATTTTCCTGACAAATTTTAAACACTTGAAACTTGATGATCTTCATGTATTCTATCGCTTTGTTTAATTCTTGCTGAATCTTTGGTAGCTGGTCTCTGATATCCTCATCAAGCATCTTCTTATACAATGTATCCACTTCACTCTGCAACGCTTAATGTAGGGTAACTGTGATAATCCATAAGCGGTTTAATGCGTGGTCCCCGTTTGATGAACAATCTCATAATCATACACTTGTAACTTGAGAGCTCATTGGGCCAACCTTCCTTCAGGCTCCTTTAAGTTAAGCAGCCATCTCAGCGAGGAATGGTCACTCACCACAGTAATATGGATTCTGTGGATATATACTCTGAACTGCTTACAGGCGTATATTACCACAAGACATTCCCACTTGGTCACAGTATAATTTATCTCTTAATTATTCAGAGTACAGCTCTTATATGCTACAGGTTGTTCATTGGCGAATTTGTCTACCTAACTCAACATGGCATCAACAGCTATCAATGATGCATCAGTTTGAATAATGAAAAGATGATCAAAATTTGGATATCACAATATCAGTTCCATCATCAGATATATTATAATAGCATTGAGGGAGTCCTAGACTTCCTTATTCCATACAAATCCTTTCTTAGGATCCTTGAGCAACTGAAAAAGTGGCTCAGCAATAGAAGAAAGGTTCATAACGAATTGGTGTTCATAGCTGACCAATTTCCAAAATACCTGCAAATTAAAAACACACATCAGTTGTAACATGGCCTTAATTGCCTCAACCTTAGGTTTTTGAGGGCGCAGTCCATTAGCGTCAACAGTGATACTCAAGTATTCAAACTCTTTTTAAAAGGTGGCATTTCTGAGGTTTTATCTTCAGATTTGCCACCAATAGTTTTTTAATACTTCTTCTAAGTGCTAAGATGGTCTGTAAAATTGTGACTAAAAATATTGATAGTGTCTAAGTAGACAAAAATTCACAGCAACTTTAGATATTCTAACACTGTATCTATTGCTCATTATATCACGGTGCATTGCAAAGACCTTGAGGCATCCACATCAACTGATATAGTCCATGGCCAATAATGATTGCACATTTCCTTGGTCCTCCTTAGTTAGGTCAATTTGCCAGTACCTAGATATGAGATCCATTGCCAAAATTAATTGAGCCCCTCATAGGTAATCAAGAGCATTGTCAATCTGCGGAATTGGGTATTAGTCATTTTTGTTATTTTATTCCGATGATGATAATCTATGACAACCTGGTTGGACCCATATTTCTCTTTACAATTTGGATTGATCTCACCCAAGGTATTGATGATGGGACCAACAACCCATTATCAAATAGCTTAGCAACTTTCTTGGCAATAATGGCCTCACATTCCTGTAAATGTCATATTGGTCACAAAAAATTGGCTTCCAATCCCCAAATCAACCTTATGAACTATACCTTTATAGAAACCAAGATCATAATCATCTTGTGTGAGCGCCCTTGAATATCATTCAAATAACTTAAGAACGTGATCATTATGTTCCTCTGAGATATGTGTCAATTTATTCCAATCAAACACAGCAATGATTTCCTGGGATTCCAGGTCATCAGGTAATCCTACTTCATTTAATTGACAAAAAGTATGGAAGGATGAAAGTTCCATATTAGGGAATAAATAATTAAGGCCTCTAATTGATTCCTTTCTATCCATATTGGCCTATCCAATAGGTTGAGGATTAGTTTTAAATCTCACCATGACCAGGTGTTAAAATCCTGGGTATGACACGGGACTCAGATCTACCTTTCTGACATGGAGCATGGATTTTGGCATACATATATTCAGGATTTCAAAAATAAGGCTTGTTCCAGTGATGCATTGCTCTTTGGAATTAACAACAATGATTTTAACACCCTTAAGGGAATCCCCTGAAACTCTTCAATTTGACAAGTGGCGACCTAAAAACGTCTAATAGTCTGATGATAATTTATTAAGATGATCCCACCCACATATACTATAATGATATATCACTTTCTGTTTTGGGAAAAACCCCTTTCCAGTTGCAAAATAGTATCAAAATTTACCCTAAAACCTTGCGCGCGCGCGCACACACACACACACACACACACACAGAGAGAGAGAGTGTTTTCTTGAAAATCATACCAAACCCCATAATGTAACATGAAGTCAATGCCAATCAACATCTCATAACTCTGATTAGGAAAAATAATTTGTCAGTGTGGTGACAAGAATCGATCAAAACTGTAGAGGCAAAGCACTATATGCTTTCTGTAAGTAGTGGTATGAAGGCCTGACTTTCTGTAAACTTTATTATGATCCACATCATGTGCAAGATTTAACATTTTCCTTAACTCCATAGAGACAATATTGGTTAGAGCTTCACTGTCAATAATGGCTCAAACCTTCACTTAATTTACCCAAGTATCAGCATAAGTGCAATCAGAAAAAAAATAAAATATTGTTTACTTAAATAATTGCGGCATCATTAGCCAAATCAAAGGATCGAGAAAGCTGTTCAGCTACATTGGGAATCTCTCCTTAATGATGGCCATAAGAATCAATATGTTACCGTCATCCAAGGTACTTCTAGCAGCCTCCATGTACTCTTGCGTAGCTTGAGGCTACTTCACATACAGTCACGACACCTTTTCAATCATTTCTGGCTCAGTGGCCTTTGCTTACAAACGGGTTACCACAAGAGCCTTCCATACCATCTCCATTCCTTTATTCAATCTTTTTCTAGGTCAGGGGGAGCTTGAGCATAAGTAAAAAAAGACTATTACCTGTCTATTTGTCATGGAAATGGCAGAAGAAGTTTAGACTGGCCTGCCAGTCAGGATGCGTGAGCACTCAAAAAGCAAGCCAGAATGCCAGAGGCATTGCCAACCAAATGATGTTATATGGAGCCAGGCATTGGGAAATGACGAATTGTTGGTGTAGCAAAACTGTGAGTATGATCCTGATGACAAACCACAACGAGCCCACTCTTGACCCAGGGGGTCTTGCTGCAGGGGTGGGATCACAGAGATAGTTTCAATAAGTTCATCGGCATATGGGGTCATTTCAACTGGAGTGGCAAGGAGATGAATCTCTCATGCAATTGGTGGACCTAGGGCCATAAGATCCCCATGTATTGCTGCCAGAAGTTAGTGATAATAGGGTTGTAGAGCCAAAAATATCTGACTCGCTGAACCCAATTGATGATGGAAGGGGCCACAGTGACCAAGAGTACTGGTAGAGCCCATCCAGTATATAGACTGATGGACCATCAGGGAAATGCCATCAGGGATGCGACCAGAAGTAACAATATAATAAAAATTGTTTTGGTTTTTTGGCAAAATTTTTATTGAAGGAAAAGGAAGAAAATTGACCAACAATTTTATCAGTGCGATGCAACTGATTGAATAATGGTCAATTGGGGTAGTAATAAGCCAGGATTGGGGCCCTTGATTTTGACCTAAATAGCGAATTATTCAGGAATGAGTGGGTTTTTTCCTTGAGAACTGACATTGTAAAATTCAGTGGTAGGCTGAGTTGCTGTCAGTTTGACCTCAAACATCTGAACTGGGGCTCAGCTACATTTACAATGGTTGGCATGATGGCATTTGGCCCGATGAGCGATGGGAATCCCCCAAGGCCACCCCTCATAGGGGCGTGTCCATTTGGTTGGGAATGAGTTCAGGATGCCCAACCTGCCCACACTTGGTCACTGGACTGTTCGTTCAGTCAATGGCATCACATCAGCCACAACACCCAAATTACCTACTGGGGGCTTCAAACCCTCATTGGTGGCGCCTGATGCTATAGCCTGATTGTCAAGGATGATCATTGACAACTTTGGTAAGAAGGTGCTTTGTTCAATTGGCATATTAATTGAATTGAAACTGTAAGGCGTTCTGACCAATACCTCAGTCTTCATGCCTTTCCAGCCATTTGAGATTCAGGCATTGGCCAGATTGCCATTTTAATTAGATCCAACCAATTTCAATTTGACAATCTTGGCGCAGATTTCGCTAATTCCCCATAACAGTTCTGCTGAGGTGAGTATGGGTACTGGGGGTGGCATCCAAAGCGGAAGAGCTGTTACCCATTGCTTGTCTACTACATGAGCGAGATCGCCCTGAGTAACGAGGGGTACTACCTTCTTCTTTGGTGTCTTTTTACTAGGGAACGGGAAGATGGCCCAATCAACAGCCAGGGGATGTTCCCTGGGACTTACACTGTTGTGTTTCTCGCTTGGTGCTAACCCAGGATGCCCACAATATTGCAGATGCAGTATGCTTAGTACATCACACTGACTAAGACAGAAAAGCCCAAAGTTATTTTATAAACTCTTAAGACTTAAATCTTATTGGATAAGGAAAAGATATAGTGTATTAAGTTTATTAAATTATAGGAAAAAGATGATATATGATAATTTATCTAACAAATCCTGGGGGTTTATACCCTTTTGAACAAAGATGACACCATAGCTATTCATTAAGAATTAAGACTATGGTCACGCGATTATCCATATGAAAGTAAGGTCATATACTGGGGCTATCAGAGGATGAACATAAAGCAATGCCCAGGCTTCACAATTCTTCCTTCATTGTGATAATTTGTTGTCAATGCTGAAACTGAGAACTAAGGATGTATCTTGATGACAATCAATAATTGATTTAAACAATATTATGCAAATTGAGATCTGGGGAATGATCCACACAATAAATGTTACTGAATAATTAAAATTTAATCCAAATCAATATACTCTAATTATGTTCAGTGATAAGAAAGTTGCGGCAAGTCATAATGGTTAAAAGCTTTTTAATAGCCAATAAGAGATCAAATAAGCTTTGAACATTGTTGGGCTTCGCCCTAGTAGGTGTGAAGCCTTGACCTTGGGCCCACAATACAATTATTTATTTAGGCAATTTCGCCTATATTTACTATTAACTTAATAATTGCTATTTTATTGGGATTAAGGACCAAAATTATTAAGTTTAATTTACCTAGCATTGAATGGTTTATAACGCCTTATTTATAGTTAAACAACTTTGAGCTGAAACGCCCCATTTTTGCTCCACTGGCCATTAGGATAAGGAAGAATTCCTGAGCCAGATTACTATTCATCCTGATATTAGGCCTAAGGATATATTCAGTGTTTAACTCTTCTACCCACCTCATTAATCACCTCACGCCACCTATTATGCCTTGTATCACCTATTCTACCTTCCTATCCATTGGATTTCTGATGGCAGGTAATGGTAACCACTTAGCTGTGTTACCATTATCTCAGTCTATCTCACAAAGATGAAGCCTGACCTAGTATTAACTCTGAACCTAAACTTCTTCTTTACCTCCTACATTCCTGAATCTACTTCTATCCTCACATATGGTATATGCTTATCTCTCGCCATCTAGAATATCCACTTCCTTTATTTTATTTTAATCTTGATTCATTCTGGTACTAATTAAAGTACCATTTATTTCTCAATTAAAGTTACACCTGATCTAATAAATCTTTTGTCATCTACTTTTGCCTAGTTTTAATAAAAGATTGCCTGCACCTTTGCAGGAATTTTTCCTTCTCAGTTAGCGGAGATTTGCCGTGATGATGACACTTCCGCTAAGAGATTGCCTATTTCTGACTAGAGATTTTACCTGTTTGGCCAAACAGAGATTGCCTCAATGTCACATTTCCTTTGATAGATTTGCCCTAGGAAGAAAGAGATACCTAAAAGATTCCGCTGCTACTACCAACGACTTATAATTGTGTAGTCTTTGAAGGACATGTCACTTGAAATCAACAAAAATATGACACACATCATTGTGGATTATATAATTCCAGCCAATCAGTTGAAGGTAAGATAATTTCTTCTTGGAAAGTTGTGAGTAATTTGGAAGGGATGAAAGCTTTTTCACAGCCAAACAGAGTGTCAAACAAGCTTTGCAATTCATAGCGGCTTATATACTTCTAGCTAATCAGTAAAAGGTAAGATAATTTCATTTTGTAATGCTTGTTCTCTAACCTATGATAAAATAAGATGGGTGATATCCTTAGGTAAAGTCATCATCGCTTCTATCCAATCAGTAGTGAGGAAAAATTTACACTGGTTTTAACCTCATTGAGTCCTATAAAAGTGGGCTTAAAATTGTAAACTATTTTCCTAGATTAATATTAGTATTTATATTATATAGATTATAAAACACAAAATATAATTATAAAGATTGCCCCTAAGGTAGTTGTGAAAGGGGAACCTGATGATAAGGTCGATGCTCCAATATTCTTCACTAGAGATCAGATATTGGAATGTCTGACAGAACACCATTCAAGAATATTGGGAGCAGTAATTTTAATAGAAATCCTTCCCGCATTCCTTTTGTGTCCAGTTCAAGGCTTGGCCAAGTAAGGAAAGTGATTTTACTGCCCAATACTGATTATAGTTGAAGCCAAGTTTTCCAAGGTTAGACCATAATTGAGAATAAGGATGTTGAGTAGCTCAGCGGTGATAGGGCATCACAGTTTTCCTGTAGTTGAGAATTCCAAATTTCACTTGTTGGCATGTGGTTGTTGAATCAATCCATCAATTAAGATGGTATTGAGTTCTTGCATTACCTAATTGTCATCCTATGTAGCTGATTTTCTGGTGCCTTGTGGAAAGATCAGAATTATACGGTTGGGTTAAAATATAAGCACACTGTTGAGCAACTTGACAAATCTGATCCTTGATTTGGGTGAGTTTCTCAAGCTTCTGTTTACATTGCTAATAGAGTTGGCACTTGATTGGAGAGTTTTCCAGCTGTTGGCACATTTGAGTTTGATTTTTAAATTAAACTCCAGCGGGTTGGGGCCCTTCAAATTTATTTTAGATATGAAGAACCTGACATTAATTTCTAGAGTCTCAACCATAAAATTGAAGATGATGGTGAGAAAATTGACCAGCAAGTACATGTCAGGGGAGAATTCAGGTAACAGACAGGTGACAAAATTAATTGGGGTGTTGGATGGGCTTGGTCCCCCTGAACTTGGTCAGCTTTGGAGGTGAAGAGTGCCGGGCTGACGTAGGACTTAAGATTGTCATTAGTGGCACAAATCCTCACGCTGCTAATGCCATGCTAAGTTTTAAAGGTTAGCCACTGTTGTCCTCATGGTCCTTGGCTTCAAAGGTACAAAAAATCTTAAAGTGACCTTGTACTATCTCATATAACAGTTCTCTTGACTGTAGCTGAAGTTCAAAAAATGAGGCTTAAAACTGTAAACTATCATAGAGGTCGATAAAATGAAAAGATGAAGCAAAAATAGACTACTTATGAAGTTAAAAAAAATCAATATATATAGGGTGTGTGATGCCATGGTGCCTTAAGGACCTTCATGGCCCTGCACAATCAGGATCTTTCACAGCCCTCTGGATCAACCGCCTGGTCAGAGCACACATTGTTCTGTGTTGTCCTCATGTATGTAATGGTGGGGTAGAGCCTCTTGAAGGTTTATAAAGTGTGGATGAGATTCCTGAAGGCATCTCCATTGATTCTTTTGTGCTTGATGCTTCCTGATAAAAACTCTCATTGGTGCCTTTATGAACATGTTTTATTTGTGCTGGCTCAAGAGTCGACTTAATGAGTCTCAAATCAGGAGTAGGGGATTTTGACTCGCTCATCATCTCGAATACTGATAACGCCCCCCTCAAGATCCTGTCAGAGGGGGTTATAGGGATGAAGGTATCGGCCATGTACTTGGTTCAGCACTGTCCCCTGACTGATGTTTTCAATAGAATAATCTGAGTTCACCTTAATAATGACCCTATAAGGTTTGGACCAAGAAACGTTAATACTGTTCTGTTGACCTCCAGACTGATGGTAATAAAAGAGAATGAGGTCACCTAATTGAGAACTTGGTAAATATGGTACGCAAAATTAAACTAGGATGTCTCTCTTTCTGTGGTGAAAAATATGCCTTGATTGAATAGGGCTTGAAGCCAGACAATTTCATTGGCAAAGCCCTCATAGTTAAATCAGAGCTTTTAGGTACAGAGGTATTGAGCATGGGCTAAACGCTAATTGGTAAACGGGAAGCACGCCCATATAGAGCTTCAAAGTGGGATATTTTGATGATTTAATGGTAGCTTATTTAATAAGAAACCAAGGCACTGGGTAGATAATGGTTCCAGCATTTAGTGTCAGAGACGGCCATCTTCCACAGACATAGATGAGGGTTCCATTAGTACGTTCCACCGCCCCATTGATTGATGAGTTGTAAGGATGGTGAAACATTGGCTAGTTCATAAAAGCAAAGATACTTTTGACTATTTGCTAGGTGAAATTTAGCTCATTGTCCAAAAGTAAAGCTTGTGAGCATCCATGCTGGGTGAAAACTGATTGAATAAGAGATAGGGCTGTGGCTTTAGTGGTAGTAGTGGGGACAGAAATTGAGTCAAACCTTTTGGTCAAATGGTCCATGGCTAGGAGGATATGCATATGGCCATTAAACCCAATGGGTAGAGCCCAATGCATCTATGCTAAAGACACTAAGGGACCTGATGGGACCACAACTGAGTGCTGATATTGGGGACTGGCCCAATATTGGGATTGGCAAGTCATACAAGCCTTTAGGACTTCTTGGATGGTCTCAACCATTTGGTCCCAATAATATATTTTCTTCAGCCATTAGTGAATCTTCTTCAATGCCCTGTTTCACTGTCAGGATTTTCACTGGGTTAGGTGAAAGTCTTGTCCAGGGGAAGGATTGATAACCCCATTTGAGGGGCATAAATCCCAAATGGCTCAATAGATTCAAGAATAGGGGTCAAATCTATATTAGCAAATATACCTAATCTGGGGCTTCATATAAATTACTCCAAATTTTAGTGAACGTTAGATCCCAATTCCTTGAGACATGTGACCTGGGATATCAATTGACCATGTCACGAGGGTGGCAAGATCTGAGTAAGGTTCAGAACAATGGGCAATCCAGAAGACCAGGAGAAACCCTACATGGATGGGGCTATGACAATCCTTGAGGTACCGTGTCCCCACTTACCCTATAAAAATCTCTGCATATTAACATAATAAAGTACTTTTTTATAGGATATAAGTTTATCTTATTTTTATCTAAGTTCAACTTATTCCAATGACTAAAGTCTCATCCATAATCACATCCCAAGCTGCCCCTGTCCTCTCGGCTGACCCTTGCCCCATGCAGTCAGCCTACTTATTGGGTTCCCCAGCGTTAGCACCAGCAAGCGCATCTGGGGGAAACCCAATAACTGGTGCTCACTACAAAAGGCTTCCAATGCGCATCCTGAGGAGTTACCCTCAACCTTGGATGATAATTGACCCACTGTGAGCATGCTGGATGCCAATCTTTTAACTTACCTCTAATGGAATGGCCAAGACCCAATAACAGTTGGGACTGAATTTCCAAGAAATTTCTATAAATTGCCCCAGAAGACTTTGTGCATTTCCAAGCTCCCAGTCAGCTAAAACCTTTTCTGGACATTCTAAAAACGCCTGAAAAATTTAAAAAAGATGACCTTGAGCCAAGGTGCCAGCATCATAAAGAAAAAGGATTAATGAAGGCAATATTTAATACAGGGAAAAACTTTTTTTCTTGTGCAAACACTTTTGCAACCTATTCAATTCAATACTAAATCTAATTTGATAATCTCACAGAGGAGATAAGTCTGCGCCCATGTCAGGGAGCAGTTGGGCAAGCAAGGTAAGAGGAGCAGGCGGAAGGCCCACGGCCTCCAACGTTTGAAAACGCCCCAGAGAATCTGGCGGAATAGACAAAAATCTCAAAAAACTGGCGGTCATAATTTCCCCAGAGATACTCATGTGGCAAGCACGATGCAACCAGTACATCAACACGCCACACTCCCAGCCACTTTCATTGGTGGAATTCAGAGTCCGTGTGTATCTGGACATCCAAAAAACGGCCTTGTGGGAAAAATTTTGTGAAGATGTACACAAAATTTTCCCGACCTGCGGTGTACATTGCACCTCACTCCATGTTGTGCAGTTGGCTGGACCTAGGTTTCAAAAGTAAAATAGCAGCAGATGAGGCTGCAGTGGTGCACATAGTGGTTGACCTCCCCGAAGGGCAATGGGTTGTCAAAACCAAATGCACCAGATGGACAAAATCAAACCAAATTTTCCTCACGTTTGACTTTTTGCCTACTACGGTAAAACGTGACATTTTGGAGCA
Organism: Massospora cicadina; assembly: GCA_022478985.1. Lineage (NCBI taxonomy): Eukaryota > Fungi > Entomophthoromycota > Entomophthoromycetes > Entomophthorales > Entomophthoraceae > Massospora > Massospora cicadina. The sequence goes on from JAKSZP010011963.1 coordinate 45,152, forward strand.
ACACCTGAAAGATGCTCTCGCCATATACAGCGAAATACAATCTTTCAAAATGCAACGCTTCACGCTGATGCCACACCTGTGCACTGGCAAAGCTATCGTAGTTCTGACCCCAACTGAGGAGATTGCAAAGGACCTAACCCAGATCCCGCACTCCACCTTTATTGACATTGCAGGGCACACCACCCACCCATTCTGGGTAACCGTGGAAAGCGCGCCCCCCATTTGCACCCACTGTGACGCATTCAGCCATAAGGCGCATGCATGCCCCATCAAGGAGGGCGTCACATTCCAAGAGCACCCCTCGGCGGCCATGGCCAGTGGAGAGGCGCACTATGAACCAACTGCAAGCACCAAGGAGGCTTTCCCATGGGGAGCACAAGGCTGCTACCTATTGGTAAAGCCCATCTCCCCGCAGGAGCAGAAGAAGGCCAAGCAGGCCCATAGGGCTGCGGCCAAGGAAGCGGCCAAGCCCACCACCACCATCCCACACTCACAACGCCAGGAGGACATGGAGACCTTCGCGGCAGAAGTGACTCAGGAATCCATCATCCAATCAGATTGGGAAGCCTATGCTGAGCAGGCCACTCAATCCGAGGATCTGATGGGAGATTCGATCTCACCCAATCGCTGCACCCAAGCTCTGGTTGAAACCAACTTGGGACCTATCCCAACAGAAATTTTTTTTTGACCCGCTCGACGGTGCACCAAACTCATCCGCACCGCAAAAAATTCGTCCGACATCGGGAAAACAAAAAGTGAAGGCCAAAGCCAATGCGACTCTTTCCCCAAAAATTAACAAAGACCCTGATAGCATTGCTGCTAACACCCATGCTGCTGTGAAAGCCTGTGGGGACTTAGAAGAGGCTGGTGGGCCTGGGGGCCTACCCTCTCACACCTAAGGTGCGATGGGGGAAACCTTCACTCTAGGGACGTTGATTATCACTGGACTCAAGGCCTCCCCGTCCTGAGCTAGGAAACTGAGTTTTTTACAACACAATTTACCCATGGATATCCTGGCCATCCAGGAGTCCCACTGTCCACGAAGTTCCAAGGAAGCTTGGAAAACAATTTCTCTCATCCCTATCCTTTTGGTCAAAGCACTGTGGAGTGCTAATTCAGAAAAATAATTTTTTCAAATTCACATCCTCAGAAACATTCCTAAATGGCCGAGTGCTCATCATCACCTTCTCGTGGGCCAACGTTGCACATGCAATCATCAACATCTATACCCCAAACGGTGCAAACGAGCGTCAGGAATTTTTCTCGTTGGTCAAATCCCTCCTGCTACCCCCTGATTCTTTCCTAGTTGGCGACATGAACTGTTGGCTAACCTCACCAATGGACCGGTGGCCTCCTCACCCCACGCCCCACGGGGTCACGTAGAACTACGCGTTCTAAAAGCCACCCTTGGGTTAATGGATGCACTGCCGTGACATGCCCCACTGCTCAAAAACATGACGCATCCCCACATCCACAACGACCAATTAAGGTCCATGACCCGCATCGACCTTATCCTAATGCTGGCGAAATTCCAACCCCACATCTCACACTTCAGAAACAACAAAAATGGAATTCTCCAACCACTGACTGGTCTCAATAACCTACCACTTACCCGTCACAGTTGCAAAGGCCCCACATTGGTGCAAAATCCGCCCCCCAAGCTTGCGTCGCCAGGATTTTCCATGTGGGTGGAAGAGGCAACTTTGGCAAAATTGTTTGTTGCACCACTTTGTGCAGACCCCATTTCCACATGGGCAACTTTCAAAGAGGACACCATCCGCCACTATCGCCATCTCTCCTCCAGATGCTCACAAGCCTCATCGGCGGTTATCTCGCGCGCTCTGGTGGAATTGGCCCACTTGGAGTCCAACATTCCAGCCACAGGATACAGCCCTGCATGGGGCTGGAAGTGGGTGGAGGCAGCCGCTTACCTCAATGCACCTGAAAGGCAACACAAACATTGGGTTTGTGTCCAATACAGGGCCACATGCATCACTAAAGGTGACAAGTGCACCGCATACTTCTTTAAAAAAAATTTTGCACCACGCCAGAGCATGGCCTGCACACAGGTGCGAAGATTGGATAATTCCATTGCAGACACACTGGCCGAAGTGGAAATCAAAATGCAAAAATATTACTCCAAGTTATACCGAGCTGAACCAATTCAGCTGGCTGAAATGGCAGAATTTCTTGACTGAGCTCATATCTGCACCATTTTCTGATACCTGGAAATAATGCATTTAATTACTCCGAACAAATTATGGACAGCCATTCGCGGTGCGCCAAACTGAAAATGCCCAGGCCCAGATGGCATTCCATATGAGTTCTACAAAAAATATTTCAAATATATATCCCCATTGCTGCTAGCCTCACTTAACCAAAGCCTGTTGGAAATGCGCCTCCTACCAGGAGGACATGAGGCCTTTACTGTCACACTCTTCAAGAAAGGGGATAAGCTTGACTTAGACAACTGGCGCCCCATTTCTCTAACAAACACAGACACCAAAATTTTAACCAAAATCATGGCTAACCATTTAGGGACTGTAGCATCTTCCACCATCTCCCCAGAACAATTTGGTTTCATCCAGAAGGTTGATTTGGGATAACATGCACTCCGTGGCTAATGCATGTCAGTCCACAGCCTCTGGGGCACTGGTATTTTTGGACCAACAAAAGGCCTATAATAGAGTAAACTGGGAATACCTAAGGGCATGCCTCCATCAATTCCGCCTACCCCCCACTTCATAAAATGGGTAATGCTGCTCACGGAATCTGCAACAATGGCAGTGCGTGGCCCAGGCTTCCTAACGGAAGTAGTCCGCCCTCAAAGGGGCCTGCGACAAGGGGACCCCCTCAGCCCACTCTTATACAACTTCAGCCTTGACCCACTACTGCGAAATGTGAATGCCCAACTCACTGGGGTCCATGTGCCAGGCCAAACCCCAGTCAAGATGATGGCATTTGCAGATGATTGCGTGGTGGGGGTGTCTAATAACAAATATGCACGCGCGCTTGAAGCCCTCATCCAGGAATATTCCCGGGTAAGCAACACGGCACTGAACGCCTCCAAAACCAAAATCATCCTCCTTGGTCAGTTTCAGAACTGCTGGGCCCCAGCAACTAGTTCCTAACCCAGCCCATCTGCTCGCCCACGTCCACGCCTTACTAACTCAACACACACCGCTCCACTGGTGCTCCCCTTCGTGCCACGTCCTACCATAGGACTGATGCGCCATCTGGGCGTGTGGATAGAGGCAGGCGGATATACATCAGCAGTAATGGAGTGCCGCATACTGGACAACGTGACGAAGCAAATCGCCTCTCTCAGAGCCCACCCTACTACCCTTACTGGCAGGGTTGTTCTTGCCAACTCTATGCTCCTATCCAAAGTCTGGTTCAGAGCCCACGCTATCCCCTTCTCCCCAAGCTTCTTCAAATCCCTGTATGCTTTGCTGCAAGGATGGCTTTGGTCAGGCCGCCCTCCACCAGTACGGCTAGAGGTCATGTTTGGTCCTCAGCATCATGGTGGCATGGGCCTGCTTGACTTCAAAGCACATGCTGCCAAGATCCTGGGCACCTGGATCGCGGCTGTCACCGCTCCTACACTCCCATCCCAACACTGGTCCCACGCGGCCTGCTCCAACTTCTCCCAAGCCTTGGGCATCAACAATCCATCAAACCACCACTCCCTGATAAATATACCTCGCATCACACACATCGGCCATAGGTCCTCACGGGACTAAAACCCACTACAAATGAATCCTACTCTCCATGCGAAGCGCAGAGTGGAGATTCGTATTAGTGGACATACAACCCAAAGAGGCCGCCCCTCTCCTCAGTTCACACAAGAGGTACAGGGGCTACCCATCCATGATGGCGTGATCCCCATTTGACCCCATGTCCTATCCAGGGTGGACTACCTGGACATGATGGACATCCCTTATTCCACCGAGACCCAAAAGACTATCTGGAAATATGCACACCATCCTCTGTTGCACCCTCAAGTCCGCTCCCATGTGTGGCGCTGCCTGAGACAGGTGTATCGTACAGCTGAGCGCTCTAACACTTTACACTCATCCTGTGTCTTGTGTGGCCAGTATGGAACGCTGTTCCACCGCCTGGAGAAGTGCCCTACCTCTAAAGTGATATGGCGCGAATTTCAACGTCTGCTGGGCCAGGATCAAACGCATCCCTTCAGTCTGTCAAGAAATATGTTTGCTTCATCAATGGCCTCCCCCTTCCACCCTCCCTCCATGCTCTGGTGGTTGCAATCGCCATGTGGACTATCCATATGATTGTCTTGGATGCCATCGCTGGCTCCATCCCCACCCTCCTAGAAGCTGTCCACAGATTCTGGTCTCATTTGGTAGACCACTTTCAAGCGTGGATGTTTGGATACCTCCCACCGCGTCGGCAACAGCTGGTCTCCTCCTGGTTCCCAGTCTGGTTCATCAAATCAGACCCCTTCCTCCACACGTGCTCAATAGTGGCTACGGCCCCTTCACATGTTCCCTCCCCCTCCCCATAAGTGGCGTTCCCACTGGCAACAAGAGATAGCATCGCTTCTCTGGGGTGCCTCCCCTGGTACTAAGTTTGTCTTTCCTGAGACATATTTGGAAGTGTCCATCCCATGGTCGGCCTTCCCCGCAATAAATTAAAATTAAAATTAAAATATTTAATACAGAGAACAAGCATCACGTTTCAAGAGGATGTGGGATGCTAGGAGATAAGAAGCCTTTTTTAGTACTAGATGGTCCCAGAGAGAAGAAGCCTTTGAGGACATCACCCATTGGGATGACTATTGGACGCTAGGACCTGTCTACTGTGATGAGAGAAAAATGTTCAAGCTTCTCTCAGCTTTGGGCAAAATCAAAAATAAATTGGCCAAGCTACAACTCATCCTTCAGTCAAAAAAAGAAAATCAAAACGAACTGAGTGCTCAAATTTCAACAAAAACAATTAATTTTAATAATAACCCAATACTTATTTAAATAATAAAAAACAAAATCCTCCATTTGATGTTGATTCCCACTTTGCTGCTTCCAAGCAGAAAGTGGAAACAAAGTGCATAGCCAATTTGAGCCCAAAGGTGTAAAAAGACAAAATCAAAATGTGACCAGTGAGCATTGACAACACCAAATTGACAAAATTGGGACAAGTAAAGAACCAATTTCCAATCTCAATGAAGGCAGCAGGCTGCAAGAATTTTCAGGAAGCCCCAAAAGCAATCGGTGCAATGATGTGATACAAACGCCAGGCAAAAAACCTGGGTCTTACCTTTGCACCATTTTGGATATGCTCAATGACTCCTTTCCAGCAATGCTACCACTTTCTGACTTCAATAGAGCCCCTCCCGAGATCAGGCCAAATATACTAAAATAAAAAATCTAGGTTACCCAGTTTGACTCTCAGATTGGGATAGTGCCAATCCCAACTAAAACGAGAGTCCTGAGAAAGCGAAGCTTGAGAAACAGGCCAACACTACCTCCGCTACTAATGCCAACCTTTCAGCCCACCTTGCATTTCCCTCTCAAACTCTGTCACATGGGTCGCTTACAGTTGCAAGTGAGATTTGCTTGCCTCAATCCCAAGATGGTGGCTTGGCATCGCTTGAAGAGGCCTCTTGTCAAAACCTTCAGTGGGCCACACCCTATCATCGCCTGGTCATCTTCTAAGCTTGTGGGGTTGCTTGCCCACACTACCCACTGTTGACAACCTTTTCTCTGAGCCTTACCTGAATCTTCTGTTGGATAAGGTGATCGCAAGATGTCAGGTTCAAATGGCAACCAAAATGAGCTAAAATTTTAAAGAGGCCAAAGCCTGCATGGCCAAGATGGCGCAGGAGACGGGAAAATGGATAGCATAGATGGAGGCAGAGTTGAAGGTCTCCAGGGCGGAAGTTAATAAAGAACAAAGGCTGCTGGTCAGCCTGCAGTCAGAAATCCAATTCAAACCCACAGGATCGAAATGCTCACAATTGACAACTCACAGATTAGGCTGGAGTTAACTGACCTCAAGGCGAATTACCTCAAAACCAGAAGACAGCTCAAAGCCAACCACTAAAAAAACTAGATTGCTCTACCAGCAGCGGATTGAAGATTGAAGAGCTTGAAGCCACCTTTCCCAAAGAACGATATGAATTTACTATGAGGGCCTTAGCAAATGAAGTTGTCCAGTTCAAGCCCTAATTACACAAGTGAACTCCAAATTAATATTAAGGCCTTAGATGATGTTTTTGTCCAGCTTCAAACCCTATTTACACATGAGACCTCTGAGTCACCTATGAGGGCCTTAGATGATGTTTTTGTCTAGCTTCAAACCCTAACCACACCAGGAACTATCACCAACCTGGTCTTCATTTCGCCTGAGGCTCCGTACTTCCAAACTTGAGTCCTCTGACCCTCAGGACACAACTTGCTCCCCTAAGCCAAGGCTTGGAAGGGGCTCTGTCAGGATTTTCCCCAGGTTAGGTGAAAGCCTTGTCCAGGGGAAGGATCGATAACCCCATTTGAGGGGCATAAATCCCAAATGGCTCAATAGATTCAAGAATAGAGGTCAAATCTATATTATTAGCAAATATACCAAATTTGGGGCTTCATATAAAATACTCCAAATTTGAGGAAACGTTACATCCCCGTTCCTTGAGACATGTGACCTGGGATATCACTTGACCATGTCACGAGGGTGGCAAGATCTGAGTAAGGTTCAGAACAATGGGCAATCTAGAAGACCAGGAGAAACCCTACATGGATGGGGCCATGACGACCCTTGAGGCGCCATGTCCCCACATACCCTAGGAAAATCTCTGCATGTTAGCATAATAAAGTACTTTTTTATAGAATATAAGTTTATCTTATTTTTATTTAAGTTCAACTTATTCCAATGACTAAAGTCTCGTCCATTGTTGCATCCAGATCCACCCCTGTCCTCTCAGCTGACCCTTGCCCCATGCAGTCAGCCTACTTATTGGGTTCCCCAGCGTTAGCCCAGTGAGCGCATCTGGGGGAAACCTGATAGTCACAAAGCTATATGCCCTTCTAGGATAACATCAATTTAAAAGAAGGGCAGATATAGGAGCCATTTTTATATTAAATTTCTTATACTGCATCAGTTTCTTAATCTGAGTATATTGGGTAACTTTTTTAAGCTCATCTTGGATCTCAGGAGTTTTTAACTCTTGTAATTCAGGCCGTCCAATTAGAGTGTATAATTGGTCCTATTTTGGGGTCAAAGCATCCAGTACTGGCATCCTAGAGAGACCATCAGCGTTTTTATGAATCGCTCCTGTGCAATGGAATACAGTGAGATTGTAACTCTACAGCCTTAGAGCCCACTTGGCTAACTGGTTTTAAGGGTCATTCATCTGCTGTAGCTATTGGAGTGATGAATGGTAAATGATATTGGCAAAGTGGGTGCCATATAGATAGGGCCAAAACTGTTTGATTTCCAACAAAATGGCCAGGCATTCACACTCAGTAACGCTATAATTTCGTTCAGCTCTGGTCAAGGTCTTGGTGAAGTAAGCCACCGGGTGATCAACCTGATCTTCATCAAGCTGAGCTAAGATGGCCCCAACAGCGACATTGCTAGCATCCGTGAATAGAAAAAAGGCTTGGTCAAAACGTGGATGTACTAAAATAAGTTAGGAACAAAGAGAGGTATAAACGAATTAACTACCTGTTCCTGATCAGATCGCCACTTGAAGGACGAATTCTTCTCTAGGAGATAGACAAGGGGTTCAGCCAAGTCAGCAAGCCAAGGAATGAACTAGCAATAATAGACCACCATGCTCAGGAATACTTGAATATCCCTGGGGCTCTGAGGGCTTGACAACTTCTTAATGGCATAGACTTTGTCCAGGATGGGCTTGATACCATCTTTTGAGACCTTGTGTTTGAGGAATTTCATTTATTATTAGTAGAAAGAGCATTTTGAAGGCTTAATTTTATCAAGGCCTTCCTAAGACAGTTAAAGACATCCCGGGGGTGTTCCACATGACCATTAAAGGTTCACAAAAAGACAGTGATATTGTCAAGGTACATGATGATACAGGAGAGTTATAAGTCCTCTAATATACCGTCCATGGTACGTTGAAGGGTGGCTGGCATATTACAAAGGCCCTGAGGCATCCTTGGTGGCTCAAATAGACCCTTGTTGGCTATAAGCGCACATCAGGCCCAATCTTTGGGGGTGAGCTCTACTTGCCATTATCTGCTAGTGAGATCCATAGCAAAAAGTATTGCAATCCTGAGAGCAAGTGAATAGTCATTGACCAGGGCAAGGAGTAGCTGTCCTACTTCGAAATTGAGTTGAGCTAGCAATAGTCCATTACCACATGATGGCTGCCATCCTTCTTTTGAACAAACGAGATAGGTGATGCCCAAGGGCTACGCAAAGACACCAATAGCCTGGCTTCAAGTTTTTGTTTTAGCTCAACAGATACTTGAGATTCTTCAACCTTACTTTTTTGGTAGGGATGGGACCAAATGAGGGGAGCATCCATAGTCTCCACGTGATGCAAAACGCCATTCATATTCCTGAAATTGTAGGTAGAGAATGAGAAGAGGTATTAATATATCTTCCATAATATTTTTAACCTGACTCTGTTGCTCATTAGTGAGCTCTTGCCTAATGCAGGTGTCAACTAGAGCTACCAATGGGAGCGTTTCTAACCCATGTCCCATAAACTTCCAAAGTTGCAGACATCGTCAATAGCCTCTTCAGGAAGAAGGTGAACATAAGCAACTTGAGTATTAAGTCCCACTACCCTAGGCTTGTCAGAGAGGTTAGCTAGTAACACCAATATGGATCCAGCATAGGCGGTATCTAAAATTCCTGGACAGGTCAAAGCTCCTTGATGGATGGGTTATCCAGGTCCCAGATCTCTAGTAGGTATATGGAGGGGATATTGATGTAAACCTGGGTGTCAATTATAACCTGGGACTTTGGCGGTATAGTGGTTGTCTTATGCGAGTATATTAGCATGCCTTCTTGACCATCAACCATAGGAGGGGATGTCAGATTCTAATAGTTGACTCAAAATTAACCCTTTATAATGATCAGATCAGGCCAATTATCCTTTCAACGCTTGAGCTAACACCTATACTTTCACCTCAAAGCCTATTGCAATTACATAATTTGGGCTGAATATCTCAATGTCAATTCAATTGAATACTTTATCAAAATGCTTGAGTCAAATATGCTTGCGCATTATGGTCAATTTCCTATGCATCAAATCTCAGCAATTTGTTCTGATTATTGGGAACAAAACAACTAACTTGTATACAAAATCGTTCAGGACTGACCTGAAGTTAACGTCTAAAAATCCCATGGACCTTCAGACAAACAAAACGTAATAAATTTTCTGCCCTAGGGCGAAATTCGTATGTCAATCCGCATAATTGACACAATAGCACTTGCACATGGAATGCTCAAAGGGAGTACCTAGTGCTATCAAGAGAGAGGCCTGCCAATGTCCAGATTAGGGTATATCATCTACTTTAATTGAGGCAAGAAGTTCACAGAAGGTGTATTTTGTCAGCAGTATGATGAAACTCAAATCAAGAAGATCCTAGGACAATTTTGCATGCTTTTATCACAATTTTGTACCTGAAATCCTCCTGATTTTGAGAGTATTTTGTCACCAATAAACCTAAGAAAAGGTCTCAGTCATATTAGTTCAAGGGCTGAACTGAGGTGTAAAAAATCTGTTGAGTTTTTGTGCTTGAATGTGTCCAGGAGATGCCCTAGAGGTATAAATACTGGCGTTAGACCTAATGGATGATGATTAAATAAATACCTTCTAATAAAAGTTATTTTATTTCATCTCTTTACCAGGTTTCTCATCTGAATCCTTTCTTTGGAGAAGTGATGACAAAATGTAAGGACTGAATCCCCATTTGTATTGAAACCTGTCTTGGAAGAAGTTCCCAATTATGTTGGAACAATTACACCCAAAATTGACCAGAAGAGTTGGGGCTAATTTTAAAAGGCCTAGTGAGTTTCTGAAAGGTGAATATACTGTAAGCCACTGGCCATATCAAGGATCATCCGGTGGAACTTCATCCCAAATAAGCATGCAGGATACCAATTTTAAGTGAGCAATCCTCAGATTTACAAAACGATGCTCACTAAAAACTGGTGACACTCTCAGAAATGTATTCCCATAACCAATTCCTGGCAGAATCGGCCAGAAGTGAAAGTGACAATGAGATGGAAACTAGTGACAAAGAACTCTCAGATAACTTAATACTAGCCGCCAAGACTCTGAAGTGGGTACCTCCTACTCCATGGATCTTATCACAGTGGGGAGCTCATGCAGACACAACCAGCCCTATTGATCTTACATCTTCAAGCGTAAAAGTTATGCTAGAAATCCTATATCAGGGTTTTGGGATTGGTACTTCACAAATCGATCCCTCATTTGGCCTGTTCTACTACCTTAAGGATCAGGCGCTCAAGATGGAGATATATATATGAAGTACTGCGACGCAACCATGGCATCTCTTGCCAAACGTCTCACAGACAGTCAAGCAACTAATAAATTCCTGGTTGACTTTGTTCAGCCCTCAATTAAGCATACCCAGCGAATCATTGTTAGACAAAATCTGGAAATCATGGAAATCTACTGTGTGCAAGGGGAGGAACAATCTTCCCAAAATGCTCTACTGGACAAACTAAATTCCAGTTTTGCTGAAGTCTGAGTGGCAATTGCTGATAATTTGGGTCTTGCCAATGAAGCTCATGTGAGATTAAACACCCTCAAGGAGCTTCTGAATGAAGGAGTCTCAAAGATAGCCGCAGAAGTTTTTGCTCACCATGGGCTATCACACAAATGGGTATAAACCATGAATAACTGCTGTCAATAACTAGAAAGCCATTCTAAATACCTATTGTCTCAATCAGAACGACTTACCATACATGCCTCTTTGGGCCAAAGAAATCACATGGAGTTAAATGTAAAAGTTGATGACTTTGAAAAATATGTTAGGGCTGAGCTGGATACTATAAACAAAAGCTTTGAGGACCTTGCAGAAAAACCAGTTGTCCCAAATAGTAATGAAGAGGATGCCCAGATAAAAGAGGAATTTTAAAGCTTTGGACTGTGTTGTCAAGATTGCAGGCCAGAAATACTAAAATTACTCAGGAAAATTGGGAACTCAGAATGCAGCTATCAACTGCAAATTCCTGAGGAGACAGTATGTACAAAGATATATAAAGCATAACAACCAATCAAGCTTTATTCAAAGAGGAGTATGATAACTTTAAAAAAGAACTTGAATCTCTCAAAAAGCAAGGCTGCCAGTGCTCATCCAACTTCAACAAAAAAAGAAAAAGATCCGCTTATTTGGCTAAAAAACAGCCTGAAAACTAACTAAGAGCTAAATTCAGGCATCAGAATCCAGTAGTTCAGAGCAATATTATGAAATCAAATCATTATAAGTTGAATCTGATGCAAACCTAATATTTTGAACATCCGTTCTATGCCTAGAGTCCTAGCAACAATCCTGAAACCAGATACTTTCCATCAGGAAAGAGGGCAATTATGGGCGATGTGTAAGTCTTGGGGAATGTCCCCTGGCTGTTGATTGGGCCATCTTTCTCTTCCCAAGCAAGAAGGCACTGAAGAGGATGGCGGTACCTCTCATTACTCAGGACAATCTCTCTCATGTAGTAGATGAGCGCTGGGTAACAGCTTTTTCGCTTTGGATCCCACCCCCAGTACCCACACTCACCTCAGCAAAATTGCTATGGGGAATCAGCAAAATCTGCGCTGAGATTATCGAATTGAAATCAATTGGAACAAATTTGAATGGCAATCTGCCCAATGTTTGGATCTCAAATGGCTGGAAAGGCATGAAGACTGAGTTATCAGCTGGAATGCCTGACAGTTTCAATTCAATTAACATGCCAATTGAATAAATCACCTCCCTACCAAAGTCATTAGGAATCATCCTTGATGGGCAGGCTACAGCATCAGACATCATCGATGAGGGTTTGAAGTCCCCTGTTGACAATTCAGGCGTTGCGGCCAATGTGATGCCACTGATTGAACAAATGGCTCCGTGACTGAGTACAAGCGGGTTGGCCGTCCCAAACCTGTTCCCAACCAAATGGTCCCGCCCCTATGTGGGGTGGCCTTGGGGGATTCCCATCGCTCGTCAGGCCAAACGGCGTCATGCCAACCATTGGAAATGAAGCCAAGCCTCAGTTTGGATGTTTGAGGTCAAACTGACAGTGACTAGGCCCACCGCTGATTTTTTGATGTTGGTTCCCAGGGAATAAACCTGCATATTCCTGAATAATTCGCTGGTTAGGTTGAAACCAAGGGCCCCAATCCCGGCTTATTACTACCCCAATCAACCACTATATAATCAGTTGCATCGCACTGAGAAAATTGTTAGTCAATTTTCTTCCTTTTCCTTCAATAAAAATTTTGCCAAAAAACCAAAACAAATTTTATTATATTGTTACTTCTGGTCACATCCCTGATGGCATTTCCCTGGTAGCCTGTCAGTCTGTATACCGGATGGGCTCTACCAGTTCTTATGGTCACTATGGCCCCCTCCATCGTTGATTGAATTCAGCGAGTCAGATATTTTTGTATCTATAACCCCACTATCATGAACTTCCGGCAACAGTACATGGGGATCTTGTGGCCTTATGTCCACCAACTGCAAGAGAGAATCCATCTCCTTGCCTCCCCAGTTGAAATGACCCCATATGCCAATGAACTTATTGAAACTATCTCTGTGATCCCACCCCTGCAGCAAGACCCCTGGGTCAGGAATGGGCTCATTGTGGTTTGTCATCAGGATCATACTCACAGTTGTGCTACACCAACAATTCGTCATTTCCCAATGCCTGGCTCCATATAACATCATTCAGTTGGCAATGCCTCTAGCATTCTGGCTTGCTTTTTGAGTGCTCACAAATCCTGACTGGCAGGCCAGTCTAAACTTCTTCTGCCATTTCCATGACATGATTGACCAACCATTATTTCCAGCCACTTCTGCCTTGTTCTTCAAACTGGGCGCTGCAGTGGTTACCATTTACCAAATGAATGTGCAATCAGTATTTTGCTGTTTGTTGTTTGTTTGGTCACTTTCTGATTTTAGGAGAAGTATCCGCTCTTCCTTGGGAAATCTTCTTCAATCTACCCAAGCTGCGCAGATTGCGCCTCCTCCTTCCACTTGCCTGGAGGGAAGTTTGAGTGTCCCCTCCCAGGAGATCGCCAATCAAGTTCTCATCGCACTCGCCGAGGTGCAAGTGCATACAGTAATTGCGCTTAATAACGTTTCTGCATTATCCCATGCCCAACAAGGGCTCGCGTTGTTAGATGCTGTGGATGGGGATGACCACCATTGGGTGAGATGTCTTTTGCGCTCTTCCTCACAAGCAGGAGACTCCACCCCACTATGGCTGTTGTGTCAGATGCCCTGAAACCCCCTGTGTCACAATCAGACCATCTATTCAGACTGATTTATGCCATGGCCGAAGCCCCCAGCCTGGTTTCTTTGATCTCTACCTTTTGTGAACTGGCCCCCACATTGGGTCTCTCTATCGATATACTTCAGGCAGCCTTTAGATCAGGGTTGGATTCAGGTCCCACTCATCACGAGGTCTGGTCCACCGTCCAAGGATCAGTAGATCAAATATGTGCCACCGCGACCACCATCAATGCCTTGCCCCGTCATGTTACCCATTATCAGAAGGGGAATTTTATGATTGGGTTGCCCAAAGTAGATGCAGATGACGCGCCTATCTCTAAATTAGCGGTAGATCTGGGTACTGATCCTGCCATAACCCCCATGTCCAAGTTGGTGGATACAGAGTCACCTATTAATGAATCTGTTCAGGCCCAGATGGAGGAAGTTGGTTCCCCCACTCTCGTACTCCCAATTTTCACTCTGGCAAAAGACCCTGACCTTACCCCCAATATGCCAGTTATTTCTTCAGTTTCAAAAGAGTTGGTCAAATCTTCCAATAAACAAAGCTTCACTTATTTCCTATTGCCTATGAAGATCAGTGTCAGCTCGCATCATGTCTCCTTCAAAGCCCTGGTGGGTACCGGAGCTGCAGGGAACTTCATGAGTGTCGAGTTGGCGCAAAAATTAGAACTGGAAATGGATGCAGGCCCCTCAGTGATGGTGGCCTCATCTGCTTCCCAGACCTCATATGTCATTCGCCGACCAATACCTTTTTCAATCCACCAGTTCAGCTTCTGTGATTGTTTTTCTGCCATGCTGAACTCAGTGTTTCCGGTGATCTTAGGTGTGGGGTAGTGGCGCCAACAGCATGTTAAGATTCACTTAGAGTCTAATACATTGTCATTTACCAATGATCATCTGGAGGGAAAATTTTCTTTGATTGACACCCTCAAGAAGACACAAGGAACCAGTTCCGTCACTACCCTAGTCACTTCAGCGGGCATCCTGGCCAAGTTTACTGAGAGCTTAATGTGCTATCGAAGAATCTTTGATATGGAAAAGGCAGATCGCCTGCCCAAGCACACTAGGTTCAATTGTGGGTTTTGAATGACCGTGGAGTTGGTGAACATCAACTGTCTGTTGTATCCCCATACAGCGGAGGAAGAAGTTGCACTCAATACCTGGTTGTAAGATATGCTGAAAAAAGGTTGTTTGTTCAAGGAGACCTCACCCGTCGCCTCCCCCATTGTCTTCGCCAAAAAAGTGGATGGCTCTCTCTGTCCCTGCATGTATTACAGTCACTTGAATAAATTAAGGTCTCTTATCCCTACCCCTTGCCTCTGGAGCAGATGATCAGCCAGGCAATCACCAAATCCCGTGTGTTCTCTAAGCTGGATCTGGTGAAAGCCTTCAACCAAATTTGGATAATGAAAGGACAGGAATGGTTAACAGCGATTTGGATGAAGCGCGGCATTTTCCAATTTCGTGTAATGCCCTTTGGGCTGAAGAACGCTCCAGCTACATTTCAACGTATGATCAACAATGTACTGGGTGACCTCCGGTTTACTTGTGCAGTTGCATAAATTGATGATATCCTGGTTCACTCTTCAACTCCTGAACAACACGCTACTGACTTGGAAGCGGTGGTGGTCACCTTGCATAAGGCAGGTTTGTTCCTCAAACTTTCTAAGTGTGAGTTTTATAAGGAGGAGGTTACTTTCCTTGGGAACCTGGTTCTCAAATATGGCTATGCCATCCCTCCCAACAAGTTAGATGCAATCTGAGAATGGCCAACCCTGACCACACAGAAACAACTTTGGAGTTTCTTGAAAACTATCATTTTCCTGAAAAAGTTTTCCCCGGCACTTTCCCAGCTTTCCCGCACCACTTCACCCCTTACTGGGAAAAACGTACCATTTTATTAGACGTCTGAATGCCAGCAGGCGTTTGAATTGATCAAAGAGGTGTTCATGTCTCCACCCATCTTGAAGCATGCTGATCCCACCAAACCGTATATTGTTGCATGTGATGCCTCATCAGTAGCAGTGGGAGCGGTGTTGCTTCAGGAGCACAATGGTTTTGAGCACGCAGTTGCTTACTTTTCCCGGAATTTTACAGCCACAGAGCAGTCTTGGGCCATATACATTAAGGAATTGGCAGCCGTTGCATGGGCATTAACTCATTGGCGGTATCTATTGCAGGGTGCCTGCCATGAATTAACGATCTGCATGGATCACTAGGCCCTTTTGTATTTTTGCAAACCCCAAAAATTGGCACATCGGTAAGCCCAAATCTATTGGGACCTATGCAGTTTTAACTTTAAACATGAATTTGTTAAAGGTGCGCTCAATGTACTTCCCGATTTCCTAAGCTTCAGCCCCGCCCATTGTTCCTCAGACTCAGAGGAAGTAGACCTCATTACCATGATTCCTGCTGCTCAAATTCTGTCAATTGTTCCCCCCATTGTTTCCTCTGTCGCTTTGGCTCCCTGACACCCCAATAGTGGCCCAGGTCTTAGCCAGTCAAATGGCCTGCCCTGAGGGCGTGGAGTTGGTCAAGCAGTTAGCTCACCCAAGTCAAAAACACTCCCTATACTCCTTAGAGGAGGGGCTCATTTACTTTCAGTCTCACATCTGGGTTCCCCCTCCTTACAATCAGAGGTATTATGCGCACATCATGATCCCCCCATGGTTGGACATCCCAGTAACAAGAAATACATTGATTTGATCAAGAGGACCTTCAATTGGGCGGGTCTGATAAAAGAGGTTCCAGCTTGGATCACCGATTGTGTTACTTGCACTAGGGCTAAGTTGGATCACTCCAGCAAAAATGGTCTCCTGCACCCCTTACAGCAGGCGGAGGGCCCATGGACCTCGGTGTCCGTGGAGTTTATCATTGAACTCCCCTGTTCTAACAGGTTCACAGCAGTGATGGTACTGGTGAATCGTTTAACAAAATTTTCCCTTTTTATACCTTGTACTTCCACGATTATGTCAGAAGAAACTTACCACCTTTTCGTACGTTATGTGTTTTTGATGCTTAGTCTCCCCCAGGAGATCATCAGTGACCGTGGCTCACAGTTCACCGCGCGGTTTTGGAGTGAACTCCTATTGATCCTAAAAATATCCCCCTGTCACTCCATGGTGTATCATCTTCAGTCTGATGGACAGACTGAGCGGGTCAATCAAGTCCTTGAACAGTACCTCGTTGTTTGCTGCAGCCACACAGGATACTTGGGCCAACGACCTTTCCTCTTGTTCAATTCGCTTACAATAATGGGACCCATGTATCTATGGGGTTTTCCCCTTATGAAGCAACGTTGGGTTATAATACTTTATTTTTGGTTGGGTCATTCTTGCGTCCTGAGGTTCAAGATGCCACGGACCATGCTGCCCATATCAGATCAACTCAAGCCTTAGTGCAGGAACACCTCACAAAAGCCATTGATGACTACAAGCAGTTCGCGGATTGTAAGCATCTTCCAGGTCACGATTTCACAGTGGGTTCCTATGTCATGCTTGATACCCATCACTTAAGAATTCAGGCCCCATCCCATAAATTCGCCAGTAAATGCTCGGGCCCCCATTTGGTGGAGGAGGTATTAGGCAATGGGTTGTTCCAACTGAAGCTCCCTGTGCATTGGAAGCAGCATCCTGTTTTCCACGTTTCCCAGCTGTCACCCTTCAAGGGTGCAATTCCCACAGAACTGGAACCAATCGTTGTTGATAATGGGGAAGAGGCTGAGGTAGAGGCTATCCTGTAATCACAGAAATCGCAATGTTCCGTCCAATATCTCATGGCCTGGAAAGGTTATCTAGCCTACAAAAACAGTTGGGTCAAGGCGCGCGATTGCGCAAATTGCATGGACCTGGTCAAAGCGTTATAAATATCCCATCCTGAGGCTCCCCACCCCCCCCAAAAAAAGTTGTGACGATTATGGCAATTAAGTTACCCAAGGCACACAAGAATGTGGCTCTGGTGCAGTTTCCCATTGGTGGGGCTCTTATTTTGGAAAAAAGGAAAGGGTAATGTAAGTCCTGGAGGAAACGTCCCCTGGCTGTTGATCAGGCCATTTTTCCATTACTGAGCAAGAAGGCACCAAAGAGGATGGTGGTACCTCTCGTTACTCAGGGCAATCTTGCTCATGTAGTAGATGAGCACTGAGTTACAGATTTTCCGCTTTGGATCCCACTCCCAGTACCCACACTCACCTCAGCAGAACTGCTACAGGGAATCAGCAAAATCTGCGCTGAGATTGTCAATTGAAATCAATTGGAACAAATTCAAATGGCAATCTGCCCGATGTTCAGATCTCAAATGGCCGGAAAGGCATGAGGACAGAGTTATTGGCCAGAATGCCTGACAGTTTCAATTTGATTAACATGCTGATCAAACAAATCAACTCCCTACCAAAGTCATTGGGGATCATCCTTGATGGGCAGGCTACAGCATCGGACGTCATCAACAAGGTTTTAAAGTCCCCTGTTGACAATTTGGGCGTTGCGGCTGATGTGATGCCACTGACTGATTGAATGGCTCCATGACCAAGTGCGAGCGGGTTAGCTGTCCCAAACCCATTCCCAACCAAATGGTCCTGCCCCTATGTGGGGTGGCCTTGGGGGTTCCCATCGCTTGTTGGGCCAAACGCTGTCATGCCAACCATCAGAAATGCAACTGAGCCTCAGTTCAGATGTTCAAGGTCAAACCAACGGTGACTCAGCCCGCTGCTGAATTTATCAATGTTGGTTCCCAGGGAATAAACCTGCCCATTCCTGAATAATTCGCTGGTTAGGTCAAAATTAAGGGCCCCAATCCTGGCTTGTTACTACCCCAATTAACCACTATTTAATCAGTTGCATCGCACTGAGAAAATTGTTGGTCAATTTTCTTCCTTTTCCTTTAATAAAATTTTTGCCAAAAACCAAAACAATTTTTATTATATTGTTACTTCTGGTCACATTACTGATGGCATTTCCCTGGTAACCTGTCAGTCTGTATACCGGATGGGCTCTACCAGTTCTTATGGTCACTATGGCCCCCTCCATCGTTTATTGAATTCAGCGAGTCAGATATTTTTGTATCTATAACCCCACTATCATGAACTTCCGGCAACAGTACATGGGGATCTTGTGGCCTTATGTCCACCAACTGCAAGAGAGAATCCATCTCCTTGCCTCCCCAGTTGAAATGACCCCATATGCCGATGAATTTATTGAAACTATCTCTGTGATCCCACCCCCTGAAGCAAGACCCCCTGGGTCAGGAGTGGGCTCATTGTGGTTCATCGTCAGGATCATACTCACTGTTGTGGCACACCAACAATTCGTTGTTTCTCAATGCCTGGCTCCAAATAATGTCATTTGGTTGGCATTGCCTCTGGCATTCTGGCTTGCTTTTTGGGTGCTCATGCATCCTGACTGGCAGGCCGGTCTAAACTTCTTCTGCCATTTCCATGACATAATGATACTCCAAGACGTTCAAGAAGAAGTATAATCCTTATGCAAAAAATTGGGCGAGATGACTTCAAACCATTGATTTATTAAAGTTTGATAAGGATGGAAACGTTCCCTCTTTCATCAAGTTATTTGAAAAAGCAATGAGAGGAGCATCAGACCATGAAAAAGGATCATCACTGATTAACTCACTTGATGCCCATAGCTGTGACCTCATTATGCCCTATTTGGGTGACTATTGGTCCTATATGGATTCCAAAATTGCAATAACAAGACAGTTTGGAGGGCCTGTGTCAAAATTCAAGGATTGCTCGCTTCTTTTTATATCCTGCATGGTAAATCAGGCTGAAATTTGGCCAGTGGATCCTCAAATTGGCCAGTTGCTTACAGTTTTAGAACAGTTTAAAAATGCAATAGACATACAAAAATGGCTCCAACCTTTCTGGCTAATTTTGGGTTTAATTTCCCCCTCATAATTGGGAACTTCAGCTGAGGCAGGCAAATTGGTAATCTGGGGATCTTGAGATCCCAGCTTGCTGACACTCTCCAAAAGTGACTTTAGATACAAATGAAACAAAGATAAAATAAAATAGCTTATATTTATGACTAGATTATTTGATAATGGTCATTAGGCCAGGCGCCGGTATTTATACCTCTAGGGCATCTCCTGGCCACATACAGCACAAAATTTCAGCAGCTATTTTGACACTCAGCTCAGCCTATGTCTAAAACCTTTTCTTAGGTTCATTGGTGGCAAAATACTCTGGAAATCAGGAGGATTTCAGGTACAAAAATTGTGATAAAAGCATGCAAAGTTTTAAGATCTTCAGGATTTCAGTTTCGTCATACTGCTGATGAAACACACCTGTGAAATTTTGGCCTCAAACAAAAGAAAATGACACACCCTTAATTGATATATCAGCAGGCCTCTTCCTCAATAGCACTAAGTAACCCCTTTCATCCAGTCCACGTAAGTGCCATCATGCCAATTATGCATATCAACATACAAATTTTCGCCTTAGAATATAAAATTGATAACATTGTTCATTAATGTAATTGCCCATGGAACCTTTAAATGTAACTTCGGGTCATCCCCAAATTATTTTGTATATGATTGAATTGATTAAGTTTTGATAATTGGGACTAGTTGGTGAGGTTTAGGCAAAGATAATTGGCCCAACTGTGTGAATGTATTTGGCCCAAGCTGCTGATAGAATTAATTAATTAAATTGATGTTGAAAAGATCAACCCAGCCGAGTAGTTGCAGAAAAGGTTAATTTAAATGTGTAGGGATATTCGGCACAAGCTTTTAGTAATATAATTAAATCCACGTAGCAACAATTGACCTGAGCCATGTTATTATACTAGGTTTTAATTAGATTATTAGGTCAAGCATTAGGTGGGAAAATCGGATCAATCTGTAGGTGTTGAAGGGTTTATTTTTGAGTCAACCACAGAATTTAACATCCTGAGAAATATGAAACCAGAAAAAGAGAGCTTCATAGTATTAAATTTAAACAGAATGAGACTTTTAAGGACTTTGCAGATAGATTCTTCCATGAGGCACAAGTTCTGCGTGGGTGCAATGCAATAGATAAACTTGACGCCAAGATTGCAATGGAGCACATGATTATACCCTTCCATAAACTGCACAATGTCATGTTGCCTGTTCATAGAAGCTTGGACATCCAAGAGCTTACTAATTACTTGAGAAGTTGTTCCCATACTTTTAATACCCATAATCAGGCCAAAGATCAGCAAAAATCCTGATTTTTGGGCCCAAAAAGCAACACTATGTCCAATCAGGGGAAAAATTTCCAAAATATGAACAAAAAATTTGAGCAAAAGCAGCAAACAGGGCGATTACATGCCACAATTGTGGTCAACAAGGGCATTTGGCTATACAATGTTACAGACGTTCTAGCAAAAGCCTGGGGTCAACTTTGCTCTAGAAATCAACGCTGACAGTGAGGCAGTAAAAGAGCAGGTGTAATAGAGGCAGAATGCTCTAACTCCATCAATTTTTATACCATTCCACCTGACCCTGATGAGCTCTTTAGGGCCGAAGATGTTGCTAAAGCTAACCTCCACCATATCATGGCTAACGATGTCATGATGGTCACTACTTGGGCCACAGAAAAAGCAACTAAACCCTTGAAAATTACCAAAGAAGCACGAGCAGAATTATCAAAACCTTTTGCAAAACAGATTAATGATCAGGGTTTAAACCTCTACCCAGATGTTTGGCCAACTTACCTAAGCTTATCAATGTTCAAGTAGCTAATCTCATGAAGATTTAGCAGATAACTTCCCAGATATTTGCTCAAGCCTGAAATCACACCTGGAATCAGGCAGCAATCACAGCATTCATACAATAAATACCTTTTAAAACTACTCTGAATGTATTTATGTGGACATAGTGTTAAATAAGGTGTGAGTTTGAGCCATCATCAAGAGTGGTGCTCCTACAATATAGTCAGCACAAAGTTGGTTAAAAAACTGAAAATTGCGCCCGATGTTGCCCATTGTTAGGAGTATGGAACCACTGGAGCGCATACAACCAAATCGCTGGGAGCCTACAGTACCTTACCACTCCAATCTGGATCCATTGTAGTAACAGCACCTTCCATAATGTTGCCAATTACAAACTTTGATATCTTAATCAGGACTGATTTCCTAAGAAGATATGAAGTTGTTACCAATCATAAGGACGATACTCTCATCATTCTGGGCCAGGATATTCCACTTTACTAAAACCGTGATAAGGTAGTTGAGAAAAAGAAACCCAGCCTATTCATAAATCTGGCCTACAAAGATGGAGTAGTCCCAATTGAGTATTCCAAAGCTCGGTCTAAGGTAAAACCACTTCCTACACAGATTGATGAGTCAAATGGCATTCCATTGTAATCAAATAAGACCATCACTATACCATCCAAAGAACAAGTAATCATCTCAATGGGATTAAAAATTTATATCCCAGAAGGACTCTATGGTTGTATATCAACCATGGTCTAAATCTTGATTTTAACCAAACATTGCCCCTGGTATTATCATTCTGGGCCACGGAGAAATACATATCTTATTTTCAAACCTGCAAAATTTGCCCATCTCCATTAAGCAACATCAAACAATTGCTTTTCTGCATCTGTTCCCTACCACAGAAGTTCACTCATTCCATGAGCTCATAGCTTTTGTCAAATTAGGGCTCCCCAATAAGGACCTACTCAGCATAAACAATGTTGTCCCTTGGGCGATTTAAGCATCCTGACTAATTCCAAAAATGACAATCTCAGGAGTTATCATCTAAAAATTGTGAAATAATTGCACAAGATGATTTCAATTTGGAATGTGCTAAGGGTTTTACCCACAAAACTAATACAGGAGATCATAAACCTATCTGATCTTGCCTGATTAGACGCTCAAAATTATCGGATGAAGCAGTATCTAAGGAGATTAAGGAACTCCTTGATCATGGCATGCTTTCCCTCTAAAAAGTCCATGGGCAGCACCAATTTTAATATTGAAGAAAAAGGATGGAAGCAAACGAGTAGTCATTGATAATTGGAAGTTAAACAACATCACAAAGAAGGACTCATACCCACTGCTAATCAATGATGCCTTGGATAGGCTAATGGGCGCAAAGTTCTTCTTGGCAATGGACCTTATTAGTGAATAATGGCAAATTAATATTTTCAAAGAGGAGTGCGAGAAATATGCAATTGTAACCCAAGAGGGCCTATCTCGGCTGACTAGAATGCCACAAGGGCTCTGCAATGCCCTGGCTACATTCCAACGGGCAATGGACACAATCCTTGGAGATTTGAAATTGTAATGAGTACTAGTGTACCTTGATGATATCAACGTTTACAGCCACACTTTTGACGACCACCTGGAACACTTAGAGGAGGTTTTCAGAAGGCTAGCTGCTTCAAACATAAAAATCAAGCCCAGAAAATGTCAGTTTTTCAAAGATCAACTGTAATACCTTGGATTTATGATTGTTAAACTGGGTCTTTGCCCCAACCCTCTAAGCTGGATGCCATATCCAAAATGAAATGGCCCAAATCCAAGCATGATATTCAAGTATTCCTAGGCTTGATCAGGTACTATTGCCAATTTATTGCCAACTTTGCACAACTTGGAGAGCCGCTTTTCTATCTGCTTAAAGATAAGGTCACATTTGATTGGACTCTAGTTTGCCAGGGTGCATTTGACCAACTCTGATCGGC
The DNA here is from genome assembly GCA_022478985.1 of Massospora cicadina. Taxonomy (NCBI): domain Eukaryota; kingdom Fungi; phylum Entomophthoromycota; class Entomophthoromycetes; order Entomophthorales; family Entomophthoraceae; genus Massospora; species Massospora cicadina. The sequence goes on from JAKSZP010011963.1 coordinate 68,264, forward strand.
CCTATTAGGCGCGCCTGTTCTTTGATACCTGGACTTTGATCGCGAATCTATTGTCCAAACTGATGCATCCCAAACAGAAGTGGGGGCCCTGTTATCCCAAGTTGGAGAAGATGGTGAAGAACATCCAGTTGCCTTCGCTAGTAAGACCTTAAATGTTTATAAAAGGAACTACACGGTGATGGAATGAGAATGCTTAGCCATCATATATTCTTGCAAGCAATTCTGGGTCTACCATTATGGCACTATTTCCAAAGTTGTTACCAATCATGCTTCCATAAGATGGTTAACACTTTAAGAGAACCTGAGGGATAATTATCCCGCTGGGCATTAAAGCTTCAAGCTTATGACTACACCATCAAGCATTGAGCTGGGGCAAAACAACAAAACGCCAACTTTCTATCATGACAGCCCACCATTGCAACACTTAGTTGGGCCACCAATGAGTTATTTATGACAATGATCAGTGGAGATTATCAAGATGAACCCAAACTATCCAAAAATATTATCAGATCTACGAAAAAATACAACCATCAAAAATGGGACGCTTTAAAAGACTGTCAAGGACAAAAAGTATATTTTCCCAAGATCATCGGCCTTAACAGACCTAATAATGGCAGCACATAAGGCCATAGGGAATGGCGGCTTCAAGAAAACGAAATATCATCTGAAGAAATTCTACTACTGGGAGTCAATGCATTTTGACATCCAAGAAATGCTATAATGCTGTGTATAATGCCAAGGCAAAAACCCGTTCCAAAAAAGCACATTTTACCAACTTGTTCAGCCCAACTTTGCTTGGCACACTGTATCTATTGACGTTGTTGGTCCACTTCCAACAAGCAATACAAAGGCCAAGTAAATAATCCTAGCCATTGACCACTTGACCAAATGGGTCAAGGCCAAGGCCATTCAGGAAGCTGGAGTGGCAACAACCGCCAAGTTCGTCCTTAAAAACATCATCCACAAACATGGATGTCCCCAGGTTACTCTGACCAATATTGGAACCAACTTTACCGCCAACGTCCTTGCCAAGCTCAACCAGCTAATGGGAGTATGAGGTGCGCTTTCTGCTCCCTATCACCCCAAAACTAATGGGACTGTTGAGCGCGCAAACAGGACATTGGTGAACATCATCCAGAAATTAAAATTGGCCAAACCATCCAAAAGGAGTACTTATCTAAGTTTGGCAGTCTTCGCCTAATGTATTCTTCTACCATTCATCAACCAGGATGTCTCCGCGTCAAATATTATATGGTAGACACCAGGCCCTACCAATGCTGCTATATTTGGCCCTAGAGGATCCTGACGAAAACAATTATCTTCAGTACATCAATAAGCTTGTATATGCTTAATCAAACTACAAGCTCAAGCCTTTGACAACAGTTTTGCCAAGAAAAAGGTCTGACATCAAAAGGACTTAGAGAATTACTACTCACTGGCTGAATTCGAAGTTAATGAAGAAGTTCTATTTTGCAACACCTACAGATTGGGCCAATTGCAAAAGTTAGATTGCATCTGGGTCAGGCCATTCAAAATGATTGAGAAAACGTCTAAGTTCATATACACAATCAATGATTTTAGGACTGGCCATATATACAACTGAGTCCATGCAAAATTCCTAAGAAGGTTTAATAAGTGTGCCAATTAAGAAAAAAAAAAATTATGAAACAAAAACAAAAAAATTATATAATAGTTTTATTCTATTAATACTTTAGTTTGCACATGAGGTTGGGGAGAGGATCAAACTTCAGACTTGATGAGTATTTAGGCTGAAATTAACAATAATATGATCATACTTTAGACCCATTGGGCGTTTGGGCCAAAGTTATCTAATAGAAAACCCAACTCCACATTGGGAGTTTGGGCCAATGATAAAAGACCAACAATGGCTAAGTGGGAACCTTAGGGCTTATGTTTGAGTCTAGATGGGGGTTATGTCAGATTCTGGTGGTTGACTTGAAAATAAACATTTGACAACTATCAGATTGGGCAATTTATCCTTTCAACGCTTGAGCTAACACCAATACTCTCACCTCAAAGCCTATTGCAATTACATAATTTGGGCCAAATATCTCAATGTCAATTTGATCAAATATTTTATCAAAATGCTTGGGCTGAATATGCTTGCACATTATGGCTGATTTCCTATGCATCGAATCTTAGCAATTGGTTCCAATTATCAGGAACACAATCAACTAACTTTATACAAAATTGTTTGGGACTGACCTAAAGTTAACGTCTAAAAATCCCATGAACCATCAGAAAAACAAAAAACGTAATCAATTTTCCGCCCTAGGGCGAAATTCATATGTTGATCCGCATAATTGGCATGATAGCACTTACACATAGACCACCCAAAAGGGAGTACCTAGTGCTATCAAGAGAGAGGCCTGCTGACGTCCTTATTAGGGGTACGTCATCTACTTTAATTGAGGCAAGAATTTCACAGAAGGTGTATTTTGTCAGCAGTATGATGAAGCTCAAATCAAGAAGATCCTAGGACAATTTTACATGCTTTTATCGCAATTTTTGTACCTGAAATCCTCCTGATTTTGAGAGTATTTTGCCTCCAATAAACCTAAAAAAAGTCTCAATTGTATCAGTTCAAGGGCCAAACTGAGGTAGAAAATTATCTGTTGAAATTTTGTGCTCAAATGTGGCCAAGAGATGCCCTATAGGTATAAATACTGGTGCCTGGCCTAATGACTGATGATAAATTTAAATACCTTCTAATAAAAGTTATTTTATTTCATCTCTTTCCCAGTTTTACTAATCTGAATTCTTTTTTGGAGAAGTGTCGATAAATAGAAGGACTAAATCCCCTGTTTGTATTGAAACCTGCCTCACAAGAAGTTCCCAATTATGTTGGGAAAATTATGCCCAAAAAAGACCAGAAGAGTCAGGGCAATCTTAAAAGGCCTAACGAGTTATGAACGGTGAATATACCATAAGCCACTAGCCATATTTAGTATCATCTGGAGGAACTTCATCTCAAATAAGCATGCAGGATACCAATTTACAAGCGAGCAATCCTCAGATTTTGACAGGGACATTCTTAAGCGTGAACCCCTTACATGATACTCAAGTCAGTCGATCTAGCCTTTGCTCTAAACAGGCAAGCCTGAGCTTTGACCTCCATCTTGGCGTCACTGGAGGCTTTAAAAACCAGTAGGGTATTAACCCCATCATAGTGCAAGACGACCAGATATCTTGGAGAAACTGAGTCCTTAAGAGAAATCATAGCTCAGGTTTTCTAACGTGATTTATGAGTATTCATGGAAAGCTTCCCAAGAAAATGGGTTTGAAAAAGTAGGCCCCAATGAAGCGGGTACACTGTGGACCAGCTGTGTCATATTTCATGTAATAGGGCAAGTTTGGAGCAACCTTAATACAGTTCATTAACTTAGATGAAATGACATTCATGGTGGAACACTATTGACAATGGCATAGGTAGGGATTTTGTGGACTTGAATAGCGATGAAAGTGACTTAACTCCTGAACTGCGGAGGTAGAATAAAGATCATAGTATATTAATCAGAAGAAAGGTAAGCAGTAACAGGTTCTATATTATCAACGGGTATTAAATCATCTTCCTCTAGTACAATAATGCTAGGCTCATTAAAGGTCGCTAGAAATTCTTGAGGTGTTACAGGGGTGTCAGCATAAAATGCTTGTCATCCATGCTGACGGCCCTTTTTCCGCCTCCTCAGAAAGTCTCTTCCAACAAGTCTTGGCGCTATGACGGAGTCTATTGCAGTAGGAGCATTGAGGTCAGGGGCTGTAAAAATTTATAGGTTTCCTGATTATTTTTGGCCAATAACCCCTATAAACTTATTACTGCACAGGTTTGGTTTCCTCATGCACCTCACGTTGTAAGAATATATATAATCTGATAATAGTATGATGACTATTATCCGTAGCTGAGTTAGAATTATCTTCAGGCACAACGCTTCAGCCGGTATTTCTGATAATACTGAATATCGCACTCTTAGGGATTCGTTCCCTAAATCCTGTCCACTCAATCTTCATTAAGATCCTCTGATGACAGTCCCTTTGGCCCAACACACAGTCAGCAGCAATCCCTTATCCATGGTTCCCTTCATCTCTAGATCCCCGCTCAGATCTCTACTCTTCTCTAAGAGTCTACCAATTATTGCCTTCTGCAATAATATCCTTGAGATGAAATCTTCACGCTAAATGCTGATAGTCTAACTATTACTGAATCTACAGTCAGGCTAATAAGGTTCTTTATTAGTTCTTTCCCAACTGTAGACTTGTGTCAATCAGTGAGTATTTTCCAGTGTAATACATGAGTGTTTGAGTGTTTTTTATTATGGTAAATTCTAAAAGAATTTATAGGGGATTCAGCTGTCTAACCCTCAGTTGACACCTCTTTTGATGAAATGGCAGCCGTTGCCATTGAATCACCCTTCCTCATCTTGGTAGCAATGGTCTTCCCCATCCTGACTAGGATTCTGATGTTAGACATCCTTGAGACCTCAAACAAAAGAGTCAGAAATGTTTATTAACATTTTCCTCTCAATCTAAGTGAATCATCTTAAATGGCTAGCAACCAATCGATTTGCTAGTTGCAGGTGGCATCACTTTCCTCGCAACTCATTAAACATTACCAATCAGTTGGTGATGAAACCCGACTGATCCCAATTGGTACACCTGATAGTTAATTACTATCAGATGCTCTTATTTCGTCAGCCACTCCACCTGATGAGATATTAGATATTCATATGGATCAATCCCCGATGGATATGACCAAATAAGTATCCTAAAATCCCCCAAACATAGTTCCTCCAAAATTTGTGTCAACTGATTTCCAATTCACTTTGCCTTGGGGAATTTTTCCCCTAGCAATACCAGGTAATCTAGCAGGCTGGGAATATGGGCAAAAATCCCAACACATCCCCCTCTTGCCTAGATTTCCAGCGATAAAAGGACTGGGCATGAAAACACTACTTCAGACACCTGGTTGAATACTTCATTGGTTCAAGTGGAGTACTTCATCAATACTCAACACTGCTCGGGATGACCTTCAGCATACAGCATTCCTCCTCTTCCTCCTCACTACCGCCTACTCAGAGCGCGGTCCCCAAGACCTCTTGTCATGCCAGGTGATCGATTTACTCGTGATGATCTTTTTCCTGGGATCCAGTTTTCCCCCCATCAGGGTATATGACCCCTCTCTGTCATATTCAGGTTTCTCGGTCTGGCGTCCTAGAATTCCTGATTCTCTCCTCATCCTAGACAGTAGACTCTTGCCATTGATATATCTCGTGGCTTAATTAAGAATACTTATTTATATTTGCCTTTGTTAATTCATTTATAACCTCTTGGCTGTAAGTCATTCTTCCCTCAGAAAGCTTATTTCATTAATTTTATGAAATTAATTTCCCAAAATTGGACCCTAATGGAATGTGTAGGGTGCATAATGTCAACTTCTATATCAGTCTGACATCCCCCCTCTAGTCCTGCTCATATGCCAAACTTGGAGTCTCCTACCAACAGCTTTCTAACAGTCTGTCCAATTTGGACCTCCGCCTCTTCCAGAGAATGATTCAGGATGCTCGGTGGACCTCTTCATGGTCCTTCCAGGACTCATACGCTTCTAGCCTGGTGCAAGCAGCTAGTCCTTCTGTTGAGTTACTGGAAACGGTATCCAATTCCATGGAAACCAGGTGTGCCATCATTTCAAATAACTCTTGGCTAACTCTTCCCATGCAGTCAATCCCCAAGTTGGACTTCAAAACCCTTCTGGATTCAGCTCCTTCCACTGAGGCTCCAAACATCATCATCGATGCTCCAGAGGTTTTGCCAACTGCTCCAGATTGTTCATTCCTGGCCAGGTCAGATTTGCTCCCTGAGTTCCTCTTCTGACTTGGTCAATTCTACAAACCCGCTGTACTGGTTTCTGAGCTCCACAATTGGGAACAGCATTCATACCAAGCTCCCCTATGCTGAACTTTGTGCGCAAGTCACTAAGGCATTGTCATTAGTTCAGAATCCCTCAGATCTGGACAACCTTCTGGATCAGGATACTGCCGCTTATGCTCTCCGCTTTGCTGGCCAAGTTCTTCGAAGTTGGTCAATGAAGCTCCCAGCCTTGCCTAACTTTCATCAGTCATTCAGCTTCAGCTTCTGCAAAGCTCGTAGTCATCATTTACAGGATGCAATCTGTTTGTTACATGACTACCTCTTCTCTGGAGCTTCCCATCGCAATCTTCCATTGATGGCGCTAATTGGGGGTTTGATTCAACTTCCCTCAAGTATTCCTTATTCGCTGCTGGCTCACATGTCTGGTGTTCTTGATGAGGCCCATCAGCAGGCACTCAAGACAAATCTTCTGGCGCTGGTACCTTATTGGGATTACTCAGGGTTATTCGCCGATTGCCTCTTCCTTTATTGCTGTTTTCCACCCTGCTCCAGGGTTTCACAATTGGCATTTTCTGACATATCTATTTCTCTTCCCTAGCTGCGTTTTCTCAGGGCTCAGCATCCACTCAACGTAGTTTTGAGTAGGACTCGCCCTTGCAATTGTCTGATTGCATATCAATTTCAACGGACTATTCCTCCCTACTGCAATCCATCCTCCCTCCCCCAAGAGGCGACATAGGCGGAATCATCATCGCACTGAGGACAATAAAAAATAAAAATTTTATGAAAATATATTGTCTTCTTTTTTCTTATCTATTCTTTTTACATATATATATTAAATTTTTCTTTAATATCTTTTATCAAAAAATTTTTATGGGACTTGACCTTATTTCAGTTCAGAGGTCCATCCTTTCCCCAAACTGGATCCTGGGCACTTAAACCTTCCAATTTTCTATGGTTCAGAGGTCCTTTTTACAGAATTAACCATCTAGATTGGTCCAGAGGTCCTTTTTTTGGACTTGACCTAATCATCAGGACATGACCAACTTAATGGTTCATTGGTCCTTTGGGAACTCTTTTTTTATATTTTTTTGATCCATCGCTTTAAATATTTAGTGTGGACTCAATTTACTACTCTTCCATCCAAGAGATTCTTGATGGAATAAGCATCAGTCGCTGTCTTAGCAATTACTTTGAATGGACCCAACCATAGTGCATCCAACTTGTTTCTTCATCCAAAACCATGCATATTGCAATAGGCAGCTCTTTCTCCTATTCAATAATCTTCTAATGGAGGTCAGTTTCTATCACCTGTCAATTTTGCTCATATCCTTTTCTTCAAGGTAGTATCAAATGCTTGTAATTGCATATCAATCAGGATAAACATCAGTCAGTTCAGGTATTGTTCAGTACTCATCCCCAACATAGGTTCTACTACCAAATATAATATCAGTGGTAATGCAGCCTTCCTCCCATATAGTAATTCAAACAGCATCTTTCCCGTTGCCATATGATGACTGATGTTGTGGGCGAACGTCACCAAACTCAGGTACGTTCCCCACACGGAAGTTTTCCCTGTGACTAGCTTCCTCAGCGTCACAGCCAGCATCCTATTGACCCGTTCTACCAGTCCGTTCATCTCCAGCTGATATGGTAATGACACAACTCCCAAGATCCCCATTATTTTGTTTAGCCTTGGGATCACATGGGACGTGAAGTTGGTCCCATTATCACTCAGTATAACTTGTGGACACCCATGCCATTATACTACTTGATCCAGGATGAATCTCGCATTAATGGTAGCGTCTACTCTGGTTAGGGCCTTTGCTTTGACCCATCTCGTCAGATGGTCAATGGCAACTATGATGTACTTGACTCCTCCTGTGCTCATCACCAATGGTCCCATCACATCGATAGACACCATGTGCCATGAGAATCCAGGTCAGACTAGTCAGTATCCAGTTGTATTCTTGTGTGGTTTATGCAATTGGCATTCCACACAACAAGCCAGATGGTCTGCGACATCATAGTTGATTGATTCCCAGTAATAATACTGGTGAATATGGTCAGTTGTTTTTCTCAGGCCTCTATGCCTGACAACCTTATGAGCGGCAAGGATGATTGCTGCTCAATCTGACAGTTTTGGGAATAATAGATGTTTCCCGTTCATCATCATAAATACTTGTACATCCATGGTCTCGGTGTTTTCCATCACTTTTCAAAGTGCACCTTGGATTTCTTGAGGCTCATCCTCAATTCTTTCTTTGACCATTCTCTGGAATAGCTCATTCGCCTGCAGATATACCAACTGGACCATTGGTAACCACGATAAGCTATCTGCGCTCTGATGAGAAGCCCCACTTGGTGGACTATCTCATAATCATGAGCCTGAAGTTTTAGTGCCCATCGGTCCAGTCGTCCTTCAGGTTCCCTCAGATTGTGCAGCCAATGCAATGATGAGTGGTCTGTCACCACCTTAAAGTGCGTTCCATGGACATTTCTGAAACTTTTTACAGGCATAAATGACTGCAAGGCATTCACGCTCAGTTACAGTGTAATTCCTCTCTGCTGCAGAGAGTGTCTGGCTCACATATGCCACCAGATGTTCATCCCCAAGTTCATCTACTTGGCTCAGTACGGCGCCAATTGCCATCAATGAAGCATCAGTTTGAATGATAAGCTCCCAATCAAAATTCAGATATTTCAGAATTGGCAAATTTATCAAGTACCGGCGTAACTCATCAAAGGAGTCCTGAGCCTCTTCATTCCATACGAATCATTTTTTGGATCCTTTAGTAAATTGAATAAGGGCTCAGCTATTTGGGCGAAGTCCCAAATAAATCTTCTATAGTATCTGACCATCCCAAGGAATACTTGGATGTCTCAGACACTCTTCAGCACAGCCATCTTTTCAATAGCTGTTATTTTCTGGGGTTGCGGCTGCAATCCATTTGCATTGATCACAAATCCCAGGTATTCAAGCTCCTTCTTGAAGAAGTGACACTTCCATGGCTTAATCTTCAGATTAGCCGCGGACAGTCTCTTAAACTCTTCCTCCAAGTGCTGAAGGTAATCAGTAAACATCCTACTGAACATATATATCATCCAGATACACCAAGATGCACGACAACTTCAGGTCGCTTAATACCGCGTCCATGGCCCTCTGGAACGTTGTGGGCGCATTACAGAGACCCTGGGGCATTCTATTCGGCTGGTATAACCCCTGTGTGGTGATAATCACACATTTTTCCTGGTCCTCTGCTGGCAAGTCAATCTGCCAGTATCCTGAGATTAGGTCCATCGCGGAGAAATACTTCGCTTCTCCTAATTGGTCTAGTGTATCGTCAAATTCTTGGTAGGGGATATGAATCCTTCTTCATAATTTTATTCAGCCACCAATAGTCAATCACTACCCAATTTGATCCATTTTTTTCTTTACAATCAAAATCAGGCTTGCCCAGGGACTTGATGACGGAACTAGAAGCCCATGCTTTACTAGTTTGCTGATCTCATCTTCCACTACCACTTCAGCGGCTTTTGATCTTCAGATTGGTCTCATTCTTATTGGTAAATTTTCTCCAGTGTCAACTTTGTGAATTACGCCTTGCATGCATCCCAAATCGTGATCATCCTGCATAAAATTTCTCAATATTTCTCAAATAATTCAAGCACCTCCTCCTTCTGCCCTTCCAGCAGATCTGCGAGCTGCTCTCAATCAACTAATAAGTTGATGCTTTTGGCCGCTCTGGCCGGTAATCCCATTTCCTTGAGAGATCCAAAATCATGGAATTATCTCAATTCTGCCATCAGGATTAAATGAACAAATACAATGATTTAATTTTTCTTAATCTTCATTGGCTTTTCGCTTAAATTTTCCAAGAAAACTCATATTTCTCCATGGCCTGGCATAATTATCCCAGGAGCCACCTAAGGTTCCACTCTGGACTTCTTCCAGGGGCTTCCAACTTCTCCATACAACAACTCTGGAATCTCTAGAGTCAACCCTATGTTGACTATCATCTGCGATCCAGCCAGTATGGTTTCTTCTTTCTTGCTCCACAAAGGAATTCTCCAGTTCTCTAGGATCTCAGCTGTCATCTCCTGTCACTTCCTACCAACTAATTGGTACTGAATCAGTACAATGCTGTCATTGTATATCAAGTTGATGAAATTATTTCTCTGGTTCAACGGAACTTCACCATTCTTTCGATATACCAATGGTAACATCTGACCCAGGATGGTCAACGTATTATCTGTGAAGTTATATCTAACTCCATATTTCCGCAGAAACTCTGTTCCAATCAGGATATCATAGTTTTGATTCGCCAAAACTATTTCTGGCGCGGATACCACCAACAACCTGAGTTGTAGTGGCAGCGCACTATACGCTCCACAGGAACTGGTGGTGTTTGGCCCAGCTGTTCCGTATTCCTTCTTGTGTTCCAAGTCTGGAGAGATCTTCATCTTCTTCACCAGCTTGGTCAACACAATGTTGATGGGCGCTCCACTGTTGACTATCACCTGTACCCTCACTCGATTCACCTGAATATCTATATATATACACTCAGAGTATTGTAATAGGGTATTTACTGAGTGAATTGCGGCGTTATTAGCTGAATCTAGGCTATTAATTATCTGTACCAATAATTCAGGAAACAATTCCTTAATTGTGCCAAGGGGAATTGACAGGTTGGCTTCATCTAACTGAATGTTGGTTAACTCATCAGGATTTTTGGTGGTCTGAATCTTCTCCGCCAGTTGTCAGGCTTATGGCCAGGCAACCTCCTGAACTATCTCGGGGTCAATCTTCTTTGCCCCAGCTCTGGTCACGGCGTTCATGCCCATGTTGACCACTTGATATATTGGATCCTGCTCATCATCCACGAACAGATCACTGATATCTATTTCTTTGTTTATAACATTGGGAGGAACAGGTTTCTCCGCCATCCTAGACTGTTCCTTGTCTAGACAGCAGGACCTTTTCCTGAATCCTTCGTGGCTGCTATTTCCTTAGCCTGGGCCATATGAACTTGATCCTTTGGCGTTTTACAGTGTGCGGCAAAATTCCCTTTCCCGCCACACTGAAAGCAGACCTTTTCCTTCTTATTTAACTGATTGTGATCCTTGGGCTTTTTTCCCAGCACAGTTCAGTTAAAAGTCTCCTTTGCTCCTTCGCCTCCCTTTGTGGGATTCGAACTTTGGACCAGATATGACTTGAAGCTTCTATTAGGAGCATTGAACGTTGCTCCCAAAATCTTCAAATTGTCTACCATTTGCGAGGTAGTTAATTCAGTTGCGAATACAGTAGACATCATTTGATGCAAATTGCAATAGGGCTGATGGGCCACTTGCAAAGCGATTCTTGTGTCAAAGTCATCTAAAACCTTCGCTCTGGCCAGGATCTGTGATTCCTGGTAGAATCGATCTGCAAAGCTTGCAAGGGACTCATCTTTATGGAATTGAATTCCCATAAAGTCTTGCTTGCATTTTGACATGCGGGTTGGACTGCCAAATTCCTTCATTATTGCTGCCTTAGCCTCAGCATAAGACCAGCTGTCCCCCTCCAGGTGGGGTAACACCAGATTATGAGAATCTTTGTTTAAGCAGTTCATGACCATCAACGCCTTCTGACGATCCCCATATCCATTCATGGTCATGTCAAATAGTCAGAAAAATGCTGGGGCATTATCCTGATGAAATGTAGGCAATTTGAAGGTTGCCCTAAATTCCTCCAAGTCAGTTCAGGCCGACTCTCTCAGTTCAGCTATTTGGTTTACTTGAGGAGTGTCATTGGGCATCATTTCTGAAATAGCATTGAATGCAGGCGGCATGTTTCTTGGGGTATTCGTTTTCCCAAGTATCATTCAAAGGCTTCCTTCTTTGACATCATTAACCACATCTGTCTCACTTGCACTTCTGTGTGCTTTCAATCTCTCTACTTCCTTTAATAAATTCTTGATGTCCACACCAAATTTTCTTAAATGAACGCGATCTGCTTCATGTTCCATTTTCAAAAATAGGATTTCTCAGACGAGGTCTCCTTCTTTCTACTTTAACGAGTTTACTTTGCCAAGTAACTCATTCCCAAAGTTGGCTACATTGTCAACTCCTTCTTCCACCTTGGTTATCATTCCTCCAAGGCCGCGAACTCCCAGTGGTCCACAGAGTTTAAAGCGTTCTGGTTCACTGTGGCAATCTCTGTCCACAACCTACGCATTTCCTCTTTGTGCGACATTCTGGATTAATTCTTCTACTCAACTACCCCTGTAGTGAGCACCAACTTGTAAAAATTTATAGGTTTCCTGATTATTTTTGGCCAATAACCCTACAAACTTATTACTGAACAGGTTCAGTTTCCTCATGCACCTTGCGTTGTAAGAATATATATAATCTGATAATAGTATGATAGACTATTATCCGTAGCTGAGTTAGAATTAACTTCAGGCACAACGCTTCAGCCGGTATTTCTGATAATACTGAATATCGCACTCTTAGGGATTTGTTCCCTAAATCCTGTCCACTCAATCTTCATTAAGATCCTCTGATGACAGTCCCTTTGGCCCAACACACAGTCAGCAGCAATCCCTTATCCATGGTTCCCTTCATCTCTAGATCCCCGCTCAGATCTCTACTCTTCTCTAAGAGTCTACCAATTATTTGAATTATTCGAGGTACGCCAACCAGGGGATGGACAGTACTGATCACAACACTCAAAATGGCAAAACAAACTACTAACCAGGTGGGAAGCAGAAACTGCAACCCACCATGGCAGAGGGTGAGGAGGGGTCGGGGGTTGGTTTTCAGAAAGACCCGCCTCAATCAAGGGGTGTTGGTTGCAGTACCAGATCAGAGCAGAGAGCCAGGGCGTTGGGGCATCTGCATAGTGGGGGCTGAGGTCAGCGTAGTAGGAGTTTTCCACTTCTGCATCAAGATAATGACGGGAAAGTGTCTCAACAAAAGCTGCGAGGAGAACTTCAGCTTCTTTGCGGGCTTCAGGAAGTTGAGTGAAAAGGGAGATACTGTGGCGGGTGATTTTGGCTGAGGGGTTGAATGAAGCAAGTGTTGCGACATTCATAACAGCAATTTCAGCATCATCAAATAATTTTGAGATGTCACTGCAGGGAGATTCAGGGAAGTCAGGGGGAAGAAGATGGTGGGCAGGCCATGCTGGAGCTGAGCCACTGACTGGGCCACTGCGGTGCGTAGTTTTGGGCAATGAGGAGAGGCCACCGCAGCTAAGGCGAGCTGGTGGTCATTTTGGAAGGGGGTTGTATTAGGTAGAGGAGCAAAATGGCGAGGGGTAGGGGTTTCATCAAAGTCAGGAAGGAAAAATTCTGCCTGACCATAATCGCCATGGCAGAGAGGTTGACCTGTATGCTTACTAATAAGGATATTACCTGATTCGTCAGTTTCAGCCAATAGATCCCATGGATTTTGGTTCACTGGAATAGTGGCATTTAAATTTGAGTGGGTAGGATTGGGCGAATGGGCAGCTGCTTGGGTACGAATGTTGGTCCAAGCATTGCTCTGATTGGCTGGCGTAGATTTAGGTGGGAGAGTGAGGATGGAGGTTTTGGGTGGGGCTGATTTTCCATGTGGGCCCACTGAACGAGATTGGAGGGTGGGAGGGGGCAGCAAAGCCCCATACTGAACCTCCAGAGGGGCTCAGAAGCTGCATCAGCAGATTTGGCCTTAGGGCACGCTCTTTTTGCATGGTCGAGGCCAAAGCAGAGGGAACAAATCTGCCTACCATTATCGACCTGAGCCCAAAAGAAATGATCAGGTGCTGCAGCCACACTAGCGCGGGGTGGGATTTGTTGGGCTATGGTAGGGTGGTGTGGTATGATGGTGGCTGTTGCACGAGGAGCAGCAAGGCGTTCTGCACCAGAAGGAATGGCAAAGATGAGGTTGGGCTGAGTGCCATAAGCCATGAGCCCCGCGACCAACTGGTCATACAAAACCTGGGGTGGAAGGTGGGATGGGAGATTTGCAAAGGATACCACTAGCGTGGTGTCTGAAGGGAGGCGAGTACGGGTTGTGGGAATGGGGGTTTTTTTATAAATTAGAGGAGTTTGTGCTGCCGCTTCAGCATCCTCCTCAGATAGGAACCCAACGTCAAAGTAGCTTTTAAAAGGGCGGAAGTCTATAAAGCCAGCTGGCGCAAAGGCTGTAGTGGCTAGGTCAATAATTGCCTTATTGGCATATGGGAACAAACGTCCATAGTCCACTCTGAGGCAATAGCGAATAGCAGAGCGAGGGAGGGCGAGAGGATGGGGGCGAGAAGGGTGGATGCGTGCCAGGTGGAGTGCTAGGTCTTGTGGGGGGACAAAACGGTTGGAAGCAGTGGGCGGGCTGTTTGAACCTGTCCGAACGCGCTTGCCTGCAGGGCGGAAAACGCTAGGTGGGGGTGCACTGCTGCCCCACACTGGGGTGGCAGGCGGCAGAGCCAAGGACATCAATTAATAGGTTTGGGCAGATGGCTGTGGATAAATTAACTTAAATTCAATTTCGCTCAAAAGTGACTTTGAGCGGTTAAAGAGAAGTAAGAGTCTACCAATTATTGCCTTCTGCAATAATATCCTTGAGATGAAATTTTCACGCTAGATGCTGATAGTCTAACTATTACTGAATCTACAGTCAAGCTAATAAGGTTCTTTATTAGTTCTTTCCCAACTGTAGACTTGTGTCAATCAGTGAGTATTTTCCAGTGTAATACTTGAGTGTTTGAGTGTTTTTTATTATAATAAATTCTAGGGAATTTATAGGGGATTCAGCTGTCTAACCCTCAGTTGACACCTCTTTTGATGAAATGGCAGCCGTTGCCATTTAATCACCCTTCCTCATCTTGATAGCAATGGTCTTCCCCATCCTGACTAGGATTCCAATGTTAGACATCCTCGAGACCTCAAATGAAAGAGTCAGAAACATATTATTAACGTTTTCCTCTCAATCCAAGCAAATCATCCATAAATGGCTAGCAACCAATCGATTTTCTAGTTGCAGGTGGCATCACTTTCCTCGCAACTCATTAAACATTACCAATCAGTTGGTGATGAAACCTGACTGATCCCAATTAATACACGTGATTTTTAATTACTATCAGATGCTCTTATTTCGTCAGCCACTCCACCTGATGAAATATTAGATATTCATCTGGATCAATCCCCGATGGATATGACCAAATAAATATCCTAAAATCCCCCAAACATAGTTGCTCCTAAATTTGGGTCAACTGATTTCCAATTCACTTCGCCTTAGGGAATTTTTCTCCTAGCGATAACAGTTAATCTAGCAGGCTGGGAATATGGGCAAAAATCCCAACAGGGGCTCTTCTGGTTGTTGACAACATGACCTTTAGGTGACTAGATGAGGTGGATTTGAAAGACTTGGGTGCAAGATAGATTCAGGGATTTCATTAAATGCTTCATTAAATTCCCCAAATGTAGGTGAAGCTACTTTTCTGGAAAATCATGTGCATTTGGACCTCAGTATCAAAGCTCAACTCTGAAATGGCTGCAGTTATGGTGTTGTCCAAGTTAATATGATTAGTGGTTACCAGGGGCTGTGCTTGGGCATAGAATCAGCTTGCTAACTCCTCAGGTCTTTCTCCTTTGTTCAGGAGAATGTCCATGAACGCCTACTTATTGTTGGCTGAGGTTTAGTTGCTTCTAAGAATCCTGGATTTGGGCGGTACAGACTTGTTACCAAGGTTTGGCATTCTTTTAGATGGGGAGTTATAATATCCTAAGAAGTGATAAACAGACAAGAGTGGATATGCTTCATCTATCAGTCAGTAGCCTCTTCCATGGAACTCTCTTATGCATATAGAAAGGAGGAAATGGTTTCCTGGCTGGGGTAAAGTTTCTCCTTGAAACTAGGCTAAAGGGTAGTCATGATAGTAGTGGAAAGTGTATTGATGCCAGGAATTGGCAGATTCTAAAATCTCAGTTTCTGCATAATTGCAAGGGGAATTTAAATCCAGTAACCATCTCAAACCCTCGATGTCCTCTTGAATGATGTCCAGGTTTGTCTCAAAGAGGTAATGAAGGCTTTACGAGCAAATTTTCTCCTTTAATTCTTGAATATCGTCGCGTTGGAGAAGCTTCTGGCTCTCAAAATTACTCATATTATGTTTTGAACCCAAATAGGTTTGCCCAAGTTGGGTAATGCATTTATGGGTGAGCTTGTTGAATAAACTGAAATTATACATCTTATCTGACAAAGCCTCAATTGAGACCCTATAGTTGAGAGGGACTCCATCCACTCAGAGCTTACAATCCTGAGATATATTTCATATTTGATCTCATAAGGTGGTGAAGGTGGTTAAAACGTCCTTTTTCCGGGAATTTTCAGGATCACCAGGAGTAGGCACCATGTGAACGGAAGGTCCTTGAGGACCGTGGGACCTTCTGGTCCTTGTGGCCCTTTGAGCCCTTCACTACCAGAGTCAAGATCACAGGAGGCCAACTCCTGGTAATGCCACTAGAGGGTCTGCACAAGCTCTTATATTGGTCGAGGAGTTAGTCTCAAGCAGCCAGAAGGAGCTGTATGTTTTGATGAAGCTTGTCCTCGAGGTAACCTGATAATCCTCTACTCAACACAGAAAATTGATTCTTTGCTTTGTTAATAAGGTAACGAGTATTGATAATGGCTTCCCAATTGTTGTGAACAAAGGAAAAGGATGTGTTATAAAAGTCAACACTATCTGATTTCAGGGTTTGAGTGAGCCCTAGTTGTCAAGATATTTAATGGTGATGCAACCTGACTAATTGTAAGAGGTGGTATATAGTTAGAAGGACATAGCTTCAGAGATAGCGTTTGGTACCTAATGTTAATTCTCCTGATGTTAGTAGAGCTGAGGTGTATAAATATCGCATTGTGGAAGGCACTAAAGAGGATCTGGAGGACTGGAGAGTTTTCCACTTAGTAGATGCCGTTCAATAGTTGTTATATAATTTTATTATAATTGTAATATTGTAGTTAATACTGATCAGTGTCAATGGATGGTAGGGTAAACTGGAAGGTGGCCCAAAACTCTAGGCTTTCAGGATATATTGTAGTTACTTTGTACTGAGAGGTATTAATTCATTGAGTTATGCTTATCACTGTCAGAAGGTTAGTTTTATTACTTTCTTTGTTCTCCATTTTTGCGATAGACGTTTTCACTTGGACAGCTCAAAGCTCCCCTGTAATAAGCACCACATATCTCAGCGTATTAGTTATCTTGAAAGCAGTCAAAGTTTAAAAATGTGATTGGACTGTAAACTAGCGAAGAGGTTGATAAAATAAAAAGATGGAGCGAAAATTAGATTAATTTATTGAGTTAAAAAGCATCAATATGTATAGGGGGTGTGGGAATGTAGTGCCTCAAGTGACCTTCATTGTAAGGAGAGTGTCTATAACTCTCCTGTTCCCAGCGTGGTAGTGCTTAGTGCACAAGGCCAACGCCAGGGAACTAGCCATTAGCAAGAAAGTTATTAGAGCCCAGCAGATGGTGCTGGGGCAATAACAACTTAAGCAGAGAAGTGCAATTTTTATAATAATTAACCCAACAAAAACGATGCGGTGCACAAATAGGAAGGGGGTATGTGACCCAGATTGGAGGGAACCTGGGTGAACCAATATTGCACTAGGGGATATCTTGATTGTATTCAAAATGGCAAGGTTAACGGAGCGCAAGACCTCCTTGAAGAGGTTCACGCACAGGAGTGTTTGGAATATCATAAAAGTAAAAACGTAAAACGAAAAAAAGTATATTGGGAAGTTGACCAACAAGGAATGTTGGTCATGGAAAACATAATTAAACTTTGTCAGGGAAATTTGGAGTCTACCAAAGCAGTCCCAAGCACTGATTCACCAATAGGTAAACACTACCATCTGAATTGGTAGAAAACACTGAAACTGACTTCACTCAAGTAATCAATTGAAGTTGGATCTGACCCAAATGCATGATTTTGTAAATGGAATGGGGTTCAAAACCCCATTTCTCAACTAACTGAATCAAACTATCTTTATTAATTGAGTAACTGTCTGTTTAAACGCCTGGGCTGATGTAAGGGGCTGGGCGTTTGGCACCTCACTAGTACCAACCTGAGCATATTTAGCTTGTACCCAGCGTTGGTCTAGTGTGTGCCTGAGGTCAGGGAGGGCCTGAAGCTTCACCTTCTGAGCCTCCTGGCGCCAAGTCTTATCCTTAAGTTATCCCATTATGATGTCATTTAACCATGACATTATCCTCTCCTCCCAACGGGGATCAACCCCCTCTAGGGGCTTATGCAAGGGAAACGTTCTTGTGGGCTGGGGCCAACTTCATGGCAGCAACGGTCGGTTTGGGTTGAGATCCAGCAGCCTGTGGGAAACTCTTGTGGAAGGCTTCAATCAGATCTTGGACATGCATATAGTCACGAAATGGAACCCAACTGTTCTCTGCAGCATCAAAACCCTTCCAGGATACCAGGTACTCAAGTCTTCTTTTAACACGGTGGGAAGCTATTATTACCTTCACTTCCCATTCTGGCACGCCATCCACGAGATAAGCCTCAGGAGTCTCTGTTGGGGGGCCCTCAAACAACGTCAAATTGCTCTCATGGATGACAGAGAAGATCCAAAATAAAAAGGGAAGATCTAACTGTATGAGGCATGGCCCATTTTTTAACAACACGGTAAGGGCCAATCCTCTTAGGTCCCAGCTTCTTGCATGGCTGCTTAATAGGGATGTTATGAGCATCAAGCATCACGAGATCCCCTTCCTTATACTCTGGACCCACTCGGCGCTTACCATCACCATTCTCCTTATAAATGTGCATTGCCGCCTCCAAACTTGTGGTAACCCCCTGGTGGACCTTCTTGATAGTCTTAGCAAAGTCCACCACCGCTTCAACCTTAGAACCACAGCTGGGCTCCATGTTAAAGGCGGAGTTAAATTCATGGTTGGCGAAAAAAGGGGGAAAACTGATATAAGCATGCAAAGTGTTGTTGTAGCTAAATTGGGCCATAGGGAGGTGAGAAACCCAATCTGAATGATCCGCGGCGGTGTAACACTGCAGGAACTGTTCCAAACACTGGTTCACTCGTTCAGTCTGCCCATCTGATTGGTGGTGATAGGCAGTTGAATGGCAGGGGCGAATCTTAAAGAGTCTTACACAACTCTTCCCAAAAGATGGAGGTGAAATGGGGTTCCCAGTCACTGGTAATCGCTTGGGGAACCCCATGAAGCACAAACACATGAGTGACGAAGAGCCTAGCCATCTCAGCTGCAGGTATTGTTGTTCTGCAAAGAATAAAGTGGTTGAACTTCGTAAAATGGTCCACTACCACCATGATGGCATCATATCCATCGGAGACAGGTAATTCCACAATGAAATCAACTGAGATGGAAGTCCAGGGCCCATCAGCCTTTTTGGAATGGTACCAACAACCCCACTAAAGGTTGACGATTTGGTTTCATCTGATTGAAGACCAGGCACTCCTTACAATACCGCCCCACCTGAGCAGGCAAGCACTTTTCAATTTTAGGTGCGGCGTATCAACTCCAAGGTCTTTGCTTTCCCAGGATGACCTATGGTGATTCCATCATGATGGTCCCAGATGATTTCTGGGCGCAGTGGTCCAGCAGGAACCCATAGACGCCCCTGAAACCATACCATCTCATACTTTATGTGATAACCCCTGGATAGGTCCTTTTAATTTAAAGCGCTCTTAGCAAGTACCATAGTATATCTGGCTGACAGCGGCTGAGAAGGACAACCTTTCTGAACATACCATATTCCTCCGCATTTTCCAGAGGTGCAAGCGCTGGCCCATTGCCGGGGGAGAGGGAAGTTGAGACAGAATTTTATCTGGAGTAATTATCACCTGTGTGTTGTGGACTTCTAACTCCTTTGGATCAGGAGCTAAAGCAGGGCTGTGGCTTAAAGCATCCGCCAAACCATTATCCTTACCCTTGGTGAACTCATAAGAAAAGGCAAATTGGGCAAGGGTCTCATGCCAATGGGTCTGCCGTGAGGTTAGGACATGAGGGGCGCGGTAGTAAAGCAAAGCACGGTGATCTGTACATATGCAGAATGGCTGGGTAGAGCCATGAAAGTGGTGACATCAATATGTCAGCGCATCCACCACCGCTAGTAACTCCTTGCCATAAACGGTGTAATTTAGCTCAGGCAGAGACATTTTCCTAGAAAAATATCCCACTGGATGCTCTATCCCATCTTCGCCTACTTCTAACAAGGAAGTCACTATGGCGAAGTTGGAGGAATCAGTAGACACAATGAACTCTTTTGAAGGGTCAACATGATGAAGGATGGACGTGAACAACAGGGTGCACTTCACAGCTTGGAACACATCCTCCAAAACGGAGGACCACTGAAGCACTTTTGCACCACTAGCCCTATACAAGGGCGCTGCCACCTCAGAAAGGTTTGGTGTGAACTTCTTGAGGAACATACACGTCCCCAAAAAACTCCTAAATTCTTTTACTGAAGTGGGGGTGGGCCACTCATGAATCGCTATCTCCTTGTCTTGAGTTATCATGTGTCCTTGGTCAAACAATATGTTTCCCAGAAAAGTGACCTGGGACTTGAAAAACTCTCACTTGCTTATCTTCAGCGTAAGGCTGGCTACCTTTAACCTCTCCACCACTTGCCTAAGGTGTACTGCTGGGACTCATTATCTGGGGAAAACACCAGGATATTTTCAATGTAGGCAACCGCGCATACCCCTAACAAGTCCCCCAACGCTGCATCAATGCGGCGTTGAAAGATAGCAGAGGCATTTTTAAGCCCAAAGGGCATTACTCAAAACTGGAAAATCCCTTTTCTGGTATGGAATGCAGTTAACTACTCTTGTCCCTTTTTAATCTGAATCTGATTGAACTCATTGAGGCAATCCAGCCTTAGAGAAAACCTTAGCCTTCTCCACATAACGAGCAATCTGAGATTCTAAAGGGATGGGATGTAGATCTGGTACAGTGACATTGTTGAGGTTTCCATAGTCTACGCACAGGTGTAGAGTACCATCAGACTTCTCAACAAAGAGAAGTGGGGAGCATAAAGGTGAGGTACGTTGAAAAATCGCACCTTTGGCTAACTATTCTACACCCACAAATCCAACGCCTCTTCCTCCCGGACAGTCAATGGGTAAATGGGGGAAGACATATGCACCAGATCCACAATGAGCTTGAAGTCACAATTAAACTCAGAGTGCTCAGGGAGTGCATTAGCGGAAGCTGCATCAAAAGAGGATTCCAAACTCTTCAAACAAGAAGGTATAGGAACTTCCACTGAGGGCTTCAGAAAAAGGGCAAGGCTAAAAAGGGTGAAGATGAGGCCAGTGGGGCAATTCGCCCTTGGCGTTTTATTCTGACAAAGGAACAACTAATGTGCAACCATTCTTAAATGTAAGGGATAGGGTATTCTCTTTCAGGTTGGTTCTAACGTCAAACTTTCTCCACCACTCCACACCCAAAATTATAGGGAACAGGAGGTTTTTACAGCTTTGAAGTGATCAGACAAGTGGTACTTGCCAACCTGATAGTCCACTGCCCTAATGATCCTCAGAGTGGGAGTACCTTGGGACGCCCCTTCCTTAACCATACCACCTGGCAAGTATTTCAGTCCAAGTTATTTGGCTAGGCTCTGGTCCATAAAGTTTTCAGAGGCGCCAATATCCACCAAAATAGTGGTGCTGAGTTTCTCTAAAGGGGAGGAAAGGGTAGCAGTCAGTAAAATATACCCAAAATGGTCTTTATTTATGGCAGACAATGACAACACCTCATAAGAAAATTCTTTCTCTGGCTCAAGCAAGCCATCAGAGTATGTTTTGGAATCATAGAAGGGGAGGGATAGTTGGCCACTTTTAATACTGAGGCCACATACCCCACCATGCCTTCTGCAGGTTCATATACTTTATCATATTTAAAACGAAGTTCTTTCTCCACTTCCTGAGTGCCCTGGATCATGGTAGGGGTCAAACAAGGGTTCTCTTTTTTTAGTACTAGATGGTCCCAACCCAAGGGGGGATTCATCGATGTTTATTGAATTACGCCTGGGCTCCTAAGAGCCTGAGGCGAGGGAAGGGGAGGGAGGAGGCATCGAGAAAGGGAGGGGGGTTTGCGCGCCAGAGCCGTGCTGCAGTGACAACTGAGCGGGGGAGGGTTGGCGACATAGTGCAGACCTTCAGGGCCATCTCAAAGTGTACCTGAAAGTGGGTGATCATGTGTGGAAGGGTCCACACCTGCTGGTCAAAGGCAGCACGAAGGAAGGAGTTATGGATGGTCCAGATGGCTGTGGCATAGGCGAGGACACGGAGGGGTCGGTGGCAACCAGGCAATGTCTGCTCAAACATGAGGTCTTGCACAGGGTGTCCAGACCAGGGCTGAGCATGGAGGAGCGCGCGGGCCTTTGGCCAAAATGCGGCGACACCTGGACAGGTGAAAAAACGATGGAGGTGGGAGTCAATAGGCTCCACACAGCGGGGCAGCTTCGGTGCTGGAAGGTAGGGCCAGTCCGGTCCCCTGTCCCTGTATGAACAGTGGAGCACCCTCCATAAGGTGTTGGACACCTTTGCTGACAGGATGGGGTGATAGACGTCCTTCCACAATTCCTTAAGGTCAAATCTCACGGAGGGAGGGAGGAGCTCAAGGAGTCTTGGGCGGATGGGAGGACGATCTTGGGGGTTGAGGCGAGTTGTGACAACTTGTCCATTGTGCACAATTGCATGGCGACGTGGGCTGAGGCCAGGGCCTTCCCTTCTGTATGGGAAGGCATGGTGGATCCGCGCGCCTACTCGTTTCAGGGCAAGGAGAGCCTGGTTCCAGTAGGGGGATGAGGATGGTTTTAGGCGATGGCCTGGGTGGTTTGTGAGCCACTCCCTAATGAGGTCAGAGATGCTCTAGGAAGACCCAGAGCTGCTGAAACTGACTGGCGGAGGGCGGGCGCCCATTGGGGCATGGGGGTCGCATCCCAGTAGACAATCGGCCGTAGGAACTTCAGGAAGATTGTGGTGGCGTGGGATCGCGTGTCCAGAAGCCCTAGGCCCCCTTCATTGCAGGGTCGGGCAATGGTTGAGAGGGCCATTGGTGGATGGTTTGAGCCCCAGATCCAACAGCGGAGGAGTACATTGAGCCGCGTATAAAAGGCATCTGTGAATGAGCAGACGTGCGCTGGGAACCAGACTTTGGAGAGGAGGAACACATTGGCATCAGAGCTCGACCCTGGGGGTGATATGCCGCCGGTTCCAGCTGGCAATCCTGGAGTTAAATGCTGCGAGGAGCAAGTCCTCAATGTCTTTTAGCGCAACTCCTTGTTGGTTGGTGAGAACGCCCAGGTGACGGAAGGTACCGCGCTCAGGTTCAATACCAAATGGTGGGGGGAAGGTGGGGGAGCCGACCTGTACAACTGTTGTCTTGGAGGTGTTGACCATGGCGTTGGACGCCTTGGTGTACCTCTCAATGGTCACAGCAGCGAGGGCAACATCCCCAGGGCAGCCAAATGCAATGGCAGTGTCATCTGCAAATGCCATGGTGCGTGTGGGGGCTTTACCTGGGACCAGAATCCCTGTTAGCTTGTCCTGTAAGGAGGCCAAGAGGGGGTCAAGGGTGATGTTAAAAAGGATAGGGCTCAGGGGGTCCCCTTGCCGGAGACCTTGTCCAACTGGTACTGCCACTGTAAAACCCATTGGCGCCAGGACTCTGGTGTGGAGCTGGTCATAGAGTGCTGATATCCAGCGCCTAGCTGCGGGTGGGAGATGGAAGCGGGCCAGGGAAGCATCAATATACTTCCAGGCTACCCGATCATATGCTTTCTCCATATCCAGGAGAGCCACAAAGCCATTCACCTTACGAGAGTTAGCAGTCAAAGTCACGTGAAGGTCATTATAGTTGTCCCATAACGACCTCCCCGGAATAAAACCGTACTGGGATGGGGAGAGGCGAGGTGACACCCATTTGGTGATGCGGTTGGCCAGAAGCTTCGTGAAGAGCTTGTGGTCTGTGTTGATCAACGCTATGGGGCGCCAGTTCGCCAGGTTCTCACGGTCTGAATTCTTGTGAATGAGGGTCGTGATTGAGCCTCTGGAGTCGGGGAGGACCTCGCCATTCACCAAGAGTGCAGCGAAGAGGTCGCGGAGGGTTCTGGCTATCACTGCAGGTTCCAGAAGGTAAACCTCAAAGGGTATTCCGTCTGGGCCTGGGGCTTTAAGTCGTGGGGATTTCAGAAGGGTTTCCATCACCTCCTGGATGGAAATAGGCGCCAGTAGAGCCTCATCAGCCCGTGGGTCAATGGGCGGCTCTGGAGCCCGCCACAGGAAGTCTTGGATGTCCGATGGGTCCACCTGGGTGGCATTGAAGAGGCTGGAGTAGAAGCGGTGTAGTTCCTGCGTGATTTCCTCCTTATCTGAAGTGGTTGTAGTGCCAATCTTCAGTGCAGTAATATCCTGCGCTGTTGACCGGGCTTTCTGTTTCTGAAAGAAGAAGCGGGTGGGGCGTTCCCATTGAGCATAGTAATGAGATGTTGTAAAGTTTGCTGCCCGTTCTTCCTGCAGTGTGAGCTCCAAGCGGAGTGCTTCCTGCGCCGCTTCCCAGTCTTCCAACCATCTGTGAGAGGGCGAAGGCTGGCAGTTTCGCTCTAGATGTCTGATTCTGGCTTCCGCCCTTTTGACTCTGGAGCGAGCTGCAGTCATCTGGGCTTTGGCACAGTTGTAAGCAACGCGGGTGATGCCCTCCTTGGTCACCGCCCATCTAGCCTTGTGGTCAAGCAGGTGGGGTGGGGGGAGGTGAGAGTCTCCCGGATGGTCATAGACAGCTTCTCCTTAGTGAAGGGGTTGTTGAGAAGAGCTGGGGCAACCCTAGGCCAGAACCTACGCGACGGTCTAAGTGTGGTGGTGAGGACAACGGTGAGTGACCTGTGATCACTCAGATGGTTGTCACGAGAGATGGGAGAGGAGACGCGGCCAATTAGCAGGGGGCCAATCAGTGCCATATCTATGCGTGACGCTGACTGGAAAGCTCCTCCATCATACTGGATCCTAGTCATGCAACCTAGGCCAGACGCGGAGGGTGGAAGCGCATCTATAAATCCACTCAGGCGAAGGAAATCCTGGAGGCGACTTGATCCAGGGCGTTCCTTTGCTGCAGGGGGTAAGAGTCACGGACGCGACTTATGGTTGTGTTGAAATCTCCTAAGAGGACTGTATTCCGTGGGAGATTGAGTTGGAGGAGCTCTTCTAAGAGCCGATTTTGCTCCTGACCTGCATTAGGCAGGTAGATGCTTGCAGCGAAGAAGGAGAAGTCAGGAGTGGTGAGTTTGGCCAGTATGAGGCGGCCACCTAGATATTGTGAAAAAGAATGGGTTTTAACCCGGGGATTCAAAACAATAAGGGCGGCATGGTTTGTCCAGAAGGAGTTGCCTCCAAACTGTTCATTCCATGCAGACTGTTCGTGGGGGAGGATATGGGGCTCCTGGACAGCAGCGATGTCAATTTGTGCTGACCTGAAGTTTCAGAGGAGGCGGGCTCTCCGCTTAAAGTCCCGCAACCCATTTGCGTTGATGGATTGCAGGGCCAGGGTGCTGCCATGGGGACTCATAGCTGTTCCCCTCCATGTCCTGGGGAGTTGCCAGCGCTTAAACCTGCTGCTGTGAGGCGGCTAGTTTTGAGTCCTTTAGCTTGACTATTAGCTGCAATCCGTGAGGAGCGTCGAGGGTTCTGAGGGGAAGGAGAGGGTGGGGGGCGGAGGACCCAGTAAGCCAGCCTAGGATGCTGCCCCGCTCCGTTGCAGGGGAAGGACCTGAGGGTGCTCAATGGTGACCTCCGCGGTGTCCCCATTTGATGAGTCTGAGTCCATATTCACTTCCTCCAACACTGCAAAGGATCCGCGCAAAATGGACTGTGGGGTTGGGGTAGGACTTTTTGAGGTGGCACTTCTACCGCAGGCCGCGAGTTGCCAGTCCATGCTGGTGGGCATAGCTCCATTGGGAGCTGAGGGTTGATGCGATAAATCGCTGGTGGAGGTTGGTGGGGGTGCCGCGGAGCCCTGAGTGGGGGTGGCTGACGAGGGGCACCCTGTGGGAGATGCCTTGCGCTTGGTGAGAGAGGGAGTTGACTCTGGGAGATTGGAGGGGGTGCCCATTGGAAGGGGGGCATGAGCGCGAAGGTATCCCATACCAATAGTGGGGTTAGCTGTTTCAACTGCTAGGCGTAAGGCCTCAGGGGACAGGTCTTGAACGGGAACCCATTGTGTGGGTTGTGGAATTGCTGCTGCAGCCACGTGGGATCGTTTTTGGCCTGGTTTAGGCCCCTGGGTGGTGGCTAAGAGGGCTTGTTTTTCGAGCTGTGCATCCACTATACAAGTGTCCAAGGGCGTTACACCATGAACACCGGGGGCGCGCCTGATCAGGGTCGACAAAAAAGATCTCAGGTAATGCCCCAACTACCGCCACACGAGGAATAACCTCAATGTTGCGGGATACAGTGGGGGAGGGGATGAACGACGCCCTAGCAGTGCGAGCTCTTTGAGTGGGAGCATAGTAAGAGGGGACGCTAAAGTCCACTGAAAGAACAGACCCAAACTCCATTAAACCACGATGGAGTGCCAGTTTAAGAGACTCAGGATCAACAGTCGTTGGTAGGTTGGAAAAAGTAACCCATGAAATTTTCTCCAGGTGAGAGCGTGTGCGGGAGATGCGAAGAGATCCGCGTAGGATAATGACCTGGAGGGTGGCAGCATGGTCAGCAAGGGCAGCTTCAGTGAAGCCCACATCGATGTAGTGGCCCTCCACTGATTCATGGATGGTGGTGTTAATAGGGAATGTCTCCGCAATCGCTGCAAAGTATGAGAAGTAATCCTCTGTATAGAATTCAACAGGGTTATGCGCATAATAAAGGCGAATTGCGTGGGAGAGGGTTGAGCGAGGTAGAGCTTTTTGCGCTCTAGTTTTGGCCCATTTCTTCTTAACATCAGCAATAAACTCCACTTCACGGGGATCAGCTTTGGGTAGCGTTGGTGCCAGAGGTTTTTGCCACGCCCCAGTGGCTCCTTTGGTACGTTTGTGTTTGCTTTGGGCTGCAATTGCAGATTGAGTGTGAGCTGGTGGTTTGGACAAGTTTGCGGAGTTCCCTTGTTTCTGGAATGTTACAGCAGCTGGCGTCATTTTAAATTGAGGGGCGGTTTGTTGGGCCTCGCTAAATTGGGGAGGCCCATCCAGATTGGAATTAACTCCAGCCAGTTGGGAGGAGGGAGATGTTTCATCACCATCCCAATCTATTTGGGTAAATTCAGCCCGAGTATTTGCTGTGATTTCGTGGGCAAAACTCACTGGCTGATTGGTGAATTGGTCGTTTTCAGCATATTGAGATAAAGTGCCGACTTGAGAAGTGCCGATTATGGGGTTTAAATGGGACGGGTGAGATTGGAACTGGTGTGAAGTTCCAAAATCTGAACCATTTAAATCCCCATTGGGAAGAGTAGATTGTCCCAATTTGGTGCTTAGTGAACCAGAATGTGCGGCTAATCCAACCTTACATCCGAGGGTTTGGGGGCCAGGTGATTGTTGGGCCTCGCTAAATTGGGGAGTCCCATCCAGATTGGAATTAACTCCAGCCAATTGGGAGGAGGGCGATGTTTCATCACCATCCCAATCTATTTGGGTAAAGTTAGCCCGAGTATTTGCTGTGATTTCGTGGGCAAAACTCATTGGCTGATTGGTGAATTGGTCGTTTTCAGCATATTGAGATAAAGTGCCGACTTGAGAAGTGCCGATTATGGGGTTTAAATGGGACGGGTGAGATTGGAACTGGTGTGAAGTTCCAAAATCCGAACCATTTGAATCCTCATTGGGAAGAGTAGATTGTCCCAACTTGGTGCTTAGTGAACCAGAATGTGCGGCTAATCCAACATTACATCTGAGGATTTGGGGGCCAGGTAGCTGGGTATCGCCCCTCATGGAGGGAGCCAGAAACACGGCGTCAGCAATAATAGATGGGGCTGAATTAGCTGACACAATGGGGAGGTGAATGTCTGGATGGGCTGAGTTGCATTTAACTGAGCAGACGCCATTAAAACAGCGTGGGTGATGGCCTCCTTGGTTGGAGGGGGCCCAGCGGGTTGGTGGGATGCAGCGCACACAGAGCTGTTAGGCGTGCAGGTTGCAGAAGTGCGATCAGGTGAACTGGCGCTAGTTGGAGTAGCTCCAGGTTGGGGGTGGTGCCTGCTTTCATGGCTGCTGCTTGAGAGCGGGTGATTCTGGTTGACCCTGAGGTGGGTAACCGAGGGTTGCTTCGTTTGGGGTGGTGCTGGCTCGTTTGGCATAGCCTGAAGGTTCTTTTGCGGGGTTTCCCGCCATATTTGCTAATAGTTTTTGTAAATCTCTTTAGTGGAGCTAAATTTCAGGCTGAATTGATTTTCGAAAAGTGATGCTTAGCAGAAAGAGATCAGAATCTTCTATGTCAAACAAGGGTTCTCAGGGGTTATTTATGTATTAAAATAGAGTTCTCAAGCCAGGTCATAAAAGCTAAGGAACGGCTCAGAGGTTTGGATAAGATTATCACCATAAAACGCGTTTTTAGACGCAAAAGACCCTATTCCCCTAACTGCAATGGAATGCCTGACGTTATCCAAGGCCAACACCCCCAGGCCCATCTGCGCCAATTCTGCTGGCATCATCTGAACGTGCTGCTGAAGTAAACTCCATTTATTTTTTGAAATTAATGATATTGGCTGAAAGTCAGGGAATCACGACTTTTGGACCTCAAAGCATCCGTATCCACCAGTTACAAGCATGAAGGGTGGATACTTTCCAGTTGGGGGCAACCATAATAACGCCAAGTTTCTCCAACCTTCGGGAAAAAGAAGAAACAGTGGTGCGGTTGACCACAGCTGGCGCCCACTGTTTCCCCTTTTTTAAAGTTCCACACAGAAAAGTTTATGCACTTGTAATTGAGGGGTTGGTCAACTAATTTAAGGAGATTGTCTATAGCTCTTGTTCCCAGCGTGGTAGTGCTCGGTGCACAAGGCCAGCCCCAGGGAACTAGCCATTAGTATGAAAGTTATTAAAGACCAGAAGAGGGTGCAGGGGCAATAAAAACTTAAGCAGAGAAGTGCGATTTTATAATAACTAACCCACCAAAAATGACGCAGTGCATAAAGAGGAAGGGAGTACGTGGCCCAGGTTGGAGGGAACCTGGGCGAACCAATGGTGCACTAGGGGATAGCTTGATTGTATTCAAAATGGCAAGGGTAATGGAGTGCAAGTCCTCCTAAAAGAGGTTTGCACACAGGATCATTTGAAAGATCATAAATAAAACGTAAAACGGGAAAATTTTCACTGGGAAGTTGACCAACAAGGAATGTTGGTCATGGAAAATATAATTAAACTTTGTCAGGGAAATTCGGAGTCTACCAAAGCAGTCCCAAGCACTGATTCACCAATAGGCAAACACTACCATCCAAATTGTTAGAAAACACTGAAACTGACTTCATTCAAGTAATCAATTGAAGTTGGATCCAACCTGAACATGTGATTCTGTAAATGGAATGGGTATTGAGACCCCGTTCCTTGACTAACTGAATCACACCATCTGCGTTAATGAGTAATTGTTGTTTAAACGCCTGTATCGATGTAAGGGGCTGAGCGTTTGGCACCTCACTAGTACCAACCTGATCATATTTAGCTTGTACCCAGCGTTGGTCTAGTGTGTGCCTGAGGTCAGTGAGGGCCTGAAGCTTCACCTTCTGGGCCTCCTGGCGCCCAGCCTTATCCTTAGGGTTAGTCCCCACTATGATGCCATTTAATCATGACATTCATGGCCCTGTATGATCAGGATCTTTCACAGATTTCCGAGATCAACTACATGGTCAGCCCCTTAATTGTTCTGCATCATCCTTATTATTGCAACGGTGGGGGTCACGCCTCTCAAGGTTTAAGAATTGTATGTGTGATTTCTGAAGGCATTTCCATCAATTCTTGTGTGCATGATACTTCCTGATCAAAATTCTCATTAGTGCCTTTGGGGCAGTTTTAATTTGTTCTGGCTTGAGAGTCAACTTATCCAGGCTCAATTTGGGAGTTAGGAATTCAATTCGCTCATCCTCTAAAATCCTGACAAAGAAAATATTACCATGAGCTTCTTAAGGTTGCACACCCTGCTCTCATGGCAATAGAACCAGATGAGTTGGTCAATGGCGGCTGGGGCAAGGAAGACATTGGCTTAATTGAGGCCACATTGGGCTTTGTCTTGAGGGACAAGGTAGTTTGTGGCAATGGCTGCTTTCTCATCCATAATGTAATCTGAGATCTGTATAACCTCCATATGGTCAAGTAGCGGTGGCGGGATGGTTTTTGTAATGCTGGAAGTGCACACAAGCAATAAACACAACAAACCATCTGATGCATTGAGGTAATGGTCAAGGAAGTCAACATTTTGCTTGAGATTGAGAAACTCCAAGAAGATTGAAATAGAGATCGCCCTGGCTGATATGCCCAATTTTGTCAATCTTATCAATCAGGATAAGCAGATTCTCAGTATGGTGCTAATTGAAGATGGTATTGAGTCCTCCGCTGAGAGCTAATGTGCATCAGCCATGTCAAACCGTTGATACCATTAATTCAGAGCCTCTAAAAACAAATCAAGGGCACTGAAAAATGGTGTAATACTGGAATTTTGTGTGTAATTTTTTGGTCCCAAAGGTTGAGCTTGGCACGCTTCTGGAGGTAGGCAGAATTAGTATTAAAATTGATTAAGAAGTACAAGGTTGGGGGAGGATACCCCAGTGATAGAATAGGGGCCTCTACCACTGCCTCCCCGAGTTTGATTCTGGTACAGGAACTTTAGGTAGGGGACAAGTATGACTGTGTTGGCGTTGCATAACAATGCCCAAACTGAGATAGCAAATAGAAAGGCAGTCCATGGAGTTCCTGGCCTATCATACGCCATGCATAGAGATTTTCCAAATTTTATCCTCCTTTCCCATTCATTCAATTTCCATTAATTGGTGCAGTATCATCCCCAGGTTGGCCCACCTTGAATAAAATTTAAAGAGGTATGAGGCTGGGTCCTTAGTTTGATAGTTAATTTTAAGGTTTGAATTTGGGTTAGGTATTATAATCAATATGGTGGCCAGCATTATAGGTTAAATCCATAAGGCTTTGAATTAAATCAGCTTATTAATTAGTTTTGTTATCCTTAAAGTTTATATTGGGCGGTTTAGAAAATTTTCAATATGCTGACAATAATATTGGGTAATATTGTAAAATTTAGATTTAAAAATGCTGGACATTTTGGATCCCCTTCATCTAAAGGGATTGTTATAATAGGGATGTTGGTTTGGAGGTGTTGTAATCATGTTTGATCAACCATCTGGATACCATATTTTTATATCTATAATTTCATATTGTATATAATAATTTGATTGCAGATTAGATTAATGTAATTACTATGCCATGTGACCTCTGCTTTCATAAGTAGCGGCCTAAAGTGTTAATCTACTATTTGGTAAATCCCTAAAACCTGGTGGTACAACCCTTGTCACTAAATCTTTCAACTTCAAATGCCATGGCCTTAATACCTTTATTTAACTCTGTTTCATTTCAGAAGAATTACTATACGCCACCAATGTTGGAATAAAACCAGAAGTATTAGAATCTTTATAATTATTAGGTTCATCTGCCAATAAATTGACTATGTTTGGTGAAATGGCTTTTTTATAAAAAATATTCTGAGCCTTAGTTTTTGCCTCTTTGGCCCATTTCAGATATCACCCTTTTTAGTATACCAATTTTGGAAGTGCTGCTTGATAAATAGGAAAGCACTAATGAGAACGCTGATAGTACAAGCATATCTGAAGAGGAGTGCCAATTGCAAGGGGATCATTTCCTTGTCAAAAGTGGAGAGAGCCTAGTAGGAAAATAGTTGAGAAAGCCCTGGAGCCACTGGCAGTATTCAAAAGACAGTGAACTCTGCTACTTGATTGATTAAAAGCCCTATTATTGTATATTAGGATTTTGTCTTGTTTTTGACTAAGGATACTGTCTTCAAACAGTACCTTATTGTTTGGGTGAATATAACCTGTGTAGTTGAATCCAACCGTCTCTGTGATTGTTCTAACATTTGGTGATCACTACAGGGGCCTCACCCTGTTGTTCTGTTTATACTTGTTTATCAGTATGGAGCCTGGTCATTTAGTAGGATCACCTTTCAGAAGAGGTAGTATAACTTACGTGCGTTAAAGTATTGGGCCCTGAGTCTTTACCAAATTGTTCTAACAAGATTGGTCAAATATTAGCGGAATTAAAGGCTCATATTGGCCTACTTCCCAATATTATATTAGGTTATGGTCATCAAATCAAAAATTTGGAACAGAAAATAAGGTTTCTAGAAAAGAAAATTTAGCCTTATAAAGTGGATTTTCAGTCCACTAGATATAAATTGACAATATAAAAATTACAATTCAGGTTGAACACCGCCGTTTTTCTGTTGCAACGAACCAATTTAAGTTGTAGGTTCACCAGAATAGTTGCCAGTGTCATCTGGGCCAAGTTGCTACAGGAACCCTTCTGGCAGAACCAGATAGTGAGGGTGATGATGTGTGGATTATGTGTAATCAGCCTGTTATTTTACGCTTCATTATGACTAATGGAGCCTCCATGCAACATGATAATATGGTAATTTAAAGTTGTACAGGGTCACATCAGGACCCTTGGCTCAGCAGTTATGATAATCAACTTCTTATTAATCTAGCGAATTTACTGAATTTTAACAATAATGCTAATGTACACAATTTTCCGGATCTCTTTGAGATTATCATGGCTAAAGAACCTGACACTGCTAATTTGGCAGCAGTAATGAACTTGTTGGACTCCAAGAATCAAGATTTAGCTAACACGAAATTAAAGAAGGCTGACATGTACTAATTTAGCGTCAAGGCCCTTATTAAAAAAGAGTCTGGTGGAGATGAAAGGATGACCACTCATATGATGGAATTCCTTAATATCTCTTTTATGAGAGATGAATTTATTCACGTGTTTGCTGAGCTCTTTTACTTAGAGGTGCAGACACTGTATTGGGCTAACATCATTAATATTTTTGACTCCCAGATCGCTCGTTGACATGTCTGTGAGCCCTATACAGAGTTGTATTAGGATTTGACACTAAAACTTAAATGAGAAGAATGATATCACACACATGATGAATTTTTTATCAACTTTATGTTTTTTAAAGTTCTGATTTCAAATCTGTGAGAATCACACTGTCAGGATTTAAGATGATGGGCAAGCTGAAATCTCTGCTCCTGAATCAAGCATTGACCGATTGACTCTTAAACTAGTGTTAACAGGATTTTATCCTTAAGGCACTGAAACCAGATTCAATCAGGAAGCATCACGCATATGAGAATCGATGGAATCAACTTCAGAAATCACATCCCTGCCTCCTGAACCTTGAGAGGCGTCTCCACTACCGCAGTCACAAGGAAAATGCAGTACAATGAGGGCGCCAGCCAAGTGATTGATCCAGAAGGCAATAAAAGATCTTGATACTATGGGGCCACAAAGGTCCCTGAGGCACCATGTCCCCACACGCCCTATAAATACCACAGCTTTCTAACATAATAAAGTAGCCTATATTCTCTCCATCTTTTCGTTTTTTGACCTCCCACTAATTTTCAGCTTTGAGCTCAATTTCAGACTTAAGCGACAGTCAAGAGAGCTGTTACACTGAGAGAAGTGGTGCTCACTACAGGGGCTCCAAGCTGTCCTAAGTGAAAATTTCTATAACAAATAAATGAGGAATACTAGCAATCACAAAGATCAATCTGCTGATCAGTCAAGGAGTGTTGCTTGATGGATTAGTACCTTGCAGTATGAAGTGCCACCCACGTAGCCTGAGAGTTTATAATTTTGGGCCACATTCCAGTTCTCCCTACCCTCAGTTGACAGAAATCAGTCATCAACATCAGTATGAGAACCTTAACGAAATTGTTCAACAGTTAATATATAAATCTATTCCGTGGGTGCCCACTCCAGCTGCTCACAAGCCTCTTCTGTGCCCTCTACCATGCAGGACCTTTATACCTTGGCCCTGCTGCCAGTAGAGAAATTAACCCTGGGAACTAAGTGCTACCTTCAGAACTCTGTTCACCCTGCTATTCAGCACTTCCTCCAGCTAGTTGGGTTGTACCATTATGAAGACTTCTAACAACCGGAGCTTACCCAAATTCTACACTCCCATATTGTCAAATTTTACAACGTGGAGTCTCCTACATCAATGACAACCAAGAGGCCATTATTGATAACTGCTGATTAATCAAAGAAGCCCAAGGCCAAATCTTGGTGCTGGATAGAGGAATTTCTGGCTATATCAAAGACCAACTGCATCAGAATATCCAGCTCCTTGAGGCTGTGGGGAACCAGCACCTACATCAAGTTATTGATTTGGTGTGGACCCTACAACACTACTGGATTCTGGCCTCTCATGACTACACCTCTGATAGTGAAGGGCCTGAATGGCCTAGGGTACCCAAATTTCCCAAAGTACATGAGGAACAAAAGGGCCTGAAGGTCCCTGGGACCTCGGGGGACCTCTGGATCAGCGGCACCTAACCTGGAGACCCTGACGACCCTTGATGAAAGACTGTTTTGGCAGCCCTATTCACCTTATGTGATCCGATCCAGAATGTAGCTCATGGATGTAAACTCCAAGTATATGGAGTCTTTCTCAATCCTATGGTCTCCATTGAGGCGTTTTCAGACAAAATGTTTAATTTATAGCCTTCACCAAGCTTACTGATACTGCATTTCTCAGCTTGAAAAAACTTGGTGAGGGTTCAAGACCCATTTGACCACCCTTGAGAGCCATATTCTCTTTCAGGGCGCTGATATTGAGGCCCTAAAGGAGCAGGTTACCCATAAGGCTTCCATTTCCTCCCTCAACTGAGACTAGGACGATATCCAAGAGGACCTTGAGGTCTTAAGATGGCGGTTGGACCAGCAGGTCCCTCACAACTATGTGGAGACCAAGATCTCTAATCCAGTGCCAATTTCTAAAATTGACACCCTCTCCACTCCTCTTGTAACTAACTTTATGTCTAGTTCTAAGAAAAGGTTCACACCTGGCAGGAATTCATCACCTATTTCCTATAAGCCTATGAGAGCTCTATGGAAGAAGCAATCAACTTTAATAAAGTGAAACATATCCACTCCTGCCTTAACAGCACTTCTTGGGAGATCATGACTCCCCACTTGAAAGAATGTAACACCTGGGAACAGGTCTGTAAGCCTTAATCCAAGAGTTTGGCAGCAATTAAACCCTGGCCAATCAAAAACAAAAATTATGAGTATCCGCCTGAATAAAATGGAGAGCCCCATGCGTTCACCAGCCGTTTCTACGCTCAAGCACAGCCCTTGGTTACCAACAATTATATTACCTTAGACGCCATTACCACTATCATCTCCACATTGGTCTTACCCCAAAGTCTAAATGCATATGATCATTCAAAAGAATGGTTTCACCTGTATTTTAGAAACTAAGGAAGCGAGTAATGAGGTCCCTGCGTGAATCCTGCACTCCAAGGCTACCCCTTCAGGTTCCTCCAACTGTCCTTGAGACTATGTGGTCAAAAACCAGAAGAATTCTAGACCCTGATGCACTTACTGCAATGGTTTCTAACACAGCGCTAAGACCTGCTGAAAATGACTTTCTGAGGAGAAGGTAAAAGGGATTTTGCGCGAAGGACGAGGTACTCCATGATGACATTCCTACCACGCGTCAAGGATCATCCATGACCTTAATAAACCTATAGCCATCATACCTGAAGTATATGTCTTGGTACTAGTTTATAATAAAGTAATTGATATTTCTTACTCTCCTTCTGACGAATCTCCTGTGTTTCTCATGCTACCTCCCCAGTTTGGAATTCTGGTTACCCACGTCACAGTTTGTGTCCATAAAGGTTCCAGTTCTCGCCATAGTTGACAGAAGTTCCCCTGTAAATGTTATATCATCCAAGTGATGAAGCGTAGCAAGTTTGCCCCAGATTTGCCACAATATATGGAGTATGGCATGGATGGCCCACAATGTACCCGATCTATAGAGGCCTATTCTTCCCTACCTATCCAATTCTCAAAGATCTCTGTAGATACCCCCGCCGTCACTCTAAACAACATGAGCTATGACCTTCTTCTTGGAACTCAGTTTCTTTGATACTACTCAGCTTAGTACATCATGATGAAGTATTTTTTACTCCTGGGGCATTGGGTCCCCTAATATTTAAAACTACCCATGACACTAAGATAGAGGTCAAGGCCTGAGCTTGCCTATTAGAGAGTGAGGGCTGAATCAATTGACTCAAATATCACATAAGGGGCTCTTAGGTCTAGCTGCTCCCCCTGCTGTTAATGGACAAGAAGGCATGTCAATCTACTTACCTAAGGTGACCACTATACTTTCAAAGTCCCAAGACATTGCTGCACCCAGGTCCATGTTAACACCCCCTCCAGATACCTGCTGGAAGTCCAAGGCCTAAACAACCCATCCGCCAAGGAGGTGCTAACCTTCCTGGCGATCCTATATCCAGCTTATTTTGGATCTATCTCCATGTTGTTGTCTACATTACTGAAAGACCCAGGGTGATAGGCCCAAACAGTCCCGCCGCCTATGTCCGCCTCCTACTAGTAGATGCTGTCAACAATGTCCATAGTTTTATGAGACTAAGGGACTTTGGGTTGGAGATGCACCATCAGTGGCCCTGGTCGACACCAGTATTGGGAAGGATCTCAATGAAGGCCAACAGCGCAAAGTTTGAGAATTTTTGGAGGAGTATTCAGACCTATTTCCATCCTTGACCTATTACTTTGGAAGAATGATTGGGGTTTTACATTATGTGGAGACTGGGGATGCTTCACCCTTCTAGTCCCAATCTTACTGAAAGCATAAAGTCAAATAGCCCAGGTGGCAGTGGAGCATAAACAACTACTAGAAGCTGGACTCTTAGTTCCATCTTGCAGCCTTTGGGCCTCTCCCCTCCTGCTGTTATGGATTAAGTATGGCAGCCATTGTGTGGTGATAAACTATTGATGGCTCAACTCCATCACCAATAAGGACAGTTATTCTTTGCCTTGAATTGATGACTTTTTGACTGCTTTCTGGATCACAGTACTTTTTCATGATGGATCTTGCCAGCGGTTATTGGAAAGTGGAGTTCGCCCCTTTAGATTGATCCAAGTGCATTATCTTAGCCAACAAAGGACTATTCAAGCCCACAAGGATGCCCCAGGGCCTCTGTAATGCACCGGCTACTTTTTAACGCGCCTTGAAAGAAAGAATCCTTGGGGACTTGAGACTGTCGTGTGTCCTCACTACCTTGATGACATCACTGTCTTCTCATGAACTTTTAACGGGCACGTTGAGCTTCTTTGGGAAGTTTTTAATCATTTTCAGAAGGCTTTGATAAAGCTCAAACCTTCGAAGTGCTCCTTCTTCCAATCCAAAATGGTGTTTCTGGGACACAAAGTATTGAAAGCTGGCATCCAGCCCATAATGAATAAATTAGATGCCATAAAAAAGATGTCACGCCCCCAGAGCCTAAAGGATATCAAAGTGTTTCTTGGCATGGTGGGTTATTATCATCAATTTATCCTTCAGTTTGCCGACCTACCTGAGCCTCTATTTTACCTTCTGCAGAAGAACTTGCCTTTTTTATTTATTTAATTGGGGTAGGCCGACCAGGGGATAGGCACTACTGTTATAAGCTAGAAAATAGTTGGGGGAGGGGAGGTAGATGTTAGAGTGAAATTTTGGGACACCCCAGAGTAGACAAATACTCATGTTGTCAGCTGGTGCCACCATGTGTATTAGGGGTTGGGTATCCTATTCTATGGGACCTTCCCCTATGATGAAAAGGTGTGGAGTATGGGGTCCACATGAAGAAACCTGACTAGAACCATAAATCAATTAGTCTTTGTTGCTTTGGCCTCATGTATCCGTATAGCCAGGCTTTAAAATGTTCCAGTAAGTCTAGGTGAGATCTGTTATTGTCCCACAGATGGTTGGCACGGTTCCCTTGAAGGCATCCAGTGCTACAGTGTGGATTGTCCACAGTTCAATGGCAACTATCAGGGAGTGGAGTGTGGGTGGTATTGGGGATTCAAGTTGGAGCGCAAGGAGTCTTCAGGAGATTGGGAGCTCGTGGTCATAGTGGGTTTTAAGCAGATGCGCAACTTACCGCCATATGAATCTGGATGAGGGGCATGCTTTGAGGTGGTGGTGTAGGGTGCCATCCCCTCTGCACACTGCTCAAGTTGCATTAATAGAGTTGGAGTGTGTAAGGAGATTGTCTATAGCTTTCCTGTTCATAACGCGGCAGTGCATGGTGCAAAGGGCCAACGCCAGGGAACTATTCGTTAGTACTAAAAGTTACTAGAGCCTAGCAGAAAGTGCTTGAGCTAGAATAATTTAGTTTAAAAAGGGTTATCATGAGAGGGAGTAACCAAAAGGGAGCCATACAATGCTCAGAGAGGTGGTGTATGGGCGTCATAGGCTGGAGGGAACATGGGCAGCCCAACGGTGCATGAGCAGATAAATTTAATGTGGCTAAAAAAATGGTTAACTTAGCATGAAACCTCCTTGAAGATGTTCACACAGGATCATTCAAGATAACATATATATAGAACAGTGTACTAGCAAAAGAGTTTATTATGAGTGAAGTCGACCAATGGGAGAGATTGGTCTCAACATGAGGAACTTAAGGAATTTCAGGAAAACAATATATGAAGGAAGCAGGTCTAGGCTGAGGCGCACCAATAGGCGCACGTTTCCATCAGGCAATAAACTGTACTTGGTAATTGACCAAACTCAGGTAATTGATTGTAGGAACGGCCAACCTGAGCTGGAAATTTCGAAAAACAAATAGTTTTGAGACCCTGTTCATCTAAAAAACAAAGCAAACCAAAAATGTTTACACAAAGCTAGTTCGTTTTAATGCACTTGCTGTTATACAGGGCTAAACTTCTCTTGCATCCTTAGGACCAACCTGGGCATACTTCACCTTAACCTAGCGTTGATCTATGGTTTGCTTGAGGTCAGAGAGGCCAACCACCTTCACTTTCTTGGCCTCCTGACATGCTGCTTTGTCTACGTTGGTCCCAATTAGATGTGCTTTCCCAACCATGACATTACCCTCTCCTCCTTTTGGGCTCCACCCCCTCCAGGGGCTTGCGCCAAGGAGGAGTTCTTGTGGTCTGGGGGCAACTTCATTTTGGCAACGGCTTGCTTTGACTATGATCTGGCGGCCTGGATAATATGCTTGTGGAAGGCGTTGATCAGGTCTTGGGCATGTGCACAGTCACGCGCTGGTACCCATCTGTTCTCCGCTGCGTCAAATCCCTTCCAGGATACCAGGTACTCAAATCTTCTTTTTACTCTTCTGGAGGCTACTATTTCCTCCACTTCCCATTCTGGCACCCCATCCACGAGATAAGCCTCAGGAGTCTTTGGTGGGGGGCCCTCAAACGACATCAATTTTCTCTCATGGATAACAGAGAAGATCTGAAACAAAGAGGCAAGATCCAACTGGTATGAGACGTGGCCCACCTTTCTAACAACGCGTAAGGGCCAATCCTCTTTGGTCCCAGCTTTTTGCATGGCTGCTTGATAGGGATGTTATGAGATTCAATCATCATGAGATCCACTTCTTTGTACGCTGGACCCACTCATTTCTTATCATAAGCGTTCTCCTTATATACTTGCTGTTGGGATTTTTGCCTATATTTCAAGCCTGCTAGATTACCTGGTATTGCTAGGGGAAAAATTCCCTAAAGTGAAATGAATTGGAAATCGGTTGACCTGAATTTTGGAGGAACTACGTTTGGGGGATTTTAGGATATTTGTCTGGTTGTATCCATTGGGGATCAATCCAAATGAATACCTAATATCTCATTGGGTGGAGCAGCTGACGAAATAAGGGCATCTGATAGTGATTAACTATCAGGTGTACCAATTGGGATTGATCAGGTTTCATCACTGACTGATTGGGAATGTTTAATAAGTTGCGAGGCAAGTGATGCCACCTGCAACTAGTGAATCAATTGGCTGGTGAAGTGACCTTCCATAATGGGTAAAAAGTCCCATTATCTAAGCAGGTCGCTAGCCAATTATGGTTGATTTTCTTGGATCAAGAGGAAAACGTTAGGGACACATTTCCAACTCTTTCCGTTTGAGGTCTCAAGGATGTTCAACGTCAGAATCCTAGTCAGGATGGGGAAGACCATTGCTACTGAGACGAGGAAGGGTGATTCAATGGCAACAGCTGCCATTTCATCGAATAGGTGTCAACTGAGGGTTAGACAGCTGAATCCCCTATAATTTCTTTTAGAATTTTTTTATAATGAAAACACTCAAACACTCAAGTATTACACTGTAAAATACTCACTGATTGACACAAGTCTACAGTTGGGAAAGAACTAATAAAGAACCTTATTAGTTTTATTGTAGATTTGGTAATAGTTAGACTATCAGCATCTAGCGTGAAGATTCCATCTCAAGGGTATTATTGCAGAAGGCAATAGTTGGTAGACTCTCGGAAAAGAGTAGAGATCTGAGTGGGGATTTAGAGACAAAGGGAACCATGGCTAAGGGATTGCTGTTGACTTTGTGTTGGGCTGAAGGATACTGTCATCAGAGGATCTTAATGAAGATTGAGTGGACAGGATTACAGGGAACGAATCCCTAAGAGTACAATATCCAGTATTAATTGGAAATACTGGCCGAAGCGTTGGGCCTGAAAATAATTCTAACTCAACTACAAATAATAGTCATCATACTATTATTGAATTAATTATATTCTTACAAAGTGAGGTGCACTAGGAAACTGAACCTGTGCAGTAGAAAGATTACTAGGGTTGACCTCTGATAAACAACCCAGCGGGGTATATTTTTACACTTGCATTGCCGCCTCCAAACTCGTGGAAACCCCCTGGTGTACTTTCTTGATAATCTTGGCAAAGTGTACCACTGCTCCCATTCTAGATCCAGAGCTGTGCTCCATGTTGAAGGCGGGGTTAAAACCATGATTGGCGAAAAATGGGGAACAACCAATCAAATAATGCAAAGTGTTGTTGTAGCTAAACTGGGCCATAGGAAAGTGAGGAACACAATCTGAATGATCTGGGGCAGTGTAATAACGCAAAAACTGTTCTAAGCACTGGTTCACGCGTTCATTTTGCCCATCCAATTGGGGATGATGGGCAGTTGAACGGCAGGGGCGAATCTAAAGACTCTTACACAACTCTTCCCGAGAGACAGAGGTAAAATGGGGTCCCCAATCACTAATAGTTTCTTGGGGACACCATGAAGCGCAAACACATGATTGATGAAGAGCCTAGCCATCTTAGCCGCCTATTTGTTTTTCTGCAAGGAATAAAGTGGTTGAACTTCGTAAAATGGTCCTCCACCACCATGATGGCATCATAACCATCAGAAACAGGTAACAAATAATGAAATTCACGATAGGGAAGTCCATGGCCCTTCATCCTTTTGAACTGGTACCAACAACACCACTAAAGGTTGCCAATTTGGTTTCATTTGATTGCAGATCAGGCACTCTTTACAATAACATCCCACCTAAAAAGGTAAGCCTTTCCAATTGTAGGTGCGTCAAATTAACTACAAAGTATTTGCTTTCTCAGAATGACCAACGGTGATTCCGTCATGATGGTCTTAGATGTTTTGTAGGTGAAGTGGTCCATCAGGAACCCATAAGCGCCCCTGAAACCACACCATCTCATCCTTTACATAATAAAAACTGGTTAGATCCTCCTGATTAAACGCGCTCCTAGAAAGTACAATTGTATATTTGGCCAATAATGGCTGAGAAAGGACTATCTTTCTGAACAAACTGTTTCCTCCACATTTTCCAGAGGTTCAAGCGCGGGCCCTTTGGACGAGGGAGAGGGTCATTAAGGCAGAAGTTTACTTGGAGGAATTAGCAACTGGGTGTTATGATCCTCTACCTCCTTTGGATTGGGAGCTAATGCAGGATTGCAGCTCAAAGCATCTGCCAACCCATTATCCTCGCCCTTGGTGAAATCATAAGAAAATGCAAATTGAGCGAGGCTCTCATGCCAACGGGTCTGCTGTGTGGTTAAGACATGAGGTGCGTGGTAGTACAGCAAGGTATGGTGGTCTGTACATATGTGGAAAGATTGGGAAGAGCCAATCAATGTGATTACGTCTATAAGTCAATGCCTCCACCACAGCCAATAACTCTTTGTCATAAACGGCGTAGTTTAGCTCAGGCAAAGACATCTTCTCAAATATCCTAATGGATGCTCTATACCATCTTCACCTACTTGTAATAAGGCGGCCGCTACGGCGAAGTTGGAGGAATCAGTAGACACAATGAACTCTTTTGAAGGATCTACATGGCAAAGGATGGACGTGGACAAAAGGTGCACTTTACTTCTTGGAAAGCATCCTCCAAAACTGGGGACCACTAAGAACTTTTGCACCACTGGCTTTATACAAGGGTGCTGCCACCTCAGAAAGATTGGGCATGAACTTCTTGAGGAACTTACACGTCCCCAAAAAATCCTCAATTCCTTGACTGAAGTGGGGGTGAGCCACTCACATTTTGTCCTCTCCTTGTATAAAGTTTTCATATATCCTTGATCAAACACAACGTTGCCCAGAAAGGGACCTGGGACTTGAAAAATTCACACTTGCTAATCTTCAGCGTAAGGCTGGCTGCCTTTAACCTCTCCACCACTTGCCTAAGGTGTACTGCATGGGACCCATGATCAGGGGAAAACGCCAGAATATCATCCATGTAGGCAACTGCACATACCCCCAGCAGGTCCCCCAAAGCTACATCAATACGACGTTGAAAGATAGCAAGGACATTATTAAGCCCAAAGGGCATGACCCAAAACTGTAAATTCCATTTTCCGGTATGGAATGAGGTTAAATACTCCTGTCCATTATTAATCAGGATCTTATTGAACGCAATTAGGAAATCCAGTTTGGAAAAGACTTAAGCCTTCTCCACATAGCGTGCAATCTGTGAATATAAAGGGATGGGATGGATATCTGGTACAGTAACATTTTTTAGTTTCCCATAATCTACGCAAGGGCATAAGGTACCATCGGCCTTCTCAACAAAGAGAAGTGGGGAACAAAAAGGGGAGCTTTTCTGATTTATGGCACCTTTGGCTAACTGCTCCTTGACCCACATATCTAAGGCCGCTTCCTCCCATACCATTAATGGATATATTGGGGAAGATATACGCACCAAATCAACAGTGAGCTTAAACTTGCAAAATAAACTCTGAATGATCAGGTAGGGTATTAGCTGAAGCCACATCAAACTAAGAAAACCCCTCCAAACAGGAAGGTAGGGGAACCTCCACAAATGGCTTCAGCAACGGGGAAAGATGGTGAGTGTGAATATTAGGCCGTTAGGGCAAATTACCCTGAAAGTTGGCTTCAGCCAAAGGAACCACCAACCTGTGTCCATTCTAAAAAGATAAGCATAAGGTATTTTCTTTCAAGTTAGTTCTGACGTCAAATTTTCGCCACCACTTTACACACAAAATGATGGGGTACAAGAGGTTTTTGATAGTTTGGAAGTGGTCAGACAAATAAAATTTCCCAAATTGATAATCCATTAACCCTAGTACCTTCAGGGTGGGAATACCTTGCGAAGCCTCTCCCCTAACCACACCACCTGGCAAGCAACCAAGCTCAAGGTAGTCGGCTAGGTCTTGGGAAATGAAATTCTCAGAGGCTCCGTTATCCATCAAGATAGTAGTGCTAATTTTGCCTGAAGAGGATATAAGGGTAGCTTTTAGCAAGAAATATCATGAATAATCTTTATTTGTAGCAGAGAGCACCAACACTTCACCACCAAACTCTGCTTCATGGTTGTATATGCCCCCAGGGTACGTTTTTGCATCAAAAATGGAGAGGGATAGTTAACCACTCTTGCTGCTGAAGCTACATATCCCACAATATCTTCTACAGTTACATAAACATTCTGATATCTTAAAAGTAATTATTTTTCCATCTCCTGAGTTCTGCAAATCATTTGAGGGACAAGCGGGGGTCCTCAGGTCGAATTTGAAACACTGGAATGGGGTCCACTTCTGAACCATATGGGAAGAGACAGGGCTCGGTAGTATATGTGGTAACGTCACTATATAACGCGTTTTGGGCCACAAATGACCCTATACCCTTTTCTGCAACGGGTTTCATGACGTTATCTAAAGACAACACCACCAGACCCTTCATCAGTGATCCCGCCTGCACCATCTGAATGTGGCGTCAAGGAAAAAATGCTTTTTCAGTGTCAATTTTATTAATTTAGGTGGAAAGTCAGTGAATCATGACTCCAGGATCACAAAGCGTCTGTATCCACCAGGTGTGGTCAATAAGGGTGAGTACTTTCCAGTTGGAGATAGTGTCAAGAGAGTGTCTGTAACTCTTGTTCCCAGCAAGGTGATGTGGGATGCGAACCCACATTGCTAGGGAACTAGCCATTAAAAGAATGGAAAATGAGGCACCTAGAATGGTGCTTGAGCAAAAGGTAACCCAGGCGAGGGTATAAAGCACCACATATGAGACCAGGTAAGTAAGAAACCTATCAACTTTAGTAAACACCAAAGGGGAGTCCATCATCAAGGGTAATTGGGCGCTAGTAGACTTGGGTGCCTTGGTCTGGAGGGGACCTAAATGGCCCAAGAAGGCACCTGGGATTTGGGCAAATGGTGATAATAAGTAGAGGCCCACATGGTTGGAGACCTCCCTGAAGAGGTCCACCACCAAGTTCACCCAAGGAACCATTGAAAAACGTAAAAATAACGGGTAGAATTTATTTAAGAAAGTTGACC
Source organism: Massospora cicadina (assembly GCA_022478985.1). Lineage (NCBI taxonomy): Eukaryota > Fungi > Entomophthoromycota > Entomophthoromycetes > Entomophthorales > Entomophthoraceae > Massospora > Massospora cicadina. Next base: position 113,014 of record JAKSZP010011963.1, read on the forward strand.
AACAAGGAATGTTGGTCGCAAAAACATATTTAAAGTGGCCATAGAAATTCAGGTTCTGCGGAAGTGTGCCCAAGCCTTGATGCTCCAATAAACAGACGCTTCCATCCGTTTTAGTAAAATACACCGAAAGTGCCTTCACTTGAGTAATTGAATGAAGCCGTATTTTACCTGAGCTTAAAATTTCATAGCTTGAGCGGGACTCAAACCCTTGCTCTCCAACCAAGCGAATCAAACTATCTTTGTTTATAACATAGTCCGTTTTGGTGCCTGAGCCGAGATAAGAGGCTGGGCGTTTTGCACCACATTAGTATCAACCTGGACATGCTTGGCTTGCACCCAGCGTTGATCTAAGGTGTTTTCAGGTCAGGAAGAGCCTGAAGTTTCACCTTCTGGGCCTCCTGTCACCCAGCTTTGTCTTTAGCATCAGTTCCTACTACAAAGTCATCCAAACATGACAGATAGTGAGGATAATGCTGGGATTCTCCAACCTTCAGCAAAATGCAATGACAGGGGTGAGCCCCAATGTGGCCATGGCCGCCAGCTGGTGCACACTGTGTGCACTTTGCAAAAGTCCTACACAGAAAAAGTTCATGCATGTAGAGTTAAGTGGTTGGTTGATAAATGTAAGAAAAGTGTCTATAACTCTCCTGTTCCTAACATGGTAGTGCATGGTGCACAGGGCCAACTCCAGGGAACTAGTAATTAGTACTAAAGTTACTAGAGCCCAGCAGAGAGTGCTTGAGCTAAGGTAACTTGGTTTAAAAGGGTTATCATGAGAGTGAGTAACCAAAAGGCAGCTATGCGATGCTCAGAGAGGTGGTGTATGGGCGTCCTAGGCTGGAGGGAACCTGGGCAGCCTACCGGTGCATGGGCAGATAGATTTAATGTGGTTAAAATTAAATAGTTAATGTAGCATGAAACCTCCTTAAAGATGTTCACACAGGATCATCCAAGATAACATAAATATAGAACATTGTACTAGCAAAAGAGTTTATTATGAGTGAAGTCGACCAACAATAGAGATTGGTCTCAACATGAGGAACTTAAGGAATTTCAGGAAAACAATATATGAAGGAAGCAGGTCTAGGCTGAGGCGCACCAATAGGTGCACGCTTCCATTAGGAAATACACTGTACTTGGTAATCGCCCAAACTCAGGTAATTGATTTTAGAAGCGGCTGACCTAAGCTGGAAATTTAAAAAACCAAGTGGGTTTTGAGACCTCGTTCACCTAAAAACTGAAGCAACCATTTTTGTTTACTGCAAAGCTAGTTTGTTTCAATGCACCTGCTGTTATACAGGGCTAAACTTCTCTTGCATTCTTAGAACCAACCTGGGCATCTTCGCCTTAACCAGCGTTTATCTATGGTATACTTGAGGTCAGGAAGGCCTGCCAACTTCACCTTCTTAGCCTCCTGACACGCTGCTTTGTCTTTAACGTTGTCCCAATTAATATATCATTTCCCAACCATAACAGAGCGAACCACGGTTATGTAGGTTCTTCTGAGGCAACGCCAGGTGTTAGCTCTTACCCTTAACTGGAGGATTGGATGATGTGTTAGTCTCCATATTGACTTCTGTGTTGTGAAGTCGTAGGCGATGTCTAGAGCATCCAGGTAGTCAATTCTTGCAATGAATGGGGCCACGTCGTGTGTGTCCCTCTGGGGTTGGTTGTTTGGTTTCTTTTTGTGAAGAAAGCTCTGGGCCTTCCCCTTCTCTAACTAGTGCCTGTGATATTGATGGTCCACCCTATGTGCCAAATGGTGAGGAGGAGGTTTTTGAAGTGAGGAGGTTCCATGTGGGCCCACTGCATTGGGTCAGTTTGCAAGGTATGTGAGCAAGCTGGACGAGTTGTATGGGTTGGATAGTTTGAGCGCCTTTGCAAAATTGGCCCTCGCCGCTCTAGACCAGGGTTGTTGTGGGAGATCTGGGGCTAAGACTTCCACTATCAAGGTGCCCAATATGCGGTTGGAGTGGTCTATAAAGTCTATTAGGGCCATGCCTCCTCTGGAGCATGGGCCAAAGAATGTTTCCACCCATACAGGTGACCAGGACCCAGGATACATCCATCCCTGGATAAGTGCACAGACTGAGGATATGAATGTAGGTGAGAAGGATACTGTGTGGGCAGAGAATCACTGCATTGAGAGAATGAGTGAGTTGGCAACTGTTACTTGCCCCGTTAGTCCTTGGGATCTTCCCTTAATGGAGGCAACACAGTTTGACATCTGAAGTAGTAGGTTGTTCTCAATTGTCTCATTGACATACCCCCTGTTCCCAGCCATATCCCAAGGTGGCGAACATGGTTGGTTGAGGGAGGTGATGCAAAGGGTAGGATGAGTGGGTCGTTCCAACATGGGGGGCTGTGAGTTTTGGGTGTTGTGGCTCAGATGTTAGTGTACTTGCCTAGGAGAATTATTTCCATTTTCTTTTTGTTGAGTGATTCGTTTCTCACAATGGAATACTCCTACAGGGTACGTTCCAGCTGCCGGGCATCATTGTTGTTAGCTATACCTGTCATGCAGTCATCTGCAAAGGCTAGTATCTTGATTGTTGGTTGGCCTTGTGCAGTTATGCCCATGAGGTGTAAGTCAGTGACGCAAAGGAGTGGATCAATAATGAAGTTGTACAGTAGTGGACTGAGGGAGTCCCCTTGTTTGAGCCCTCTGTGTGGTGTGATCATGTTGGTTATAAATCCAGGCTGTGTACAGCCATGGATGCAGACTCTATGAGGAGCATTTCCCAGTTTATGAATATGGGTGGGAGTTTGAAGGCACTTAGGCATTCTTTCAGGTTCGCCAGATAACACAATCATATGCCTTCTCCTGGTCTAGGAATACCAGGGCTTCAGTTTCTTTGTATTGTAATATGTTGGTGATGGAGTGTATATTGGTCCATATTGAACGCCCTGGTATTAACCCAAACTGATTGGGCGACAGGAATTTAGAGGCTATTGTGCCAAATCTGGTGGATAAAATTTCTTTAATAGTTCTTTATTGGTGTAAGAGAGTGCAATTGGGTGCCAGTTAACCAGGTCCAGTTTGTCGCCATTTTTAAACAAGGTTAGGACATAGGAGTCCTGGCCACCAGATAGGAGGCGTGTCACCAGCAGGTATTGGTTCACTGATGCCAAGAGGAGGGGATATTTGCTTAAAGTAATTTTTGTAAAATTTGTAGGGTATCCCATTAGAACCTAGGCATTTCCTACGTAGTGCACCGCAGACTGTGTCCCAGAGATTCTCCTGTGTGATTAGGTTTAGGAGGCTATAGTCCGGCGGTGTGCTTTGTATTCTGGCGGTGTGTATAAAATTTTTATTTGTTGGTGGTTAATTGGGGTATTGTAATATAGTTTAATGTAGTAGTGGTGTACTTCCGCCTTAACTCCTCTGGGTCAGTTTCCATGATGCCATCACCTTTGCGTACCTGTGTACATGTGGGCTGGTTGCCATGGGAAGGAAATTGGTGGAAGAAATATGTCAAGCATGTTTCCCCTTCTTTTATGAACTTACCTTTTCTTGAAACTTTAATTCTGTGATGGTGTTTGAAGATGAGGGCGTTTAGGTGGGCGGATATTTCCGCCCATTTATGCCCCCAGTTGGGGCTGTAGCTGGATTTCAGGGTGTTGAGCTTGAGGTGGTCCAGTTCCTCCAAGGTGCACCTGATTGTGGCTGTGTTGGTGGTGTACTTACATGAGGCGAGATAACGAGTTTTGTTTATTAGTTTGACTTTGAAATTTGCCCAGGTTTCAATGGGGTCTGATATGAATGAAGTTACAAATTTTAAATTCGTGGCCTCATATTTGACCCAGTTGGATATTTGGGCAATTTTATAAGTTCTGGGTGCAACTTCCTCCATGTCGACGCCTGTGCAGGAGTTAGGTTGATAAAGCTTCACCAAAATGAGTTAATGGTTGGATAAGTTGATCTTTTTTGTTTTGAAGTTGGAGATGTTTGAGCAGTGGGTCTTCAGGATGATGATAAAGTAAATGCGGCTCATTGAGACGAGCGTTTTCTTGTATACGTTGGGGCAAGTCATGTGGGGGAGGAGTGGTGACCTGGAAGAAGTACTGTATAGGCCAAGGGATGCCTTCATTACATGGATTTTTATGTGCCCCGGGGGTATCCCCTGAGGTTGGGCCATCAGTCAGTGTCAGGGTCAGTCCAGCATTTGAAGTCACCCAGTAGAATGGTGACTGATTGGAGGGCAAGTGTTGGGATGGTCTCAAAGAATTGTTTTCTTTTAGCTGAAATGCACAGTGCATAGATGCATGCTATCAAAATTGTGTCATTATGGCATGGTATTGTTGCTACCAAGATGTGGCTGTGTAGATACAATAATAAGTTAATGATTTTAAGTTTTTTGTGATTATAAATGACCACCCCACAGTGGGACGTCCATACCAATTGGGATGGTAAGACCCTGGCTGACCAGGATCCCTCTTCCCCCTGTAGACAGTGGGTTTCTTGGATGGCCAAGATATCTACAGGGGGTTTTTGCAGGAAGTCCAGCTTTTTTGGCTTATGATGATTATTCCCTGTCTCCCACAATGTTTAGTGTCCCTATTGACACTGAGGTGCCTGCTGCGCCTCAGGAGTGGTTGGGAGGGCCGTCCAGCCCTATCCCAGTGCACCATTGATGGTACATGATTGGTGTAATTGAGCATGTCCCACCTATGCAGTTTTTTGATCCCTTACCCTTTGCAGATTTTGTGTGGGTCTTGCCATTGGGTGAGTTTGAGTTGTTCTCTTCCACTTTGTGACTCATGATGGTCCAGTGTGGTGTGCTGGTTGCTTTCTATGGTTGTGGGGTTTAAATTTGTAGATGTAGGTCCCAAATTTTTGCCAGTAGTGGAACTGAATTGGCTGGCTAAATTTGCTTGATTGATACCACATGGTGATTCAGTTGAACTGTTGAGAAATTTTCACCTTGGATATTCTAATCTTATTGGTTGGCTCAGTTAATTTCCTCTATGTCCTCCTGAATCTTTCTGGGGGTAATAGAGGAGGCCGCGAGTGATGTAGCCATGGCTGCTGCCCATTTGCGGGACTTCTGTGCCATTTTTCACACTTTGGGTGAAAATGGATCTATGAGAATGTATTGCCCATCCTCTCCCCAGAGGATGGCGTTGTTGGTGTCAATTATTTTGCCAAAGTCTTCACTATCCTCATCAATTTTGCTGTCATAGAAGTCTGGGGCCATTATTCCCTCCTTTGTGGGACATGCGTGCACCTTGTGCCCCAATGCGCTGCAGTGATTGCAGATAGGCAGGGCGCTTTCCAGTGTGACTCATAATACCTTTGACACCCCCCTCTATCTGGAAGGTGAAACACCGCTATTTGCAGGACTTTTGTGAGGTCCTCGGCCACCTTAAGGAGCGGATTGATCATGGCTACTGCCTTAACTGTGTACAAATTGGCATCAGGTGAAACCGCTGTAGTTAGAATTGTTTGATCTCTCCATAGCTGTTAAGTCCAGCTCAGAGCTCTTCTTCTATTACTTTGCAAATATGATTGTTTGGGAGCGAGTTGAAGGAGATAAGCAAAGTGCTTGCTTTGTTCCATCTGGTGTTCACAGTGCGCACAATTTGTTTGCCCTCAGGGAGGGTAATTTTGATGCAGACTTTTGCACCGGCGTCTGCATCTTCTTCAGTTTTGAAACCCATGTCAATCCAGCCATGGTGGATTGTATGGGTGGTTATGTACACCATGTGGAAAAAGGGGAGGCCTGTGCCTCACCAACTTTCTCCCAAAGAGTTAGTGAATCAACCCCTAGGAAGAGTTGGAGCACTTGCTCTACCTGCAATAGGGTTGGAAATATTGGATTTCCATTTTAAATTTTGATTAGTGGTGAACTCCAGAAACTTGTACAGTGTCTGAGTTTGTGGTTTCTTTGTGGCATTGGTACCCAGTCCTCCCAGGGCGTTGCTTGCCATTTGGCACACCGTTTTGCACATTGCCTGATAAAATTTTGTCCATTTTAAATTTTTTTACTGATTTCTCCCATCTCTCCTGTGTGATTATCAAATTATGCCATTTGAATTGAACCTTAGTAACTAATGTGATCATTATGGGAAAGAAAAGTAAAAAGTAAATTATTTTCATACTATTATCACTGTTTATACATAAAAGTATAGATTTTTTAAGCTTAGTGGATATATAAATGATAATTTAAGGTAAAGACAATTTGATCTTATGTCAAAAATAAATAGTCAATAGGAAATATTACCATTTGGATTTGCTTAGGTTTATTCCAGCTCATGGCTAATCCCTGCTGGCACAGTCTCCAAAGATTGACTGCATCAACTAAATTTGTTAATATAGCTAAAGCTATATATTCTAGATATATATTTAACATTCTAAAATTTATATTAATTGGGCATATTTCATTTTATGTACTGCTAGCAGAATACCTGTGCTTTGCAACGGAATTCACATTGTACATAATAAAAATGTTAGTTTAATTAATAAAGTTCTGATAAAAAAAGCTACTTTTCTTTCTCGTTGCAAACACTTTTGCAACCTATTCTATTCAAGACTAAATCTAGTTCGATAATCTCACAGAGGAGATTAGTCTGCGCCCATGTCTGGGAGCAGTTGGGCAAGCAAGGCAAGAGGAGCAGGCGGAAGGCCCGCGGCCTCCAACGTTTGAAAACGCCCCGGAGAATCTGGCAGAATAGACAAAAATCTCAAAAAACTGGTGGTCACAATTTCCCCAGAGATACTCGTGTGGCAAGCACGATGCAACCAGTATATCAACACGCCACACTCCCAGCCACTTTCGTCGGTGGAATTTGGAGTCTGTGTGTATCTGGACATACAAAAAACGGCCTTATGGAAAAATTTTGTGAAGATGTACACAAAATTTTCCTGACTGCGGTGTACATTGCACCTCACTCCATGTCACGCGGTTGGCTGGACCTAGGTTTCAAAAGCAAAATAGCAGCAGATGAGGCTGCAGCAGTGTGCATAGTGGTCAACTTCCCCAAAGGGCAATGAGTCATCGAAACCAAATGCACCAGATGGACAAAATCAAACCAAATTTTCCTCACGTTTGACTTTTTGCCTACTATGGTAAAACGTGACATTTTGGAGCAACACCTGAAAGATGGTCTCGCCATATACGGCGAAATACAATCTTTTGAAATGCAATGTCTCACGCTGATGCCACACCTGTGCACCGGCAAAGCCATCACAGTTCTGACACCAACTGAGGAGATCGTGAAGGACCTAACCCAGATCCCACACTCCACTTTTATTAATATTGCAGGGCATACCACCCACCCATTCTGGGTAACCGTGGACAGCGCGCCCCCCATTTGTACCCACTGTGATGCATTCAGCCATAAGGTGCACACATGCCCCATCAAGGAGGGCGTCACATTCCAAGAGCACCCCTTGGCGGCCATGGCCAGCGGAGAGGCGCACTACAAACCAACTGCAAGCACCAAGGAGGCTTTCCCATGAGGAGCACAAGGCTGCTACCTATTGGTAAAGCCCATCTCCCCGCAGGAGCGGAAGAAGGCCAATCAGGCCCATAGGGCTGCGGCCAAGGAAGCGGCCAAGGCCACCACCACCATCCCACACTCACAACGCCAGGAGGACATGGAGACCTTCATGGCAGAAGCGACTCAGGAATCCATCATCCAATCAGATTGGGAAGCCTATGCTGAGCGGGCCACTCAATCTGAGGATCTGATGGGAGATCTGATCTCACCCAATCGCTGCACCCAAGCTCTGGTCAAAACCAACTTGGGACCTATCCCAACTGAAAAAAAAAATTTTTTGACACGCTTGACGGTGCACCAAACTCATCCGCACCACAAAAAATTCGTCTGACGTCGGGAAAACAAAAAGTGAAGGCCAAAGCCAACGTGACTCTTTCCGCAAAAATTAACAAAAACCCCAATAGCATTGCTGCTAACACCCACGCTGCTGTGAAAGCCCGTGGGGACCTTGAAGAGGCTGGTGGGCCTGGGGGCCTACCCTCTCGCACCTAAGGTGCGATGGGGGAAACCTTCACTCTAGGGATGCTGAATATCGCTGGACTCAAGGCCTCCCCATCCTGGGCTAGGAAACTGAGTTTTTTACAACACAATTTACCTGTGGATATCCTGGCCATCCAGGAGTCCCACTGTCCACGAGGTTCCAAGGAAGCTTGGAAAACAATGCTCCTCCCATCCATATCCTTTTGGTTGAAGCACTGTGGGGTGCTAATTCAGAAAAATAATTTTTCAAATTCACATCCTCAGAAACATTCCTAAATGGCTGAGTGCTCATCATCACCTTCTTGTGGGCTGACGTTGCACATGCAATCATCAACATCTACACCCCAAATGTTGCACACGAGCGTCATGAATTTTTCTCGTTGGTCAAATCCCTCCCACTACCCCCTGATTCTTTCCTAGTTGGCAACATGAACTGTTGGCTAACCTCACCAACAGACCAGTGGCCGCCCTCACCCCACGCCCCACAGGGACACGTAGAACTACGCGTTCTAAAAGCCACCCTTGGGTTAATGGATGCACTGCCATGACATGCCCCACTGCTCAAAAACATGACGCATCCCCACATCCACAACGGCCACTCAAGGTCCATGACCCGCATCAACCTTATCCTAATGCCGGCGAAATTCCAACCCCACATCTCCCACTTCAAAACAACAAAAATGGAATTCTCCAACCACTGACTGGTCTTGATAACCTACCACTTACCCGTCACAGTTGCAAAGGCCCCACATTGGTGTAAAATCCGCCCCCCAAGCTCGCGTCACCAGGATTTTCCACGTGGGTGGAAGAAACGATTTTGGCAAAATTGTTTGTTGCACCGTTTTGTGTGGACCCCATTTCCACATGGGCAACTTTCAAAGAGGACACCATCCGCCACTATCGCCATCTCTCCTCCAGATGCTTACGAGCCACATTGGCAGTTATCTCACGCACTCTGGCAGAATTGGCCCACATGGAGTCCAACATTCCAGCCACAGGATACAGCCCTGCATGGGGCCAGAAGTGGGCAGAGGCAGCCGCCCACCTCAACGCACTCAAAAGGCAACACAAACATTGGGTTTGTGTCCAATACAGGGCTACACGCATCACTAAAGGTGACAAGTGCACCGCATACTTCTTCAAAAAAAATTTTGCACCACGCCAGAGCGTGGCCTGCACACAGGTGCAAAGATCAGATAATTCCATTGCGGACACACCGGCCAAAGTGGCAATCAAAATGAAAAAATATTACTCTGAGTTATACTGAGCTGAACCAATTCAGCTGGCTGAAATGGTGGAATTTCTCAACTGAGCTCATATCCGCACCATTTTCTGATACCCAGAAATAATGAATTTAATTACTCCAAATGAATTATGGACAGCCATTCGCAGTGCACCAAACCAAAAATGCCCAGGCCCAGATGGCATTCCATATGAGTTCTGCAAAAAATATTTCAAATATATATCCCCATTGCTGCTAGCCTCACTTAACCAAAGCCTGTTGGAAACGCGCCTCCTACCAGGAGGACATGAGGCCTTTACTGTCACACTCTTCAAGAAAGGGGATAAGCTTGACTTAGCCAACTGGTGCCCCATTTCTCTAACAAACACAGACACCAAAATTATAACAAAAATCATGGCTAATCGTTTAGGGACTGTAGCATCTGCCACCATCTCCCCAGAACAATTCATTTTCATCCCCAGAAGGTTGATTTGGGATAACATGCACTCTGTGGCTAATTTATGTCAGTCCACAGCCTCTGGGGCACTTGTATTCTTGGACCAACAAAAGGCCTATGATAGAGTAAACTGGGAATACCTTAGGGCCTGCCTCCATCAATTCCGCCTACCCCCCCCGCTTCATGAACTGGGTGATGCTGCTCACAGAATCTGCGACAATAACAGTGCATGGCCCAGGCTTCCTAACGGAAGTAGATCACCCTCAAAGGGGCCTGCGACAAGGGGACCCCCTCAGCCCACTCTTATACAACTTCAGCCTTTACCCACTACTGCGAAATGTGAATGCCCAACTCACTGGGGTCCATGTGCCAGGCCAAACCCCAGTCAAGATGATGGCATTTGCAGATGATTGCGTGGTGGGGGTGTCTAATAACAAAGATGCACGCGCGCTTGAAGCCCTCATCCAGGAATATTCCCGGGTAAGCAACGCGGCACTGAACGCCTCCAAAACCGAAATCATCCTCCTTGGTCGGTTTCAGAACTGCTGGGCCCCAGTAATTAGTTCCCAACCCAGCCCATCTGCTCGCCCACGTCCACGCCTTACTAACTCAAAACACACCGCTCCACTGGTGCTCCCCTTCGTGCCACGTCCTACCATAGGACTGGTGCGCCATCTGGGCGTGTGGATGAAGGCAGGCGGATATGCGTCAGCAGTAATGGAGTACCATATACTGGACAACGTGACGAAGCGAATCGCCTCTCTCAGAGCCCACCCTACTACCCTCACTGGCAGGGTTGTTCTTGCCAACTCTATGCTCCTATCCAAAGTCTGGTTTGGAGCCCACGCCATCCCCTTCTCCCCAAGCTTCTTCAAATCCCTGTATGCTTTGCTGCAAGGATGGCTTTGGTCAGGCCGCCCTCCACCAGTACGGCTAGAGGTCATGTTTGGCCCTCATCATCATGGTGGCATGGGCCTGCTTGACTTCAAAGCCCATGCCGCCAAGATCCTGGGCACCTGGATTGCGGCTGTCACCGCTCCTACACTCCCATCCCAACACTGGTCCCGCGCGGCCCACTCCAACTTCTCCTGAGCCTTGGGCCTCAACAATTTATCAAACCCCCACTCCCTGATGAAATACCTCGCATCACACACATCAGCCACAGGTCCTCACGGGACTAAAACCCACTACAAACGAATTCTACTCTCCATGTGAAGTGCAGAGTGGAGAATTCGTATTAGTGGACATACAACCCAAAGAGGCCGCCCCTCTCCTCAGTTCACACAAGAGGTACAGGGGCTACCCATCCATGATGGCGTGATCCCCATTCGACCCCATGTCCTATCCAGGGTGGACTATCTGGACATGATGGACATCCCTTATTCCACTGAGACCCAAAAGACTATCTGTAGATATGCACACCATCCTCTGTTGCAGCCTCAAGTCTGCTCCCATGTGTGGCGCTACCTGAGGCGGGTGTATCATACAGCTGAGCGCTCTAACGCTTTACACTCATCCTGTGTCGTGTGTGGCCAGTATGGAACGCTGTTCCACCGCCTGGAGAAGTGCCCCACCTCTAAAGTGATATGGCGCGAAGTCCAATGTCTACTGGGCCAGGATCAAACGCATCCCTTCAGTCTGTCAATAGATATGTTTGCTTCATCAATGGCCTCCCCCCTTCCACCCTCCCTCCATGCTCTGGTGGTTGCAATCGCCATGTGGACTATCCACACGATTGTCTTGGATGCCATCGCTGGCTCCATCCCCACCCTCTCAGAAGCTGTCCACATATTCTGGTCTCATTTGGTGGACCACTTTCAAGCGTGGATGTTTGGATACCTCCCACCATGTCGCCGACAGCTGGTCCCTCCTGGTTCCCAGTCTGGTTCATCAAATCAGACCCCTTCCTCCACTCATGCTCAATAGTGGCTACAGCCCCTTCACACGTTCCCTCCCCCTCCCCATAAGTGGCGTTCCCGCTGGCAACAAGAGATAGCATCGCTTCTCTGGGGTGCCTCCCCTGGTACTAAGTTTATCTTTCCTGAGTCATATTCGGAAGTGTCTGTCCCATGGTTGGCCTTCCCCACAATAAATTCAAAAAAATAAAGTTCTGATAAAGTAGGTTTCTTATAAATTACTTTTGCCCACAACTTCGTTTGCATGGTTTTCAAATTAATGAAAAGATAATTTTATTATGAGTACCTGGCATGCGTTGCAATGCCACTCAAAGAAGGAAAGTGTTTGCTTTAATTCTATCTATTGAAGTGCTTTTGGATACAAAATATTTTTTGTTTTTTTCATCTAATGCATATACAAATAAATCAGAAGGTTTTCTGATGCATGAGCAGGCCACATACAGCTGTCAATGTGAGAAGTATGGGCTATTTCAAATTTTGTCCACACACTTGTAGCAATTGTCCCTGTGTTTCATTGATGGGAATTGCATATGTAAGTCTCACTGGAAACTGCAAACGTTTGAATTCAAATGGAATATCTGTCAGAATCATTGGGATGCATGGCAACAGTACATCTTCACCTTTAAATTTTTCATTTAAAATTGTATCTTTAATGATATTGTTCATCATCTTTTTCACTGAAAGTCTGGTACCATTGCAAAGTTATGGTAATTGATGTTTTGGAGAGGAGTGATAGGCACACCAATTTTAATGTTAAAACGTGCAGCGGCATGCCTGGAAAATCAAGTGAATTCAAAATTTCAGGTGGATAAGTGATAATTTGTCTTGATTCATTACAGTATCAATGGACTTATATGTTGTCACTTTGCCAGGTATTTTATTTTGAATGCTGAAATAGATGGCATTGACATCATTGTTTTGGCTGCTAGTATAGATTGTGAATTTGGCCACTGATGTTTTTATAATTCTGTGCAATAATTGGGAAAACTTTGTGAATTAATACATCTGTGGTTGCTGTGATTTTACAGAAGTTTATTGACAATATGATACATTGTGTGAATTCATCAATGCCATTTTCCCATTTTCAATATCCAACGATTGTTTTGTAAAACATTAAGTGGATGCATCATGTAGTTGTACGCGCATATTGGTCTTTAAAGTTAATTTTTTATGTTTTGCCCTAAACTGATGATTTTAAACATGCATTAAGTTCTTTGGTGGTTGTTGAACGTGGTATAAATGGTAGAATTTGTTAAAACACCAGACAATAAAATGAGTGCACCACTAAAGAGCTTTTCGTTTTCTCTCAAATCTTTTTAGTGTACAATGAATCGCTTCCAATGTTTTTTTGTGAGTTATAGTTTATTTGTACCATATGATGAGTTCATATGATTGGAGTACTCTACCCATTCCAGAATTTTTGTTGATATTGCATGTGGGTGTCTCAGTAATTTTCATATTCAACAGCAATTTTAGTGCTGAATGTGCTGTTTGGCCACCATCCAACAGAGTTGCCACAATTCCAGTTGATGCAATTGCCAGTGCAATATTTTTTTGTGATTGTATGGTTACCAAAATAAGTGAAATGAGAAAAGTTTTGCCTGTGCCTCCATGTGCATCTAGGAAATACAATCCCCCGCTTTGGCTTGTAATTGAATGCATGATTCTGTCATACACTATGCGTTGTTCTGAAACTAATTTTAAAAGTTTCATTTGAACAAACGTACCCAATTTATCAATATCAAAGTTTTCATTGCAAATCATGATAAAAAATATCATTTGCAAATTGATTTGGTGCAGCAATTTCTAATTGTACCGAAGCTTTATTAGCAATTTTCAAACATGTGTCCTCAATTAAAACCAATGCCTCATTATACATTTTTGGTGTGAATGGAATGTCTGTATTTTGATTTGTTGCATGCAAATGATTGTTAAAATTTTGACAATAAATCAGAGATATGCTGGGGGCTTTCTGCACAAGGTTACGCCTACTGAGCAATAGGACTAACAATATGAAAATTATCATCCTCAAAACAATGGAATAAACTTTTAATAAATATAGAGCTATTGCCCCAATGACGCTTCTTTATTTAATTTAATACCTTCAGCAGATCCTCTCTAGTCTGCTCACTCTCTTTTACTAAAAACTTCCTCTTCTCAATCTTCTTGTTTTCTGATATCTCAGCGACCTCAGTTGATACCAACTCTTTTTATATACTATTTGTTCTGCCATATTCTCATTGTTCTGGCAGAATTCATCATTTATTAAATTCTTGATGACCCTAGTTTGAGGTGATCTACTCAGTATCTGTTGTACGTCAATATCTCATTATTTGTTGTTTGTCAACATCACCTTATCAACTGATTTGGAGGCAATCCAATATCCTTTCTAACCCAATATTGCCTCATCCAAAGGTGCTTAAATAATTGTATGCATAATTATGATTGGTAGATTCTACCCATTCTGCCATAATGACTTAGGGCTTATCATCCAGTCATATCAGAAGCATGACAACAATGTAGTATATCTTCACTCATGTAGTCTTTGTTTTCCCAAAGATCCTTTAAAATAGATGGAAAGCATGTTGTCAATATGATTGCAAATAACATGAAAATTTGCTGTTGTTGAGCAGTATTTGTGCATCAGTGAGTGAAGTGTCCCAATGTGCATCGTTTTCAAAAAAAGGCTGCTTCTTGGCAAGCTTCACAATAAGTGGCACATATTTGACCATTTAATGTTCTCAATTATTGGAAGGAAGTTGGTCCTCTTATGTTGATTAACAGTAATTGCAATTAAAATAAATCTGTATTGTTTGGGTTAAAAGTGTACAGATGGCCTAACGCAGCAGCTGAATATAAGTTGGGATATCCTTCAACTGCTTTGCCTTGTTTTCAACGTTAAAACTTTTTTGTGATGCATTCCATGTGTAGTATGTTGGCACTTCAGAGTAAAGTAGCACCTTTGCAAACATATTATCCCTGCACAATGAGAAAAATGCAGTTACCATTGCTGGAGGTGGTGATAATGCTCTTAAACATGCATTTTCTGTTGTGAAGAACATGTGCTGTCCATTTTCAAGGTGCACTGCCAAATGAATAATTGTTGGATGTCATTTATGGATTGAAATGGTAAAATGCGCCATACTGCTTCATTGCTACTAATGTAGTGTCCCAGTTGATATTGGTCACTTTCATTGATAGATGCAGTTGCATTTCCCATTCCAAAATTCCATATCACTTCCTTTGTTGACATATCTGCAAATGTACTTAATTGATTTTACTGAGTTGCAATATTTGGAATTGATGTATGCTTCATATGTTTTTGAGATCAACTGTGAATAAGGTATAATCCAACAATTATTGGCTTCAAAACTATTGTTTCATACTTTTAAAGTGATAAATTTTCCACCATCTTCAGTTAATCATTGATGATAAAGTGGATATTCATCATTGCCAGTGATAGTCTCAGCAAGTAAGTCTCTTGGGTATTGTTTTGTGCATTTTCCATCAGACATGCATGGTAAATTGTTATTGAGTAAGCCATATGGACCATGGATCATGTTTTGGGGACAACTTCAAATAAGTTTGGATTAATGTTGACATCTGATATTTCTGATGAGATGACTTGATAAATTTGATTTGGTGTGACTTTTTTGATTAACCAAATCAAAACGTGTGCATGTTGAAATCATCTTTTTGCCATTCAACAGAATACATCCAACAGCGTGCCTCTCCAAAAACATGATGATTGACAATAAAATCCATTAATGATTTCAATTTTTTGAACACATGCGCAGAAATATCATGATGATTTGATGATAATTGTCTAGTTAACAAAAGTTCTTTTATTTTATCCCATATAAGATTACATATGAATGTAATAAAAAAATCTGGGAGCCATATGCGCAAACATATTTCATTTCAACTTGTGCATATTCATGCATGTGCCATGGACTCCCTTTAAATGTGGCTGATAGTATGACTATTTTTCTAAACTATTAGGATTCACATTGCCATCATTAACAACTGCATCACATAAATGAATGCACTCTTCAGAATGCAGCTTAGTTTAATTTAATCAAATGTATAGGAGTTATTTCTTTTCAATTTTTGCATACATATCAATAATGTATTAATGGAATAATTGTCTGCATTTCAAGGTATGATTTTTAGTAATTTTACACATCATCAATTGATATGAATAGTAATCCATGTCACTGAATTTCTTATTTGTTTCTTCATCTGTTTTTGGATTTCTCAATTTTGATATTAAAATTATATCCATCTTTTACTTGCCAAAATAAAATTGTATATTGCAATCTGTTATATGAGTGATGAGTTTCTGAAACTCATTAAACATCATTATTTCTGTAATGAAGTGTTATATCACATGAGTTAAATTCTTTGCCAACTATAATAATTGCCACTTAATCAGTTGTTGGTGCATTGTACTGTCTTTTCATGTTGGCCAACAGGTGTTTTGTCTGCTCTAACTATAACTTTGTAGTCATCAGATGGCATTTGTTCAAGGGCAGTTCTGAATAATCAAACTAACTTGTTGTGTTGATTAAATAAAGCTTTTAATGTAGTGACAATCTCTTGTTTAGTGCCTATATTGAATTGACAATGTTGACTTATATTAACTATTGTTTCCCATTAAATAAATTTGAAAAAATTTGTGATCTACATTTGACAGCAGTAGTGGTGATCCTGTATGATGATAAATTTGCCCTTGCACTTTAAATATTGGCATGTAATTCTCATGCACAATATTTTTGTACCAAACAATGGCATTTGGAAATATGAATTGTACTTGTATATGTTTGCCAAGAAATGTTTTGATTGGATTGTGTCACCTGATGCCACCGTTGATAATATTTTAGGTGGAAAATATAGTCCTGGCAATTTCAATTTTCCACTTGCACAGCACATTCTTGGTAGTTCATTCTTAAATTTGAGGGTACTGTAATATGTGCATAATTTATCCATTTGTCTAATAACCACACCTGGATGAAGAGTGTAATAATAATTATCATTATAATGGAATTCACCAGGATTTAAATCAGTGTGCAGTGTTTGTCTGGATCAAGCATTGTGTACTTGAGTGGTTTTTATCCTCGCTTCCCATTGCTTATATTTTTTAGATGAATAAACTTGAGCAGTTCATACTCAATCAGTTTTCAGTCTTGCTTCCCATTGCTCATCTGTTTCAGATGAACAGGCTTGAGCAGTGCATACTCAAGTAGTTTCCAGTCTTGCTTCTCATTGCTCATCTGTTTCATATGAACAGGCTTGAGCAGTGCATACTCAAGTAGTTTCCAGTCTTGTATCCCATTGCTTGTCTGTTTCTGAAGTTTGTGATGCCTTTTTTTTGTGCTTGAGGTGTAGATCGATCAACTTCTTGTTGTTTTGGTGGCATGATAGATTTGAGAGTGAAAGTAATATTTTGTGACAACTATTACAAATTCATTTGGAAAAAGCTGTTGGAATCCAGGGAGTGGGATGCTCACTGGTGCTACTCAGCCCTGGATTCCAACAATAATTGGCAGGAGATGTTACACTCTCTACTGCTGGGATAAAATAATTTTTAGGGGGTATTTGACCAATTAAATTTAAGATATGACAATTTACTAATACTAAAAAGTTGGTTTTTATAAACACTAGCTGTACCCAGCCATGCATTGCTGTGGCTCAGTTTGGTTAAATGGAAAATAAATAAAAATGAAAGTATATGTTTCCAATAGCAAAATTTACCTGGCGTTGCTTAGGTTTATATATAAGCTCACACTGACATAGCCTATAGACTGTGCCAGCACTACTCTTGAGCCACTCAGACCACCAGCTTTGATATTTCCCTCATGGCTGGTAAGCTGATTATTCTAACTTTACTTACTCTATTTAACCCTCAAACACTGATTCTTATTTAGTTTTGGGTGAGCAATTTGGTGAACTACTCAATAATATTTTCCCATTCTCAACCACTCACCCAAATAGATTGAACCTATTAGACCCAATAGTTTCATATTTGATAATATTTTCCAATTCTCACCCACTTGCTTATATAGATTGAACCTATTAGACCCAATAGTTTCAGATTTGATAATATTTGCCAATTCTCACCCACTCACCCAAATAGAATGAACCTATCAGAGTCAAAAGTTTCAAATGTCAGTCTTTCAGCACATCAGTCAGTCAGTGAATGTGTTTTATCAATTAGATATAGGTAGATAGCCATAAATGGTTCAGAAACCATCAAACTTATTGAATATTCCATTCTCCAACCACTTAGCCTAAATTAATTAAGCCTGCCAAATTAACTAAACCATCAATCACTTACTTGAAACTGTTGGGCACATTGAATCAACCAAAAAATAAACCACCACTTAGCAAAATAATTATTGAACTCTTAAAACAGCCAAAAACTACCAACTTAATATTAAAGCCTATGAACTATTGATCTTAATGAATATAGAAATACTTAGCTAAATTGTTGTATAATTACCGTTATAAACATACGTTTTGGATCTTATATAAATCTGTTATTAAAATTTAAGTGTGATTTTATTAAAAAAGTATATTACTATTCCCAAATTTTATAAAGTATTGTGCAAAGTTTGGCGATTTTTGGTTATTTGTTAATGAGATAATACATCTTATATAAATGATAAATAATAACTTTTGTAAAGAAAAGTTAAGGCTGATTCTTGTTAATACCCAGTTTAACACAGATTTGTTTGTGGGTTTAAAGTTTACCAGATAATCTTAATCAATTATTTTTTATATTAGTAGTGTCAAATGGATAAATAATTCCATTTTAATCTATTCAACTAATAATGCCACGTTCATAGAATATTCATCTTTATCCTGATTTCACTCAATTCCCCTAGAATATTCTAGGCACCAAAATATCCCTAGATGCAGGTATAAATACCTGCAGTCCTTATCACAATAAATCATCAGATTCCAAAGTTTAGTTTTTTGTTGTGTTTCTTATCTTCCAGTTTTAAGAAATCTCCTTCCCTTGGAGTTTTAAGTTACAAATACCCAGGATGACTGATGACAACCGCCAAGGCGACCATCCTGAAAATTCTGAGAATTACACTTCACCACCTGCCACCCATCGGGGAATACACCAGAATCCCTAATTGCTTGACAAATTGGTGATCCTGCCAGGGAACCTGCAAATGCCTTCCAAGGCCAGGCTGCTACCCTGACATTAATGAAACTCTACACTAGGCAAATCCTAGAGAAATTTAAAAATGGTCCAATAGATGAATGGTTGGAAGCCTATAATGCTTGGGGAGATGACTATAATGTGAGTGACCGCCAATGACTCCGTGAGGTACCCAGCCTTTTAACAGGTGTGGCAAGGCGGTGGGATAGTGCCAACCTCCCATTTGACACCTGGGGTGAATGGCAGGAGCATGCCCATGCCAAGTTTCAGGTATCTACTACACAACTATGAGAGAAGTTCCAGTGCATGCACCTAAAGGATTATGATATCCTTGAACATTTCCTGGATAAATTTGAGGACCTACTTGGACAATAGCACCAGTCTAGCAACTGACACTGTGATGATATAGACCAACAGTTACTGGAATGGTTCATTGATGCCTTATAAGAACCATACCTAAATGCTGTTCTGGTTTCCCAACCTTCATGTGCTGACCATGACATTGAATTCTGCCGCCAATATGCTCATCTAGACATCCATCAATCTACAAAATCAAACACCAGAAGGCTGGAGCTAGAGGAGGAAGAACCTGAGGGTGAGGCTACCACAAAGTTCCATTATATTAACCCACCCTCTGAGTTTACCACACAGATGAATGCCCTTTAAGAGCAAGTACAACAGCTCACTATGCTAGTACAACGATAACCCCCACAAAACAACCTTTTTTGCCACAATTGTAATGAGCCTAGGCATCATTTTAGACAGTTCCAAAACCCCTGCTGGCGGTGCAAAGTGGTTCATTTAGATGAAAGGTGTCCTGCTAGAGCTAATTGAAGAAATCATGATGCACCTCCAGCTCCTGGGCAGGCAAATTTTGCTCAGTCTGTACCCCATCAGTATCCTAATCTGCCACCAATGCCTTATGGGGGAGCGCCAGTGGGACTCTATCCACCGTATCCCTATTCTTATACAATCCCACCATCAAATGAATACTATGGGATGGGGACAATGCCTTGCCAGCACCCCTATATTGGACCACCTCCAGGACAGCCTTGGCCCCCCTCTGACATATTGAATACTCATCAGCAAAGCCTGAAACAGAACAAGCCTGACAACTTCTGCTGGCAGAAATATATACTGCTGAAAAGTGGAAACAAGAAGAATTAGCAAGCCACAATATATATGATCCAACAAAATAGATGAGAATTGATGACATTTTGAACCCAGAGCAGAAAGAACCTAATGAACCACATGGAGTACCTATGGAAGAATATGATGAACCCAGAGGAAAACAAGATGATACCTCTCTCCAATTACCCGAAATTGCCAAGCAGGCTATGGAAAACCTGCAGCCTCAACTCTACCCAAGTAATACAGCAGTTGCCCCTACAGAAACCCATCAAGTAGTGAAGAAAACAACTGCCACAAAATTCCGTGTTCCACAACAACCTATGGTATCAGTTCCTAGCCCAGTGACATACTGACCAAAAGGGGTCTCAGCTACCAAGATTTTAGAAGAGACAATTATCCCAGTACCCCTTGGGGACCTGTGCAAGTCTAGACCAGCACTACGGCAAGACCTTCACCAAGCCATTGGGCTAACTTGGCTTTGAAGTGGAGGAAAAAAGCAGGAATCCTTACTTACTAATACAGGAGCACCCCACAACATGGGTTCCCTTTTTGGATACTCAGTGCCCATCCTCCTTGATACAGGTTCTTCAGCAAATATTGTAACAAAGAAGTTCCTTTTGGACATTGGATATGAGGACATCCTTCAGAGTGACATGGTCTTCCTGATAGCTAGTGGAATTCAGAAATCTTGTTGTGGTCAAGTATTTGATCTTCCTGTGGAGATAGCTGGCAAAATAGCTATATTGATGCAGTAGTCTTTGATCACAACCACTTCCAGTTGTTGCTTTTCTTGCAGGCCCTGAAAGAGTTTGAAATACATGCCAACTTTGAATCAGACCAATAGTTTATGCAAACAGAAAAAGGAATGAAGCCTCTGACTGTTACATATTCCAATCCAGAAAGGCCATCAGATACCCAGCGCAACTGTCTACCTACTGGTGTGATGAGTTAACAGAAAAAATTAATTCCCTAACCCACTTGGAGGATCAGCAAAAGGCAGATCTATCACAACTATTCAGACAATATGAGACACTTTTCTGCCATGATGGCGATGGTGTTCCTCTCTCAACCTTGAGTTTACACCAGATTGATGTTGGTGATGCTAAACCTATTTCCAGATGACCCTACCGCCTTCCACAAGCATTAGAAAAATTTGTTGAAGCAGAAATCAAGAAAGGTTTATCCAGTAGCCTCATTTGCCCCTCTCAATCACTGTGGGCATTTTCTGTCATGGTTGTCCCAAAAAAGAATGGAAAACTCTACCTGTGTGTTGACTACATCCCTCTAAACTGAGCAACAAAGAAAAATGCATACCCAATGCCACTAATCACAGTCATCTTTAATACCTTAGGAGACGCTCAGTACTTTACCAATATCGATTTGTTCTCTGGATACTATCAACTGGCAATGGAGGAAGAGTCAACCCTAAAAAAAGCATTTTTCACCAAATTTGGACAGTTCAAATCACTTTTGAATGCATTTTGGTCTTACTGGAGCTCCTAGAACCTTCCAAAAGGTTATGGACAAATTATTCCATGGACTAACAAGTCAGTGTGTCACTGTTTACCTTGATGATATCACCATCTATTCAACTAATTTCAATCAGCACCTGCAGAACCTAGGAGAAGTACTTTGTTGGATTAAGGAAGCAAACCTTGGCATCAATGAGTCAAAGCTGATACTCTGCACTAGAGAGCTAAAGCTGTTAGGGCACATTATCTCGCCAGAAGGAAAACGCACTGACCTCTCTAAGGTGGAAGCCATTTCTACCTGGCCCATCCTAAATAATGCAGCTGAACTTCTTAGTTTTCTTGGAACTGTCAACTACTATTGGGCCTTTATTCCAAACTTCAGCAAGATAGCTGCTCCATTGTATTGACTCCAGAAGAAGGGAACCCCTTGGGACTTCAGTGATGCTGCCCATAAGAGTTTTGTCAGCCTGAGAAACGCCTTATTTCAAGCTCCTATTTTAATCTTCCCCAACTTTGATGAAGAATTTCAGGCGTTCACAGATGCCAGTGATTCAGCCATTGGAGCTGTGCTTACTCAGCTTTGAGGAAACAAGTACCTACTGATTGAATTCATCTCTAAGAAATTTACTCCAGCGAAATAGAACTACTCAACATATGAGAAAGAGGTTCTAGCTGTGGTGTTTGCTTTTGTAAATTCAGATATTATCTGTTGGACTGGCGGGTCACGGTGTTCACTGATAACTCAGAAGTAAGTTTTCTGGTAAATAACCCCATTCCAAATGGTTGCCAGGTACACTGGAGATATGAGCTAATGGAATTCAATTTAAAACTGGTGCACCTCCCTGGATGGCTCAACGCAGTAGCAGATGGGCTATCACAAATCCACAATAATCCAGCAGGACCAGCAATCTTCCATATGGGGGAGATCAATCTCAAGAATGAGCTCCTACAAATATGGAAGTTCTTAGAGGATTTTGAAGTACCAAGTGATGTCCAGGATATTTTATCATTTAAAAAATGTTGTTCAAAATTTCTAACATTTTTAAGGGAACCTATATGTACATACCAGGGGGTCAGTGGCCCAGGTGGTCCCAAGAAGCCAAAGCGTGCAGCAGATGAAGGAGGCTCATGATGATGCTGGACACTTTGGAGTAAAGCCACCCAGTTGAGACTCTTCGCTGTATACTGGTGTCCAAATGCCTACACTGAAGTTAGAAACTACATATCCACATGCCATGCCTGCCAAGTCTTTTCCAAGTCACCAGGTGCTCAGAAATCTCTGAACCCTATAGCAACACCTGGACTATTTGAGATGTGGGGCCTTGACTTTATGGGATCTTTAAGGGTTGCCACTGATGGATAAAAGTATATTATAGTAGCCACTGAATACTTTAGCTGTTGGCCTATTGCTAAAGCAGTTACCCGAGCTGATGCAGCTACCACAGCCCAGTTCCTATATGAAGAGATATTTACTATTTTTGGGCCACCTCAGCTCATCCTGACTGACCAGGGATCACACTTCAATAATAAATTAATTGAGGAAATGTTAGTCCAGGTATGTACTCACCACTCCATGACAACATCATACAACCTTCAGTGTAATGGACTAACAGAATGGATGAATTAAACACTGATGCATGCTCTGGAATAGAGCACCACAGACAACCCTGATAAATGGCCTGAACGCTTACCCACTATCCTTTGGCATACAAAACCAAAATCCATAGTACTACCAATTGTACACCATATGAACTACTGTTTGGAATAAAGTTTTAGCCCAACCCATTAGCCAAGCAACTCAGCAACCATTTTCCATCAACCCACCACTTAAAATGATCTGACATGGAGAAACTAGTACAAGATCATGCCCATCAAAAGAAGACCAACTATGACAACCACCTCAAGACCCTCCAGGTTTTTACAGTAGGAGATCAAGTCCTCCTATATCAAAATGAACTTATAAATTCCCACTTCAAGAAAACTCACCCACATTTTAAAGGGTCTTTTAAAGTTACCAAAGTACTTCCCTATGGAAACTACAACCTAGAAACCCTTAATGAAGCGCCATATCAGTCAATTATCAATGATAATCATCTTAAACTTTACCAGTATAAAAATGAATAGGGTGAGTGTCAAATGGATAAATAATTTCATTTTAATTCATTTGACTAATAATGCATGTGCATAGAATATTTATTTTTATCCTGATTTCACTTAATTCCCCTAAAGTATTCTAGGCACCAAAATATCTCTAGATGCAGGTATAAATACCTGCAGTCCTTATCACAATAAATCATCAGATTCCAAAATTTAGTTTCTTGTGTTTCTTATCTTCCAGTTTTAAGAAATCTCCTTCCCTGGGCGCTTTAAGTTATAAACACCCAGGATGACTGATGATGACTGCCAAGGTGACTATCCTGAAAACCCTGAGAATTATGCTCCACCACTTGCCTCCTGTCAGGGAATAAACCAGAATCCCTTAGTTGCCTGACAGTAGATGGCTATTGATAAAATTTAAGAATCAAATTATATTGAATCAATATAAAATTACCAACCACTCAGCCAAAACCAATTAAACCTATCAAATTATCTAACACCTCAACCTTTTACCTGAAACCATTGGCTATCAAATCACCTAAATCCACCAACCAACTCAGCTAAAACCAAGTGATGAACTTTTAAAACAACCAACAACTAAAAACCACCAAACACTTACCAAAACTACTTAACTTATCAAACTAAACAATCACTAACTGTTTGTCAAAGCCGTTAAGCTTATTAATCAACCCTAAAACCACCAACCGCTCACCAAAACCATTTAAAATTGAATATCTAAATGCTCAGCCATAATGTTATATGATTTCCATTAAAAAATATAAGATTTTCACTTGTTATATATAAAACTCTTTATTTTACTATGAAAAAAAAAATCCTTTCTTATTGCAAATCTACAGTATCTAGTGAATACCTATGCAGAGTTTCATCTTTCTAGGCCTTGCCATTGTTGAGATACAGTGATGAGTCAGTGAGTGAGTGGGCTTTCGCTTTTATATATCTACTTAAAAAAATTTTATTCACTGACTGACTGACATCTGAAACCTTCGAGTCTGATAGGGTCAATCTATTTGGGTAAGTGGGGTGAGAATTGGCGAATCTTATCGAATCTGAAATTATCGAGCCTGATGGGTTCAATCTGTTTGGGCGAGTGGGTGAGAATTGACAAATATCATTGAATAATTCACCAAATTGCTCACCTGAAGCTAATCGATTCTAATAGGTTTAATCTATTTGGGTGAGTGGGTGAGAATTGGCAAATAAGATCGAATCTGAAACTATCGAGTATGATAGGTTCAATTTATTTGGGTGAATTGGTAAGAATTGGCAAATATTATCTAATAATTCACACTTTGTCATCTGAAGCTAATCGAGTCAGATAAGTTTAATCTATTTGGGTGAGTGGGTGAGAATTGGCAAAAATTATCTAATAATTCACCAAATTGCTCACCTGAAACTCAACAAAAATCAGTATTAGAGTTTAAGTAGATTAAGTAGTTAGGATAATCAACTCACCAGCCACGAGAGCAACAGTGGAGCTGTTAGTCTGAGTGGCTCGAGAGTAGTGCTGGCACAGCTTATAGACTACAATGTGAGCTTATCATCTGATACTTTAAATAGTGTAGCGAAGCATGGGTATCTGGATGTTAGGTTTATAAATTTTAAAAACCTGCCTAATTTGGTTCACCTAATTAATAAAATACTTTTGGCAAGTTAAGTCGAAGTTGAAGGGGAGGATACCCCAGTGGTAGAATAGGGACCTCTACCGCTGCCTCCCCGAGTTAGAGCCCGGTAGTGAAATTTGGGTAGGGGACGATTATGACTGTGTTGGCGTTGTGCACCAATGCCCCGAACCGAGATAGCGAATAGCAAAGGCGGTCCATGGAGTTCCTGGCCTATCATACGCCGTGCATGGAGGTTTTCCGGGTTTTATCCTCCTTTCCCATTTTCTTCACTTCTCATCGGTGCGGTATCGTCCCCAGGTCGGCCCACCTCGAATAAATTAAAATTAAGTCGAAGTTGATTTAGTAGTTTGGAAGATATGTCACTTGCTCAATGATTTTAAGTATAAAGAGGTGTTTTGGGTAGCAGGTTGGTGTTATTTGATTGATTCGATAGGTTTTTTTTGTTTGGCCGAGTGGTTGATGGCTTTTGGTCAAATTAATCGGACACAGTTTAGTTTATGGGGTGATTAGTTATTGGTTGTTTTAATAAGTTCAGTTAGGTTTACCTGAGTGGTTGGTGGATTTTGGTTGATTCGATTGAGCAATTAGATTTGGTTGAGTGGTTTTGTTTATCTATAATATAAAATCTAAATTAATAAATTGAAAATCTTTAATTTTATAGACACCGTAGCGAAGCACGGGTAACTCCGCTAGTAGATATTGTATAAAGTTTGAGGGAGTGGTAAGAAAGTGGACCTATTAGAATCTTGCTGCTTAGTATTTAAAGCAACTCAAGGCTTGAAGCAGATTGAGCATGAAATTCAGATTAGGCAACGAATAGCCAATTAAGGAATATAAGGTTTGGACCTATTGGAGCTCTCGAACTTCACCTTACTTCAATGGGATAGCCAATTATTCTCTTTTCAGTAATATCTGTCCCCTGGTCAGCTTAACTTGAATAAACAGTTATATAGATTTAAATTGAATGATAAAAAGTAATTAAATAAAAGTGATTGCGCTAGGATTTGAACAACTAAAACTTATAAAATTTAAGTTTAGAGCTAAAAGCTGAGCCGAGTAAGCTAGAGGAGGTATTTGTAAAATCAATTGGGTTTTGATTCAAAGTTTTGATTTAGATAAACTTGTTAAATACCCAAACGACCACTAACCACTTAAAACCATTTAAAATATCGAATCAATCGAATACCAAACTGTCAGCCGTAACAATATAGCTTACTATCGAGAACATGTAGGGTTTTCCTTCTTGTGTATAAAACATTTTATTTTACTATGAAAATAATAATTTTCAAAATTCATAAATCTTCTCGGGCACGCACACAACTCACCAAAGTTTCATCACAATTGGATGAATGGTATAAAAACGCATACGGGACATACATACATACAGACATAAATTCATTTATATATATAGATATAAACATTACAAAATCAAGCCTAAATTCAGTTTACACTAATATAAAAATAGTTTAACCCCAATATTGATTCAATAAACCTATTTCAACACTATTATCATGAACTGTTTAGCTTAATATCAAATCTAAAGTTATGAAATTTGCTGTTTGATATGAAACAATAAAACTTATTACAAAGTTGCTCTACTGCATTTAACTGTTATAAATTTTATAGTGTCTTTTGCAGAGTATGATGTACTTTTTTCTAACAAGCTAATAAGCACACCAAAACGCTTTACATTAATAAAAGCGTCAAACCATGTTATGAGTTTATGACAAAATAAGAGTAATCTTGTTAAAGGCGCCAATAAAAATAGAGTACCATGCTCGTTGCACCAGTAATAATTTATGATGCTGAAGATGTGCCTTCTTAATTAAAAAAGTAGATTAAAGGAAAATTTTACTTTTTAGCGCTAGTAGAAAATTTTACTCTCATTACTGATAGAGCAAGCTAAAAATGGTACTATAAAACACTTTACAGAGCTGCGATAAGCTTATAAAGTTCACTGGTCGGTAAAATATCAGATAACGAAAAATTGTATGCTATATGAAGCTTAATATGGTGGCTCATTTCAAAAATAATTTTAAGCTTCAAAGTGGAAGTAATACAGAAAAGCAAAACAAAATTAAAATTTGCTAAAAGTGAGAACAAACGAACAATAGTAAAATAAGAAGCTTTTAAATACAGATATGAAAGTTAAATGCGAAAGTAAAAAATACATTTATACTTGTTAAATGAATATAAAATCTAAAAGCCCTTTAAAATTTAATCTACTTCCAAGCAACAGCATTAGTTGAAGCAAAAACGATTAGATGTTCTTTGTTTAAAAAATTTAGGACAGAAACTTAGTTCCAGTGAAGCCTGAAGAAGGAATATTTAAGAAAAGGCTTGAAACGAAGAAGGAAGAACTTCCCAAGCATTAGATTCAGAAAAAGGCACCAATTCATGAGAGTCAGATTCAATGTTGATTGAAGGTTGCCCTAAGGTGTTCATTAGTTCAGTATGTGATAACGCAGGTGGAGGACGATAAGTAATATTCTTTCTTTCGATATAATCCAAAGCATCGGTATCAATCGGTGATAAAGCAAGTTGACGCCTCTGAAGCCCTCTTTTAAGAACATCTAAATTTAAATCCACTCCATGAAGCTGCTGATCCACGAGAATTTCAATAATTGTAGAGGTTGTGCTGAGTCTAAGAACATCGTCAAACTCCTGACAAATCTTTCTAATTTCATTCAACTTTCTTTCGCTCACTAAAGGTTCTTTAGGTGCATCATCTTCGAGATTTGTTGAGGTTTTGATAACAGAACGTAAATCATTATTAAAGATGGAATTTTGAACACCTGCGAAGCAATTTGATCCACGATTATATTCTTCCTTTTCTTTTTTAAATTGTGTTTTATCATAAGAATTCATATTGGCAATCTGAAATTGAAAAATTTGATTTTGAAAAATGGTTATCTTCTTCCTTTTCTTTTTTAACTTGTGTTTTATCATAGGAATTCGCAGTGACAGTCTGAAACTGAAGGTTTGATTTTAAAGAAAGGTTTTCATACTCTTAGCAATATGGCTCATTCTGCGATCGTAGCCAGTGTTTAAACTTTCTGCTTTTATCTCACCTTGAATTGGTATTTTACTAAAATTTTCATCGCTAGATTCTGAAGAAAGAACGTTAATTGAAGCTTTAGGGGGTATATAAGGGATGGAAGGATTATCCTCTAGATCTGAGTCATCATAAGATACTCGGGGAAGGGCGGATGAAGTGTTTCCAAACGAAGAAGTAGCCGCCGAGTCACTTACGCTGGATCCTTCGAGAGGAGAGTAATTAGATACTTCCTTATTTTCAAGTGCTTTCCTAGGGGTTTCAAGATAATTTGAGAATATAACAGGATTCACTTTAATGGGATCATTACCAAGGCAGGACTTATAGTGTGCAAGCCTAGCAGCAACAGACAAGGACTTCTGAAATTTAATTCTTCTCTCATCAAACTTATACTCTTCTTTAGTAAAAATCCGAAGAATATGTTCTTCATAGTTTGTAAACAAAAAGGACTCCAAAGTCCCGGCTGTATCAACCACGATATAGTCTCCGCTAGGCGTAATAAAACAAGGATAAAAGGGTTCCTCAAGACTAAACAAGACGCGAATTTTTTTCTTGAAGGCGTTAAATCCCATCAAATTGTTAAGCTTTAGTGCATGAGAATAATTTTGAGTGAGTAAGTTGACCTTTCTTGATATGAACTGCTTATCTGAATTATTCATTTTGGAGTACAGATTATGAAAAGCTGATACTATGGCTAAGTCGGCCTCCAAGTTAATGCTACTAGAAATCGTGATCAGTTTAGTTTCAGACCAATCTCAAATTTCAGTTCAGTTTCAAAAAACTGCCCTTTGTAAAATATCCTCCTAGGGGAGGATACTCCAGTGGTAGAATATGATCTACATTGCCTCCCCGAGTTCGATCCCAGTAGATGAACTTTGGGTAGGGGACAATTATGACTTAGTGTTGCGCACCAATGCCCCGAACCGAGATGGCGAATAGCAAAGGCGGTCCATGGAGTTACTGGCCTATCATACGCCGCGCATGGAGGTTTCTGGGTTTTATCCTCCTTTCCTAATAATTCGAATCCCCTTCATCTTTATCGGTGCGGTATCGTCCAAGGTTGCCCCACTCGAATAAAATTTAAAATTGTCCTCCTATTTATTAACCGACTTTGAAAAAGAGGTTATATTCGACCTGTATGTATGTTTTTTCTTTTTTTCTGTTTGTTCGCGCATAACTGAAAATACTGGAGCGATTTGGATGATCATCTCCAAAAATAGAGGATACTCCAACTTAGGTCCCATTTTACTTTTGTAAGTACTGGGCAAGTATCTGCCCATTAATTTAGTAAATAAAAAAATGGGCTCGGAATCGATGGATACTTGTGGGACTAATGCAACTCCGGATAAACTTTTTTCCGACATCGGTGAAGCGATAGCTTGAAGCACTTTTGATGTCCTATGGCTGGGGGGTATGTTCAAAATTCAGTCAGTATGAGCTCATAGCGGGACGAGCTTAAGTCATTATAGATGCAATCATTTTTGCATAATTTGACCAATAAACTCATCTAAATTTATAAAATGAATTATTTTAGATAACAAGCAATAAATTTACATAGATTGATTAATAAAAGCAAACAAATCTAAAAAATGAATTACTGTAGATGGCGATCAGTAAATTTGGCATACATTGACCAATAAAAGCATCTAAATTTAATAAAATGAATTATTAGTATATTTTTTATAAGATACTATATATAATATATATACAATGAGTTTTATTTTTATAGAGAAATAGTAAGGGGTCAAAAATAATATATAGAGATATTAATATTTAATAAAAGTAGGAAAAAGAGCCACCTTTAAAAATACACTACCTTTTTGGGGGAAAGAACTGGAGGTAAAGTTTCTTTGGGAAAAAAGAACCTCCTTTAAAAAAAGCTCTAAAAAGTTGAAATAATTGAGAAATTAAGCCTACTCAATAAAACCCTTTTTGAAGTCAGCACCATATTTTAACTGACTTATAATAGGTATTTATAATTTATATACTCAGTACTATTTATTCTAAGTTGCTTATAGTTTACATTTGGATCCAATCCAGATATCTACTTAATAAAACACATTCACTGATTGGTGTGCTGACTGAATGACATATGAAACCTTCAACTCTGATAGGTTCATTCTATTTGGGTGAGTGGGTGAGAATTGGTGAATATTATCGAATATTTCCCAAATTGCTCACCCGAAACTAAAATCAATGGTAGAGTTTTAGGTAGATTATTATAGCTTATTAGGTAGATTAGGATAACCAGCTCACCAGCCACGAGGGCAACAGCTAAGCTGTTAGTCTGAATGGCTCAAGCATAGTGCTGGCACAGCCTTTAGGTTGTCAGTGCAAGCATATAAACCCGAGCAACGCCGGGTAACTCCACATGTAAAATATAAAATTTATTATGATACTAGCGGAGTTACCCGGGCTTCGCTACTGTATCTATAGAATTTCAGATATTCAGATTTATTAACTTAGATTTTATACTATTAATAAACAATAACCACCCAGCCAAATCTTATTGCTCAATCGAATCAACCAAAAACCACCAACCACTCAGCTAAACCTAACTGAACTTATCAAATAAAACAATAGCTAATCACCCCTCAAAACTAAATTGTGTCCTATTGATTCGACCAAAAACCATCAACCACTCGGCCAAACAAAATAAACCTATCGTATCAATCAAATAACACCAAACTGCTACCTGAAACATCTCTCTATATACTTAAAATCATTGTGAATGTGATATATCTTCCAAACTACTAAATCAACTTCTAATTAACTTGCCAAAAGTATTTATTAAGTAGGGGAACCAAATTAAGCAGGTTTTTTAAAACTATATAAACCTAACATCCAGATACCCGTGCTTCGCTATAGTATTTAGAGTTTATCAGATGATAAGCTCATACTGATATAACCTATAGGCTGCGCCAACGCTAATCTCGTGGCTGATGAGCTGTTATCCTAACTACTTAAATCTACTTGAAACTCTTATACTGATTTTTGTTTAGTTTCGGGTGAGCAATTGGTGAGTTATTCGATTTTATCGCCAATTCTCACCCACTCACCTAAATAGCTTGAACCTATCAGAATCGATGTTTTCAGATGTAGTCAGTCAGTACTTCAATGAATGTGTTTAAGTAGATTTCTTTTTATATTGATCCAGTTTTGCTAGTATATATATAGAGTCATATAAAGGATAAATTTTAAAAAAAGATGAGATATAAATATATGAGCTAGTATGCTTTGTAGCTAGTAGCAATAAGAGTATTCAGTTAAATTTAACTTAGTTCAATAAGAGTACTTTGTTTATCTAAGTTAACTCATATAAGTTATTTTATATTATAATTCTACTTCTGAAAGCTTATAAAATAAAAATAAATTAAACAAATAAAATAATATACTAGTTTAATGCATAAATAAAAGGAAATAAATTAAAGAAGTGAAATGAATTAAATGCATAAATTGAATGAGACTAAAATAAAATAAAATAAAAAATAAAAGATAAAAAAGGTTGAGTCAGGAATTAAACCTACAACTTTAAGTTAATCTTATGGCTAATCATTTATCATTTATTGTAATCTCTTTTGTTTCAGGGTAGCAATTTGGTGAATTATTTGAAGTAATCAACAATCCACAGCCACTTATATGAATATATCAAACCTATCAAACTTGATGGAGAAATAATATTTAGTTGATCACTAAGTAATTTGATGGATTTTTAAGTTGACTTAACAATCTTCAACCAATTGACCAAATAAATTTAAACTATCAGAGTTGATAGAGAAATGATACACATATAGACTAGAGCCCCATGTAGAGTGGTAAAGTACTGGATTGTTGATACAGTAAATTAGTTAGCTTATTTAACTTATAGTTATAGTTATAGCTATACTATATACTCAACTTGCTGACCTCCATCTTTGAGTTTTTGTGTGCCCATAAGGACACCCAATGCAGGTAGCTTTTCAGGATAAAACCCAGGGTACTGCCCCCACCACACTGGGGCTGAACAAATCAAGACCTATTACTGAACCCCAACTGTGGATGAGTAGCTCACAGCACCCTAAAACTGATATTGTCAGTGAATCAGCTATGAAAAGTTAGACTAGGTTGCAGACTCAGGTTCTTAATGAACCACAACAGCAACCAGAATGCCAGGTGCACAGCTATTTGAATGACTCTATTAATTGAGGATCTAGATAAAAGGTAAAGTAATGCATGTTTAAAAATATATCATAGCTTATAAACATACTAAAAATTGTTGCAAGGGCAATCACAGGTCTATCTTGGGCAGCCATAGGCAGAAAGGGAAATTGAGAGGTCAACAATGTCTCTAGTATTAGTGTGCAAGTCTTGGCAGGGCCAGTAGAGAAAGCAGAATCTTCAGGAAGGAGGTTAGTTTGCATGGCATAAAAGGCTTGATAACCTCAAGTGGTTGTTGCCATCAGAGCTTCAGACAAGGGTAGTGCTTAGGCCCAGGAGGAGATCTGTAGACCACCAGGGGGGGGGGGGGGGGGGGGGGGGGGGGGGGGGGGGGGGGGGGGGGGGGGAGAGAGAGAGAGAGAGAGAGAGAGAGAGAGAGAGAGAGAGAGAGAGAGAGAGAGAGAGAGAGAGAGAGAGAGAGAGAGAGAGAGAGAGAGAGAGAGAGAGAGAGAGAGAGAGAGAGAGAGAGAGAGAGAGAGAGAGAGAGAGAGAGAGAGAGAGAGAGAGAGAGAGTTAGGGGTGTTCACTATAGTAGATATTTTGGGGAAAGCAAGCATAGGATAAAATTTTACAATTTTAATTGGAGGATAAAGTTTGATTTCATCATCTAATATATTT
Source organism: Massospora cicadina (assembly GCA_022478985.1). Taxonomy (NCBI): domain Eukaryota; kingdom Fungi; phylum Entomophthoromycota; class Entomophthoromycetes; order Entomophthorales; family Entomophthoraceae; genus Massospora; species Massospora cicadina. Next base: position 145,979 of record JAKSZP010011963.1, read on the forward strand.
TAAAAAAATCAACCATCACTGGCCCCACCAGCTGGCAAACCCCTTTTGTATTCTTGGAGTGGTGAAATTATAATTTCCCACACCTAAATTAGGGTTAACTGCTTTCTAATAAAGCCATGATGGTTGTTTCAACTCCAAATTTTAAATTTAAAATTAGTTTTAGGGAAATTAGGGCCAAGTGACTTGAAACTTTGATTCCAAGTCAAACGGCCCAAAAAATAAAAATGGGTTGGAGTGGAAGCCTGACTTTTTCAACGGGGTCAATCCCAAAATGGAGCTGCGCCAAAAAACAAGGATCAGCGCTGAGGACAAGCTTGGAGATAATCCCTCAAGCTGCATTTAATTAGATCAATTGGTTGCAGATTGTAGTTGGTAGCAGTTGGGAGAGGTGAGGCTGGAAGTGGCTGCCAAGGCTTTGTATTTTACCCATCACTTTGACAACCAAACCTGTCTTGGGAACATTTTAGGGGTGGGGCACTCTGAAAAGGTAAGGTTGGGGTTAATGGCAGGTGACTCCTCAGCTGATGGCAACTTGGGGATGGGTTTGCGTGGGGGTTGGGTGGCCTGGCCCTGCATCCTTGCTCTCAAAGTTGAGAAATCTCTTGATACATGATAGAAAACTTTTCATGGTAAGTCTGACTTAGGAGCAGGGCTACAGTGGGGCATTGCAACTTTGCCCCCTTTTCATGGAGAGCGCAGACCCATCACTCATCTATGGTGCAATCCAGGCCTCCTTCAGAACAAAGCAGGAGGGCTCAAGGTTGATGATTCCCCTTTTTCTAAAAGGGAAAATCTCCCAATACATCTGCAGGGGCGCCATATTGAGATTTACAGATATACTCCTTACTGTTTGGTATACTAGATATCAAAGGCTACCCAGCTAGCTCAAAGTTATGTTTCCCATCCCTTATTGTGAGGAATGAGACTAGACTAACACCCACATTGGACTTACTTGAGGAAAGAGGATTTCCCTAGATTTCCACAGCTATTTCTAACTGTCATATGACTATGGACAAGGTGCTTGTTGTTTGTATTCCTTCTGTAAAGAAGCAACACTGGCTTCTAGCAAGCCATAAACCATACAATATCACCCCCATATTATGCATCAGACCTGAACCTCTCCTTATCTGCATGCAGACTTGGAGGGAAATATGCAGTCAGGACCTCTGGCCATGCGAGATGACCAAAGGATAACTTACACCCTGGTTGGTATGCTTCTTACCATAGTAGAACATTACTCCAAACAGCATCCACTGCCAGACACTCTGTGAAGATGTGCTTTGCTGTCTCCTCCCCTCCACACACCTACAGGTATATGGAAGGTCATCATTCTTATTCTTATTACACTTATGAAGAGTCGCCCCTGTAACAAAGATGTTGCTACAGAGTTGGAAAAGAATGTTGTGAACTGGTATAGACCAGCATCCCTTAACCTTCCTCTCCCATAGTTCCATCAGGCCAGGTTGCATGTTGCAAATGATCTGGGACAAGTAAATCATGCAAAGATTTCTATCTTGTAACTTCTATAACCTGGCAGTTGTGAAATATGAGAGGAAGACACCACTACCACCTTCTACCTTGAGCCAGTCCCAAAGGAAGAAGAGGCTTTCCCATCTGGGGTATCTAGCCTTCTCTTTCTTGTTGGATCACCCGCCAATCCTGCCCTCCACAATTTCTGAACAGGTTTTCCCAGCCTCTAATGCAGCCAGAAAAGGAATTACTTCCCTTCAGCAAGAAGGCAGTTAAGTTGCTTCCACAACATCCCACGCCTTCCTTACCAGAACCTTGGAGGCACTGGCAACATTATTAGCTGATTCCACCCTAATCACGCTTTGGCCATCGCATTAAGAAGGTTCCCCCAGTGACTCGCCCCAATAAAGTGCTTGAAGGCCTTATGCAGATGAGGTTCCATCTCCAGCCCCCAAGCTCATCCCCAAAGGGGAATCGCCCAGATATTTTCGATGGTCCACTCTCCACCCTCCAATCTACCCTTGTTGCCTGCTCAGGCTCTAAAGTAATCCTTTCAGTAGCCTGGTAGGTTCTCCGCGCTTGGAATGACCCCTTTATTGATGCACCAACTAACACCAAGATCTTTGTTGTTATCTCTGCAAGCCTCAGCAAGGTAATCCTCCACTATTGAAACCAACAAGTGAACTTAACTTTCCTGGCAAACTGTGCAATCCACTTCAGCTGAAGTGCTTTAATCATACTCTCAACATTAATCAGACTGATGCTCCCCTTCTTCATCAAATGACACAAGTTAAAATGACTGTTTTTGATGCTCTCCCCCACCATATGAACATAATTACTGAACTCTTTATTCTTCATATGGAAGATGTCAGAAGTGGAAAAAATCTGGCAATTTACCGTTATCTGAGAAAGAATGATAGTGTTCATGCCAATGACTCTTCCCCAATATATAAATTGAGGCAATGTCACTTTCTAAGACACTTTATTAAGGTCACTTTTGATTTTGAGCCAGTTTTCATGCAGTGACGCCTACCCAGGGATGGGACACCCAAGGTACAGAAACTTCTCCACTGTTACCATCCAGGGAATAGAGCTCTTTGGTGCCACATCCAATGTCACCGTTCTGACACTGGGCCAAGACCTGGATTTTGACATATTGATCTTTGCGTTGCTTGCGCTTTAATACAACTTCAGAAAGTTTATCACCACCTTCTTCTCATTCTATGATGAAACAAAACTTTATTTATTATCCGCAAACCTTGAGTGTGTTTACTCCTCCCCATTGATGGTAAGTTCTTTGATTCTGACTTTCTGAGAGCCAATCAAAGGGTCACAATTGCAAAAACAAACAACAAGGAAGATAGAGGGTCTCCCTGACTCACGCCTCTACACACCTTAAAGGGTGGGAGAGGAACCCATTGATGTTGAAAACCAATGAGGCTTCTCCATAAATCGCTTTATGCAGTATCAAAAAGCAGACTTTAAAACCAATTTTACACAGAACTTTCCAAAGAAGCTTCAAGATTCACTCAATAATACGCCTTCTCTTGATCAAGATACAATAGCCAGCCCTTCTGATAATACTGTTTATTTTCCATTATTCTATCAGGTGGAACAGCATAGAATTTTCAGTAATTGAAGGTCCTGGGATAAACCATTTTGTTATTTCCCAATAACGCCTGCCTCAACTTTCTTTAGTCAATTGGTTAGGATTTTCATTAGTAAGTTATAGTCAAAATTAAGTAGAGTCAAAGGACGTTAGTTCCTAATTAATATAGGATTGCCCTTCTTATACAATATCACCACCATGCCTTTCAAAATTATGGCTCAATAGTACCAGATACTAGAAGTTGATTGAGAGTTCAGCAAGCATATCAGGCATCTCTTTTTAAAACAAATTATAGAGCTCAAGGATTAACACATCCTTCCCAGGAGCCTTTTCACTCTTTCCACTGTAGGTGGCGTTAACACCTCTAAACTGTGGATCTTGCTACATAACAGCCTCTAAGTCTCCATTGGCAGTACCACCAGTTCACTTGTGAATACTTTAGTTGTCTTTGGGTCATTCTCCAAAGGGCCATAAAGGTCCTCATAGTAAGATGTGGCCACCTTAGCCATGCAAGCTGCATCCTTCACCTCAACTCCATTCACAAAGTAACAAGATCCTTGCTGAAGGTCTGAAAGCCCCTAATTCCTAGCAAAGTAAAGCCACATTGCCATTATAGTCTTCATCCCACCTAGACTTTCTTTGTTTGAGGCGATCCCTCATGAAGGCTTCCATCAATTTTGCATATAAATTAGCCTTGGCCAGTTAGACAGTTGCCCCATGACTGCAGCTTTCTTACAAGTACTCTTGAAGCTCCTCTCCAAGGTTTCATACCTCAAATGCATGGCCCTAGCTGCCTATCAAAAATTTCACATTCCATCTTGAGATCAGCCTTCATCTGAAACCATTTCACCAGTGAAGCTGGCTTCCATACAATCTGGCTTCTTCGCCATCTCGACTTCTTCCTCATGATTTCCTGCACTGGATACTACTTTAGAAGTTCAGGGTTCAATCTCCAGATCCCTTTCCCCACAGAAGCAACCTAAAAGTCACTGATCTGAAGTTCTAGGGGCCTGTGGTCCAAAGCATTTGGATCATAATTCCAAAGGATCAACTTGTAGTGAATTAGGAGAGACTAGGGTACTGACACAAGGTCAAGGTTGGAGATATGATCCCTTGAACGTGAGTCCACCCAGTCTCCCCTTCCTCACCATGGAATTCCTTCCACACATCCAGTAGACCAAAGTCAATCATTAAAATATCCAACTTTTGGGCTCCAGGATCAGAGCTCCAGTTGCCTGAAGCCCCAACCCTGTCATCCCTAAAGCAGATACAGTTCATGTCTCACTCCAGCACTACTGACCCCCCAATGTATTCCATATGGATCCTCAGACCAACATTCTGGAGGAAGGCCTTCCTTTCAGACCCAGAATTGAGCGCGTATAAACCAGTAAACTAAATTGATTCATCCACAAACAATGACATTACTTCCACTGCCCTTCCTGGAACCAATACCATTTTGTCCAAAAACCTTAACCTTGTTCACCCACCAGAACAAAATACCCCCTATGGTTTTCTCCCTCCTCCTCCCCCTACCTCAAGGATGAGTCCAAGTTTGGTTGATCCACCAAGTGAGAATAAAGATTGCTTCAGAGGAAATTTGTAAGACCAATGCTCTTCTACCACAGGTTGGGACTTAATATCAGTGAGGAAGCTGATATCTATCTTGTGTTGTTGAAATCAGAATTTCACACATTGCCGCTGCCTGAGAACATTCAGACCCCACACGTTAGCAAATTCAACCTTTAGAGCCATATGTTTGAAACTGAAGAAGTATTTGGTGTCAAGATATGGGGTCCCCATCATTTTCCACCTCATCTGGTTTAATGGGACCACGTTTCTTCCTCCCCTTTCCAGAACTAAACCGGGTGGGGGCGGTGTTTAATCATTCACAGCAGCCAATGGAGTCTTAACATTGCTAGGGTCCTCAATTGACTCCTCCTCCAGTTGAAGGCATTGGGTCAGGAGCCACTGCACCACTTTTACTGGCAGGCAGATCCTCCCTTACTCTGCCTCTTTCCCTATGGGCCTAGCATGCACGATCCCACCTACATCCACTGTAGTAGCTCTCCTCTTATGCAATCAAGTGATAAGGAGAAGCCCAACTGTTTGGTGGAAAATCTGCTCCAGAATGACCTTTGTAGATTGGGACAAAGCGCCACTAAGCTCTATCTGGAGTCTAGCAGCTTTCTGTACCTTCTGAGTTCTCCTATACTTCTTACTGATCTTCTTTGCAATTTTCAGCACCTCAGTCACTGCCTATCAATTGACATTGCCAACTGCCTCCTCGTCCTTTGCTTTGGCCAAAAACTCAGCTAGCTTTTCCAACGTCTTCTAGATAGCTATCTTCTTCTTCTCTGTGATAATCCCAGGTGGCTTCCACTCTTTAGGTCCATTAGGTTTTGCCGCTGCCTCAGAAGGTTTGGCTTAGGGTCATTTAGCTCTTATGTGCCCCTTCAGGACACACAAGAAGCACCTGTATAGGGTATCACAGGGATACTCCAAGTACCATTGTGACTGAAAGAGGCAACTTCCTGTGTGACTTTGAAAGTTCAACTTTCAAATCAAGTCACCAGAGCCTATGGTGAACTTTTTAAGCCATTGTTCTTCTGCTTCACGTTCTTTACAAACTTGTTATCATTGAAGGAGATCTCTCAGCCCAAAGCCTTTCATATGAGACATCATGGTCCCTTTAGTGAAAACATGTGACATGTCCTACAGTATAGCCTTCTTATCTCATTGCCAATTTCAAGACATATAGCCTCCTCGTTCTTGGTGCTAAAACTTGCTGCCAAAACCTGTTCCTTTTGAGACTATAATCAGAGAATCATGAGTTTTAACCCAGGAGCCAAACTAAAGATATGGAGTGGTTCAAACATGCAAACCTCAATCATGCATCATATGAGCATCTCCTAAAACCACCCAGTCTTTACCACATTGGCATGAACCCTTTTGAGGCTCTTCACCATGCAACCATCAAATCTTTTGATGGACTAGAGTTCCTCCGGTAAAAAAGCTTAGGACTGGCACCAAATCCATTAGCAGCCATCTTTGACCAAAAGACAAAGCTTTTGAGTCAAAGGAGTCCATGTCCTCTTTTAATTTGTTAATGGATTTTAATTTTTCTGGTTTGTTTTATAATGGAGTTAGCCTCTACAGCCCCATTTTATGCAGGAAGCATTGCAGCCTTTTTGATTTATTCCATCAATTTGTATATGAGTGCTCTCACCTTTTGCTACACCAGTGTAGGCCACATAAGCTACTGGCCATTATCCAGGTTTCAGGACAACCTAGAAAACCAAGGTGATTATTGTAGACAAGTGTAAAGTAAAGCCAATCAGGATTTCCCCATCCTTTTTGCTGAGACCTGCTTTTACAGTGCCCGCCTCATAGGGTAGTAGTGTGACAGATGGTATGCCCAACTCTTGCCCCCTTCCTGCCCATATCCCCCCAAAGGTGTGTGAAAGCACCAAAAAAAATTTGGATCACAGCCATTAGCTTCCATCACACACCTCTTTCAGGCTACCATTGGACCCTTCTTTAGTGATTCTCTGGGTTCTGGTGTTTGCTACTCACCCATGTTTTTACAGGATTTCCTCAGTCATGCCATTCAAAGGCCCCAGCTTACCCTAACTAGCTCAAGCTGACTTCCATCTGTCTATCTGGTTTGATTTATACTTATCTTGAGTATAAAGGTGACAGATATTTTTAGCACTAGTTTTTCAAATATTTTACTTTTTTAAGTATCAATTAATAAATGATTTAATTGATGCTGATTTTAATGGCATAATACAAAACTAAACTCAAAGATCTCTATTTTTTGACAAATTAAATATATTAACTGTCTTTGATCTGATGTTAATAAGAACTTGAAAAACTTTCTTTTACCGATAAATTTTGATCTTCAAAAATTACACTCACCCAGAATTTTAGCTTATTGAATCTAACAAATAATGGTGGTAAAGTCCACTGAACGCTCCTTCAATGCATCGGATTTTACTCAAATCACTCCCAAATCACAATACCCTAGGTTTCCAACTTATGTGTCAACCTGTACAACCCACTCCCAAACTGCAGCTGCAAAAGCAGATGCAAATCAAATTTTAATCACTCAAGGTGGAATCACAAATGATACCACCACTTTAAAACCTACCCTGGTCAACTCTATGTTGACTGAGTGTCAATCAATTAGTGCGCCCCACTTTGGAGGCGCATCTAAGGATTTAACCACAGTAACAGGGAGTATTACAGCTCCCAATACCGTGCAAGGGTTGGGATGGCTTTACCAACTGCTTCCTTAAAAAATCAGCCTGGGCGCCCAAACTGAATTGCCAGTGATTGTTGAGTCAGTTGGTCATCATTTTTCTACTTCAAATTTAAACCAAAGCTTCCAAACTGAATCTACGGTAATGGGTGAATCAGTTGGCTGTCATTTTAATGGTTTGGAGGCAACCAATGCACCTCAACTGAATAAACAGTAAGTGGCACATCAGTTAGCCATAACTTTCATCAAAAACAAAATCAAACTCAAAATTAAACTAAAACTAGCCAATTAACCAGCTGAAAAATGCCTAACAGTATCTGCTGATAGTTAGATGAAGGCTGGACTAATCAATTGGTTTGATGATGAGCCAGAATTAACCAATCAATTGCCAGAGAGTAAGCCCAAACCAGGTATGCCTAATTAACCTGCCAAAATTCAAGTACCAACGGGGAAAGCCCAGCAGGGGCCAGCGCGTAAATCCAGAGGAATGCTGGTGCCTCCATCTGAGGCTTCTCCCTCATGTTGAATCCACTAAATTAAATTTAAATTTAAATTTAGAGTTAAATTTAAATGTAAACAAAAATAAGTGGGTGAAGGATGCCTCAGGTGCATAGCAGAAAAAGCTAGTGCCTGCACCACCCACAATTGACCCTTGTGAAGCTTCTTTTGTGGCTGAAGTAAGGAAGAAATGGGCGGAAACTCGCTCACAATGGGAAATCCCTAGGTCCAATATTGCCCATGCAGTTAGAGCCTACTATGGGTATAATTCTGTTGAGTTTTATACAAAAAATTATTTTAGCTATTATGAAGCAATAGCAAGAGCCTTTACAGTGAACACCACCATTAATGAAGTAGTGGAAAGCCACTATATTAATGTAGGGATTACAACTGCAGCAGATGCAGGTCATTCAGCCTCAGTTACAATTGACATTCCACATGGCTCTCTTTGGGTACTGAGAACTAGATCTAACTTGGAGAAAATTTCCTGGGTAATTTTCTAAATTTTACCAACTACAGTGGATACAGAATCTCTAAAGCTTGCGCTTCATCAGGGATTGATGAAATTTGGGTCATTTCTATCAGTAGACCTGTGCGCACCTGCCCACTATACCACAACCCAGAGGGCTCATATTTCTAGAGCATCATTTATCCCTAAACCAATGGTGGCCTGCAACATGGAGGTGATCCCACAAGTTTCAGTCATTGGATCCTGTTCAGAAATCTTCTTAGTTGACCCAGACCAGGCATGCCCACGTTGCTCACGGTGTAATGCTTTGGGCCACCTATATATAGTTGTACAGCTCATAAGCAAGCTATCACATCTAGTAGCCAAGTTTCAATGGCAGGTAAGAAACGCTCCCACACAGCAGCAGCGGCAATCCCACAACCTACCCATTGGGTACTGGTACAGGATTTAACATCTGCTGCCCTTCAGGTGGCAGTTGGGTAGGCACAGCCAGTAGAAAAACTTTACTCCCTTAGTGCTGAAAACCCCCTACCAGTTGGCACCCCTTCTAAGTTGCCAGACCCTAACCAGCACAAAATAAACGCAAATCTTCTCTACATAAAGCTAACCCAGAGGAAGCTAGTCCAGGGGCGGCACCTAAAACTAATTTGGTAACACAAGAAACTCAGAAAGTGGAGCAGGTATGGAGTACACCAAGTAGAGGTGGAGGCTTAAAGCCATCATCCCCCCACAATCTAAGGGTAATTTGCAACTCAATCTCAATTCTCATTATTGAAGGAGGTGAACATGGACTCTGATACTTTAGATGATTCCCAAATAAAGGAGTCCATGGAGCGCCATCAGGATACTCCTGTTCAGAGCAGTGGAGGTAGTATCCTGGGCTGGCTTACAGGCTCCTCAAAACCCTCAGCTCAGAATAACTCCACTCCTCCACGTCAATCTGCTCAGATTGCCACTAAAAGTCAGGCTCAAGGACTTAAGATGAGCACCCTTATGGATACAAGTTTAAGCTCCGGTAACCCCCCAGGATACAGAGGGGGACAGCTATGAGGCCCCAGAGGGGCACCATGACCCTGAAGTCCATTAACTCTAATGAGCATTGGGCTTAAAAGTGGAGAGCCTGCCTTCTCCACAACTTCTGATTGATTTTTGTGGAAATTGCAGCCATCAAGGAGCCCCATATCCCCTCTCTGAATTAGAAGCAAGGAATGACCAATTTGGAGGTAATTGTTGTTGGACAAACTATGTAGGCCTTATTATCCTCAACCCTGGGTGAAAACCCACCAATTTTCAGAACACCTTGATGATCGCCTTATCTTGGTGAAATTATCTACCCCTTAGGTTTCCTTCTTTTGCTGCAAGCATATACCTGCCAAATGCAGGCCTGGATCAGGACCGTCTTTTGGTAGAACTTGCTCTACTACAACTCCCACATAATACAGAGCTTATGGGTGATACAATATAATATTAAGATGGGTGAGGGACACATTTCCTCCTGCAACACAAGACAGACAAGGTACTGCTCAGCTTCAGGATTTCCTCAGGTCAAGTGGATTCATAAATGCCCTCCCACCATCAGCGTCTGGCCTTGTCTGTATGTCTTGAGTCCAAGGTGTAGGTCAGGAATTCATATCAGCTTCAAGGATTGATATGGCCCTAGCGGACCCCTTGCTAGTGGGTCGAGTAATCTCTCCCATAACCTGAGATAACACTATAAGTGATCACAGATCCCTAAAAGTGATCCTGACAAAAATCCTCAGACCATCGAAAAACTTTGGCCAAGGATTGCTCCATGGCTCTTAAACTAGCTTGCAAGTGAGAAAATAAATGCAACCATTTGTGAGCCAGAGCACCTGTCCTCACCTCATTTGCAAACTTTACAAGAAAAATGGGCTGATACAAAAGCAAGGATCCTAAGGTAGCCTACAATTGTGCTAAGGCTTGAATGATGGCGACCCAAGATAAAGTTAGACATGCTGAAGCTATAATAAGACACCTTGAAAGGAATTGTAAGCCGGTGCCTTCCTCTCAATGGTTAGAAGCGTGGGAATTGGCCTAATAGACATATAAGCTAGAACTTACTGAGCAAGAAGAACGTGTAGCAAACTTCACATCATCGCGTTACTACACCCAGTGGGAACGGCCCACACGTTTCTTTTACCAGAAGTAAAAAGCCCGCTCAAAGGATCAGGAGATTGCAACCTTGAGGGTGGTGACCACAGTCACCACAAACAAGGAGGAAATCACCAGCGAGATTCACCGTTACTATTTGGCCCTCTTCAAGACTTTCTGGGTAAGCCTGGCAGATATTCATAAATTCATTAGAGGGGCTCCAGAACCATTGGTTAATTACTCAGCGGATGAAGAACTTCTGGCACCAATTACGCAGCAAGAAGTAATTGGCATTCTACTCCACAGTCCACGCCTGAAGGCCCCAGGACCAGATGATATACCATTTAAGGTGTTTCTAGTGGATCCTGTCGCATTTACAAAGGCCCTCCAGCCCCTCTTCTTGACCCTCTTGGCAGAAGGGGGAGTACTTCTGATTCAAGATGATCAATTATGACCCTTATCCATAAGAAAGCGAGCTGAGAGGACCTTGCAAACTGGCGCCCAATATCACTATTGAACACAGACACAAACTATTTACTTAAACTTCTAGCAAATCGCATGACTAAGTGGACAGCACCACATCTCAACCCAGTTTAACATGGCTTCATCCCAGGAAGATCGCTTTGGAATAATTACAATGAGCTTCTGGCAACCCTGTCAGCCACCTCGTCTCAAATAGCATGGTTTTTTGGAGCTATTGGATATGGAAAAAGCATATGATCGAGTATATTGAAGTGTATGGATGCCTCCCTAATCCGCCTCCACATCCCACCATAAGCTAGGACATGGCTATAAGCGCTTTACGTACAGCTTCACACTAAGGTACTGTCACCAACTGGCTTTACAGCAGCGGTTATGGTTAAACAGGGTCTCCGTCAAGAGGATCCACTGAGCCCAATCTTGTTCAACATAGCTTTGAACCCTCTTCTGGCCCTACTCCAGGAACAGCTGAAGGGTATTCAGGTTCCCAAGAAACCTCCCACCCGCACCATAGCCTTTTCTGATGATACAACATTGAAAGTTGGATGCAAAAAGGACCTAGATTTGGCCATGGAGGCCTTGCATCGCTATTCCATTGCGTCCAATGCAAGAGTTAACACTTCTAAAACCATTATAATGCAAGTGTGTACCCCATCGTTTCCCCCTCCTTTTGTTTTGAACCTACCCAGGGCACCTTTCAGCATCTAGGTTTCCTCACCACAACATAAGGGGTCACAATCAAGGATAATGAGGACCGCTTGCTTAATGCAATAAATGCTCGTGTAGCTAGCTGGAGCTGGTGGCATATCACCCCCCAGGGGCGCACCCTGATGGCGAATGAATTTCTTCTATCAAAGCTATGGTTCCTTGCTCATTTCTTCCCCTTTACAGAAAGTTTCTACACAAGGTTGAATGTAATGCTTCGCTGTTGGATATGGGAATCCAACCATCCACCCACAGCTCTGACCACAATATCCTGACCCTACATTGAAGGGGCCTAGGTCTTTTAAACACTAGGTCTCATGCTACTTCCATTCTGATGGGGTTCCTTAAGCCCATCATTTTCTGGGATATAGCTCCAATGTCACAATGGGCTCCAGCCTTACTACAGGGTTTAGCGGCCTCTCTAGAGCTCCCACAGACCTCAATAACAGCTGTGGGAGAATGGCTAACAAACCATCCAGGCCACCGCCTCAAACCCCTCCTCAAGTTTTTACTGGAATCAGGCTCTCCTTGCACTTAAGAGGGCAGGAGTATGAATGTACCACGCCTTCCCTTATAAAAGGAGTGGCTCTGGGATCAGCCCCAGCATCACACCTTGGTCCACAATGGGAGGATTTTTATCTCCCACATCCACCCTTTGGACAGACCCCCAATGCGGCCTCATCTTCTAGAACTTTTACCCCCTGTCATGTGCACATGACATCATAGTGGGGACCAACCCCAAAGATAAGGCTGTGCACCAGGAGGCCCAGAAGGTGAAGCTACAGGAACTCCCTGACCTGAGGCATACCCTAGACCAACGCTGGGTATGGGCAAAATATGCCCAGGTTGGTACTAGTGGGGTGCCAAATGCCCAGCCCCTCACATTGGCCCATGCATTAAAACGGAAAGTCTACCAAATTAACGTGGATGGTTCCATTCAGTTTGTTGAGGAGCGGGGTTTTAATACCCATTCCATTTATGAAACAACGCATTTGGGTCAAATCCAACTTCAATTGATTACTTGAGTGAAGTCATTTTTGCTTATTTAATTAATTTGGATGGTAGCATTGCCCTATTAGTGGGTCAGTGCTTGGCCCACTGCAGCAAGCCCCTTACCCCCGTCTGACTTTAAATATGTTTTCCCAGACCAACATTCCTTGTTGGTTGACTTTCTCAAATAAAAATTCCCCCAGTTTTAACATTTTTAAATGTTGTTCTGAACGATCTTGTGTGCAGACCCCTTTGAGGAGGTTTTGTGCTCCGTTAAACTTGCCATTTTGAACACTGTAAGATTATCACCTCGTGAACTGTTGGTTTGTCCAGGTACCCTCCAACCTGGGTCGTTTACCCCTTCTCTAAGTGTGCACCATGACGTTTTTTACTGGTTATTTATTGCATTTCTTTGCTTGGGTTATTATTGCTCCAGCACCCTCTTCTGGGCAATAATGTTTTTTATTCTAACAGCTAGTTCCCTGGCTTTGGGCTTGTGCACCAAGCACTGCCACGCTGGGAACAGGAGAGTTATAGACACTCTCCTTACACCCCATGCTGTGGAATGTGATCTCAAGGCTCTCTGGAAGGAAGTTATCCATCCTGTTCTCTCAGCAAACATGTCAAATATGCTGTGGCTTGTTCTACACTGCTTATACAGGACAGGGTATTAAACTGGTCCCACCTTCCAGCACAAAAGTTGCCCACAATGTGCAGAGCTGACAGACACCCACCTCCATCGCTTCTTTAGTTGCCCCCTCATAGCCCCTTTCTGGAGCAAGGTCCGCGAACTCCTGCAAGCAGAACCCTGGGTAACGCACCCTGTTCAGGACTTCATGTTCAAACTCTCACCCCTAAATTGCTCCCAATCATTGAGGGTCCTGGAATTTGGCGTAGTGATATGGACTATTCATAATTAATATCTTCGCGCTGCTTTTGACTCCACTCTGTGGATGCTGACCCATATGATCACCCACTTACAGACTCATTTTGAGATGGCTTTGAGAATATTTACCACGTCTCCATGGGCCAATATGTGAGTTTGAGTGGACAACTGGCTTTGAAAAGCTTTCCCCACCCTTTATTGACACCTCCACTTACCCCTGCCTTCGCCTCAAGCTCTTAGGATCTCAGGCGTGATTAAATAAAGATTGGTGTATCCCCCCTGTAGGTTGGGACCACCTAGTGCTAGAAAAAGATATGATGTTAGTAAATATACTCTCTTTCTGCGAAGCATAACTTTTCAAGCAAATTATATGGAAAACAAGAAAGTAAATTTTGATCACACACTGTATTTTGCTTAAATGTCCTCAGATTCTCTGCCAGCTGCTCCAGTGTGGGGCAGCAGATAAGCTCCCCCGCCATTTTCCATCTGGCAGGAAAATGCGCTTGGACTTGCTCACCCAGACATATCAAACCCCTAGGACAATTCATTCCTTACAAGTATTTAAACGCCCACTTCACTTATACCCAAGTGGTACCTTGCTGCCCCCTGGTGCTCCCCTGGAGCAACATGCATTTTGGATAAGGGCCAACTATAAAAACTCTTCCCTTACCATGACTGAGCCATTATCAAAATGGCTCAGGTGGTGATGATCCCCGCCAGATTTAAAGATTTCCACCCCTATAAGGGGTATTTCAATCTCAGCTTCACCTGTGAAGCTGATGCTACCACTGTGGCAACTGTGCTCCTGGTATTCCAGGGTATCCTCTTCCCACAATTTGGACCTGGCTCCCAGTGGATACCACTTTGGCGGTTCAGTTTGCTGGTTTGCCCACCCACCTTCCCCCTGAGGTGCTCCACCAGGAGCTGATGGACAGTTTGGCAGCCTATGGCTCCAACCCCATCTTACAATTTGTAGTCCTAAATGGGGCTACATGCCTCGCTGGGCCTTGGGAATATGCCACAATCAGCCCTGAATTTAGTAAAATTGCCATGTTGATTCCCCCTCGCACTGTCATTCCTTCTGCCCCTGACCATCTGTTTTGGGCCTACTTCAAGGGCGGTAAGATGATCTGTCCATCCTGTTTCAAATTGGACCACTCAAAACGCAAGTTCCCCTCCTTAGCTACTTCTGACAGCTCTGAAATTTCGTCCACCAGTCTCCAATCTGCCGCCCACCCTGCACCAGTTCCAGTATGGGGTTCAATCCTACCTCCCCCTCCCCCAAAGCCTGTTGCTGCAGCTACGCCTGCAGCCACCAATCAGCCTCCTCCTCGCCCCAGTGCCACACATGATCCCTCCAATTAAGAACTGGCTTGGGCCCCAATTTTGATCCCATGCTTCATCCAACAAATCAACTAAACCTCATTCTATATGCCAATTCCTCAATTCAATTCAAACAGAACCCATGGGAGTTATTGGCTGAAATTGACGAATCAGGTAATCTCATTGAAAAACAATCTCTTCAAAAACTGAGCGGTTTTTAATGCAGAAAGGGACGTCAAATACCCTCCTCATTTATATGCCTCACAGCCAAATGCCAAATTATTTTGCAGTGGCCACCAGCTTGAAGTTGAAGAAGCTACAACACCAGATTGTTGTCCCATCCAAAAATCTGTCAACAATTCACTGGAGATGCTCACAGGAGTTATTCCCCATTCTGTTATCCCCTCAACCCTCACCCCACAAAGTAATAATACAGTGAAGCAATTGCACAAAAATGTCAAAGAAGCTATCCAGAACGTGGTAACTGTAGCATGGAATCCTAAAGCTAAGATTATCTGAACCAATATTGACACGTTCATCAAACTCCCAGACGCCCACATTAAATCCAAAAAGACTTTAGCTGAATATATTGGCTCCATTTTCTTGGCTAGCATTTTCCATGAGATGCCAATAATTAATGATATTGAACCACATTCAACCAATGCCCTGACGCTCTTGCTCTCCACCTTGACATGCACCCTACTCTGGGATGAGGAAGCTGCTACAAAAGATTAGCCACCTGATCCCCTTCCCCTTCCTCCATAATGAATAAGCAGTTTTCCGCTGCCCCACCTGGTTGGTTGTTTTTGTTTGGTGTGTATCATTCAATCCGCTCATTTTGGGCGCTTTGTTTGAATCATTTAGTTACATTAGTTTTTAGTTTTGGTAATGTCCATCCTCTGGTCAGCTTACCTTGAATAAATTAAGATGATGTTAGTAGTTGAGCATCAACTTGCTCAATAAATTGAGGCGATGGACATCGCTGGCCTCATAAACAAAGAAAACCCACAACTATAACTCCTTGTGCACCATGTCACTGATGCTCCCACCCCAATGCTGTCCGCCATGGTCTGTCAGCTTAAGCAGGTTCTGGACAAAAATTTCCCCAAACCTCCTTCATCTTCTGATATGGCTTCCTAGGCTGTTAGCTGAGGTGCCATATTATGATTTTTATATTTTTAATAATCCCTTTGTTTGGCCCATTTGAAAATAAAGAAACATGGCGGCTCCCCCTTTTGGGTTGTGCACCACTAGTGCTAAAAAGATATGACGTTTGTAGTTTTTTGGCTTACTGCTTTTAAATATTTTTTGATTATGTTAAAAATTTAGATGATAGTTGATTTAATTGATTGGCTAAATATTTAATATAAAATATATAAACTAAATTTAATGAATAAAAATATATTAAAAAAATGAGCCAGAAAGGGGGTGGAAGGCGAGTCGGTAGGGCATACAGCTACCAACCTGAAGGTTGCAGGTTCAATTCCCACCCTTCGCACATTGATTGGGGTGCCAGCTGAAGGAAGCTATTGGCGGTTAGTAGGTATAATAACATGAAAACCTTACCCATGACATAATCAGAAAAATCTGAGTCCCAATCTGGAGGTAAAAAAACTTTCTACAACAGAGTTGACCCTGCTCAGGTTTCATGTTGATACTTTCTTTCTCTATTTTGGTAATGTCTGTCCCCTGGTCAGCTTGCCTCAAATAAATAAAAATGAGCCAGAAATTGAACTTTATAACTTTAAGTTAAACATAAGCTTAGTCATTTATCTTTCATTAGTTTTGTTTAGTTTCAGTTAAAAATTTGTTTTATTATTTATGTATCTGAAAATCCATAACCACTTGGCAAAATAAACTGAGCCTATCAGACTTAATAGAGAGGATATTCAGTTTTTTGCTGTTTAATTTTGGTGATTATTCAGTTGTTTCAACGATTTTCAACCACTAAGCCAAATATATTGACCCTATTAGACTTTATGGATGAAGGAAACATAAATATATAGAGCCCTGTGTGGGCCGGTAAAGCACTGGATTGCTGATAAAGTGAATTAGTTAGCCTATATAATTTATAGTTATTATAGCTATAGCTATATACCAAATTGCTGGCCTCCATCTATCTAGCTAGTTTGTGTCATAAATTCTGATAATTAGGTAATATTGGACTTCCAGTCTGGGTGAGGGACAACCCAGTGGAGTTCCCAGAATACATTGTAAAAGAAGTCTGTTTTGAAAAAGGGAAGCCCTATGGTTCCTGTGAGGTGAAAACAAGCTAAATAACATAATAAAGGCTCAATAGAAAACCAAATTTCTGCAATAGAGGCAAAAGTGGGTCTTACTGGGCAACCATGAATGGGAGAGTCATGGAGGATGACCAATCCTCCTGTATTTGCAGTTGCTGTCCTTTGGCTTCAGTCCCTTAATTCTCAGGATTATTTTTATATATCTAGATCTTATAGGTTCATTAAAATTTTTGATTTACAAAAATGGGGATTGGGTTCAAAAATCAAACTAAATGGCACAATTTGAATACAGTGTGAGCTTAAGCATTGTCACACAGTCATTGAGTTTTAGGGCTTCCATGCAGAATCAAAAAAGTAATCTGAGCGGCAGATCAATTTATTAATAAAAAATGGGCAGATTGCCCCAAGGAGCAATGCCTCAGATTCCCCAGCGCCTGGATTTTGGTGCCAGATTTTAAGATATAGGTGATCATTGCCCACAAATGAATTAGCTCAATTGGTATAATGGGGGCTTCACCTCAGCTAGATTGCATTGACTCAGTGGTGGGATGGCAATGTGAGTCAGCAATAGTGATGGACATCCCAAGTGGTGGATTTTTTATCTTTTGGTTGGCCAAATTGCGTTGAATAAGTTTTGGGTTGGCAATCTAAGTTGGGCGGATCATGGAGTCCACCTTGGATGGCAGATTGGAGAAGCAGGTTAGTAGTGTAACGCTTTTTTTACTTGACATCACTTTTGAGCAATTTTGAATAACAGTCAATTTTCTACCACCGCCTCACCACATCAATTACCCAATTTATATCCTTAGATCCACCAGCTTCTGCCCCGTGTGGGGCAGCAGGGCTCCACCCGCTAGCATTTACTGCCCAGCAGGCAAAAAGATGTGACTGGCTTGTCCATCCTGCTAAATACATATGGTCACTATGTCCCTCCAAGGGACTTAGCACTCCACCTTGCACAATTCCACCCAACTCACCCATCCCTTAGCCCTACCTCAATCCACTATCCACTTTTTCCTCCAAGTCATATATGGATGTCTCTTCACATATGCCAACAAAGCGAAAATTGAGCTGGCAACTGCTACCTTTGCACTGTCAGGATTTATAGACTTCTGCTCTTATAAGAGCTATTATGACATAGGCTTTCCCATTGAAGAGGACGCGGCTGCAACAGCAGCTACGCCCTTAATATATAAAAACACTCCCATTACCACCACCTAAACTTGTTTCCCAGATGATACCACATTTGTGGTGACCTTTGCAAACCTCCCCTCACACCTTCCCCCTCAAACACTTTATGAGGAGTTGATATTGGGGCTGTCCACTTATGGCAAAAACCCTATCCTCCAATTCATTGTCCCAAGTGGTGCTGAACGCCTTGCGGCACCTTGGGCAATAGCCACCATTACCACCCATCAACTGAACATGGCCCAGCACATCCCACTACATGCCTATATCTCATCCGCACTTAACTATTTCTTTTGGGCTCACATTGAAAACAGTCTCAAAATCTGTCCTCTTTGCCATGAGTTGGACCACACAAAAAACATGTTGGTACAATTCAAACCCTTTAAACACGGCCAACTACACTCATGAGGCCACACTAACAGCGTTTGAGTGGGGTTTTGGCTGCCCCACCCCTCCAGGTTGAGCGCTCAATGAATCAGCAACAAATTGAGCAACTCAAATCCAAGCCAGCCAAATACAAGCTGGCCAATGTATATACAGGTCAACCAATTGGGAGCAGGATTGGACCTATGTTCAATCCAGAAAATCTCCCGCCCCAAAACCTACCCAACCAAAGGCACCTATCACAAAATCTTCTTAAGTGATTTAAAATCCCTGGAACTTATTGGATGAATTGAATGAATCTGGTGAAATTGTCCCACCACTAAGTTATCCAATTAATTTAGTAACTTATATGAATTCAGACTTTGATGCCCCAGCCCTGACCAACCAACATTTCCCCAAACCCAATGCCACCCCTTTCCAAGATGACCACCAGCATGCTAAGGTTGCAGTGGCCTTACCCAAAAAATTCCGTTTTTGCAGAGTGTGCAAAATCTGTCATGGAATTTAAAAAGGGCTGCACCCCCCTTGTTCCCCTCCAATTTTCCTCCTAATGCAAAAGAGGAAATCCAACGCCTCTATGAAACTTCCACCACCGCTGTCAAGCATGTTGCTAAACTGTCAGATTTTTTTACCAACCACACGCATCACTAGAGCCAATAATACGAAGTCAGAACGACTTACCATCACCTGAATCCATGCTGAACACCATGTTGCCAAACTCATAGAGGCTTTGATCTAGGACAAATTGTCCTTCAAAAAACTATCTACTTCACCTTGACCCTCATCCTATGGATGCCCCAACCCCCTTGCTCTCAGCATTCATCCACCTCTACAATGCTGAGCCTGATGATGATCTGCTTGACCCCCTCCCCCTCCGCCATGGTGGGATAAGCGGCTTACCACTGTGCCATCTGGTAGGTAATTTTCGCATTTCTTTTTTGTGTCTCTCTGATTGATAAGGGCAGTCAATTCATGCTTTTTGTTTTTTTTTGTTTTGGAGTTTCAGTTTCAGTATTGTCGTCCCCTGGTAAGCTTGCCTCAGTTAAATAAAAGGTTGGTAGTTAACCTCTGATTACCTCAGCTAATGCACAGTAAGCCACTGGATTGATGGATCAAAGTGCTTATTCAACAATTATTGGTCCCAGTATGCTAATAGCGGTGTGTTTAGTTAGGTTTAAAGCAAAAATTTTGGTGGAAAGTATGTCAGTGGTGCCCTCAGGGAGGGTTTTATAGGGTAAAAACTCTATTTAAATTTGGGTAAAGAATGATCTGACAAATGACCCTAAGAGGCAGTTGTCTTTTATAATTGATAGTGGAGAAGAGATTGGGGGGTAGCTTTAACTGGGCTAGCTGTTGTGCTTGCAATGAGCAGCATGGGTTTGAGGGCTCATCAGTTAGCTTACATACAAGGGTTTAAAAGCTCTGATAACATAATTCATGAATAAGCTATGGGGGTACTCTCACCAATCTAAACTTAAGTGGATTAGAAAGGATTGGGAGATAGAGGAACTAGATATCTTCAAAATTGTTTTGATGTCTAATCTAATCTAATAAATTAAAATTAAAATTTTTGGGTCAATTTCTTGACTCAGGTTGGCACCCAGTGACCCAGATTTTTTCTGTGACCTGAACCAGATTTTCTGACTTACTATAGGTTTTTTGAGCTTTAACATTAATTTTATCATTTACAAAGGGGACGGGAGGTTGCAGGGTGAGGAACAGATGATGGTGGGGACATGCTGATGGCCTCTGGCTAAGATTATCCCCTACAAACCCCCTTTATCTTATTTAAAAGGGAAGAAGCAGAAAAGGGGGTAAAGTAGGTTTTTGTGGACTAAAGAAGCTACCCAGCGCTCCTCAACAACATTGAAAAGTCAACCAAATGAACCAAGGGTTCCATAGATGCATTGGGTCCCTTTTTTCCTCAGTAAAGGAACTGATATGACCCAACCCATGAAGTTGGGTTTCCAGACTTAAAGTTCAATTATCCAAATTTTTTTAGTATAAAGTTAAAAGATATTAAACTTTTCAAGCTTCAATTAATTATTTAATGTTGATTTGATTGGCCTAATCTCAAACTAAACCCACTGATTGCCATCTGTCAAGAAATCAATATGACTGGATGATAAGACATATATCCAGCGGATTGTATTATATGAGTCAGGGTGAGCCTCAAGGTTGAGAGGAAGATTATGTTGATGAGAAGTGAATCAAATTGTAGTTAAATAGTTTAGAAAATCAAGGGAATTCTGCAAAGCCCTCGAGATAGAACAAAACTCCTAAAATATAATGAATATGAGATTACTAAATGGAAAAGTTGAAATTGACTAAAAATAACAGGTACAAGAGTTGAGTGGGAGAATAAGAAGGGAGAGGTTTTTTAGTAGTTAGCAGAGATAAATTGTGTTATATATTTATAATAAAGTTTCAGAAGGGCGATAGCTCCCCATTATATATCAGTTTTTTACTAAGGATTTGCAATCTTTAAATCATCTTTCTGTTGCTCAGTGGTGATTATCCTGTGCAACCATCTCGGCGGATTTAATCATAAGACCAAAATTTAACAGTGATGCTCACTACATGTGACCACTGGTCAACTGTAGTACAGCGGCACTAGGGCAACATGGAGAGCCCTAACTCTTTATTTTAAAGTTTAACTAGATCTTATGCTAATACTCCAGGGATATAATGGAGACATGCAACAAGGAACTGGCGTTATTCACAGTGACATAACCAGAGAACGAAGAAACTAGGATGGAACTGCAGTTAGCTACTTGTCCCGCGTTGGAGTCATCCCAGAAGGGCCAGTCCACTAATGTGACCCCTCAGCAGCTGTGGGGTAACATGAAATGTCTCTTGTGGGGTTACCGCCTTTATGAAGAAGATGTGGGGGAACATGCTCTGAGTCTAATTTATAATCAACAGGATCAAGGATACCGCTATAAATTGTATACATCTTACCTCAACTCTACCATCATGTGGTTGTCTTTATGGCTTAGATGTCTTGGAGCTGAGGAATACCTGATTGCGTACGTTCAGCTTTTGATCCACCAACTACGGCGTGTGTTGTCCCAACATAACATTGAGATCAATGATGCCATGCATTTCGTTCAAGTGCAACCAAACAATACTCGCCTCTTACTTGACCGCCTTGACCACTCTTTCTTGGAGATCCAGGGGGCACTAATGCATATAGATAATCATGTCATGGACATCTGACATTTCCTGGACAAATTAGTCCCACGGTTGAATCATGAGTTACCATAAGTAATAAATGAATTGTTAGACTATTGTGGGCTTTAAGCTGAAGAGATACAGGATGTCATGATGATAGGTAGTAATACTGAGCGCTTTATGGTGGAAATGGCGGAATGGCAGAAGGGATTGAAACGGTGATGGCTCAAATTAGGGATCAGTTTACCCTGTAAGAGCGCTGGATGACTGATAACGCCAACACCGTGACACTCAAATTTAGTCAACTTTGTGCTGAGTGGAGTAACCAAAGGATAGCCAATCATTCAGCTATTTTTGGTGACCTCAGAATATAGCCAATTGTTAGGTCAGGTGAATCTGTTGGAGAGTTCCAGCCAGGTGGCTTGGTACTGAGACATTACTCTTCCATTTATTAAAATGGTGGAGTACGCTGATAGTGAGTGTGCTTGGATAACCTTTAATGGTCAAATGAGGTGTTGGTGCAGTAACAAGCCACTCTCATCAATCAAGTGGAAGAAGCAAACTGACAAGCGCATAACACTGGGTGGCAGAATGCAAGGATGCAGGGCACATTGGAGGATGTCTATTCATGACTTCAAGAGATGGAGCGTAATCTGGACACAGAGCAAGAATTCTGCCATGAATCATATAAGGAATTTGAAGAGCTGAGGCAGGGGGTGATAGAAAGGAGGTGTCAGTGCTATTCAGTTAAAACGGAGAAATACTAGATGAATTCTTCACAGAACAGATGAGTAAGGGAGGTAAGGGTGCAGTCAGCAGTGAGTCTGAAAAAGAATGCTATGGATTGGTCAGCGAGTACACCTGAGAGTTAAGGCAGTCCCTCCTCATCATCTAACCTCTTCCTAGTCTACTTTGGCGGATTTTCACCTGTCTACGTGACCCTATTATGGGCCCCAAGAGGATGTTCCCCATTAACAATCTGAACCTATCCTGTCTGTCCCATTTCCAAAGCATGGAGTCAGGTGATTTTGTTCAGATTGAAAAATCGCCACCTTTCAGTTGTGATGGGAACATGCTGGTTATTCTAAACGATTTAATTCACCATGAAAGGAGCATCATATTGGTGGAAAGGTAAACTGTTGCTATCCGCTTTGGATGTCAAAAGCATGGACTAGGTCACATGTTACCTAAAGAGTAGTGGCTTAACATATCAGCAGGTGAAGGTGACTGTGCTCCGTCTGTTTGGGATCTTGGCGAAGATGGAGCATCGCAAGGGTAAATTCCTAACAATAAAGCTTTAGTGAACGAGTACCTGGTGGAGTTTTTGGAGCGGTTCATGCTGAAGCTCATGTGTTAGTGGGAGCAAATATCTTAACCAATGAGGATGTGGGCATAGCCATGATGGCGGCGGTCAAGCCATATCATGAACTGCATAATGCTATGCCTCACATATTGTACAAAATCATGGAGCTCCAACAAATTGTTAACACTTTACGCCATCTTTCTGTCACATTCAGTGCTCCCAATTTGGAGCAGAAGGCCCTGCCATCGCCGCTGCATCCTCATCAGGAATTGGACTGCAGCAAACTGGTTATAATCCGTTGGGCAATCCTTGGCCATCCAATATGTTGGCAGTTCCTTTCCTCCCTCCTTATGCTCAACCAGCTCATCCCCAGTATAATTTTAAATTTTTGGTTAACTTTTGACGCAGACCTCCAGGCGTAAACCATAGATGAGAGCCATTTATGAATACTTTTTTTTATGTGGCCAAAAAGGCCATTACGCGGCATAAACACCAGGATTCCAGGTGCTCATGCAGTGCCATCCGTTATGATTGAACAGGGAAAAACTCTAGTGGAGTAGAGATGGGATGCTCTATCTCTATTAATCCAGAATTATTTGTCCCTGATGATTCCCATGAGTCTCGTTGCATTGGCCCCAGTACCCAATCTGACAACTTATTATATCAACAACTTCTGCACGATATCTCAGCCATAAATTAAGAGAGCAGCTATGCCCTGCAGGCTCAGAGTTCCATTAAGATGTACAAAAGTTGTATGACTGGAAAATCTTTGAACAAAAACAGCACAAGTGAAGTTGGACTCTCAACGTAAGTCACCTCCCTAGTGGGGTTAAACAAATTATTTCATTAGAAAAGATCTCTAGGAGTATCCCCATGTTGGTGCGGGTATTGTCACTTTTCTTGGTAACAAAAAGACCTTAGACGTCCACGTAATAAAAACCAATGCTTCTTTTTATTTGGAGTTTACCTACTGTGATACATTTGTTCAAAACAAAAATCTGAGCTATTATAGATACTGGTGCCCCAGTTAATATAATCTCCACTAAGCCCATGGTTAAGATTTTGCTGAAACCTGATGTGGAACACGGAGTAGTGTATGGGACCGTGGGTGCACAGAGCACTGTGTCAGAAGTAGCTTACAGAGAGTTACCTCTGAGAGTTTGGCTTAGTCAGGTTTTCCAATCAAGTGGTGGTTCTGCCTAATAATAAATATGACATGCTGATCAGGGCTGCACTATGCGAAAATTTGTGGCTGTGGTCAATATGGCGGAAGAATCTATTAGTATCCTAGGAAAACAAATCCCTATTTACTTTACTCCACAATATTCCCAAAGGACTTAGTCTTCTCCAGTCAGATCAATCTAGCATATAGTGACAGAATGATTCCTGTTTGATATTGGCATATGAATTGGAGGACCAGAGCCCTTCCTAACCAAATATATGAGTATAACGGTTTTCCGCTTCATGCTGCAAGTACGCTAAGCATGCCTTATAAGCATCAAGTCATACTAGGATGTAGATTGAGATTGATATCCCTAAAAGCTTACATGGGGAGATTATGGGGCCCTACCAGCAATCTTGGCTCAAAAATCATGTGGCTCCTGGGTTATTGTTATCATAGCAGGGTGAAGTGAAGGTGTTGACAGCGAACCTGCAGAAAGAGGCTATGATGATCCAAAGGCATCAATGGGCGGCATATTTACACTTAACCCTATTGATGAGGTCCACCATATTCACAATTTTGGTTTGTGGGAGCACCTCAGCCTACTGGTAAATTCCCCATTTGTATCAATGGCAGTGGTTCCACGGGAAGCTCTGGATGAGTTGTCATAGGAACAGAAAGATAGGGCGTTGGCTCTATTTAATAAATACTGAGATATTTTTGCTTCTGATGACCACAATTTGGGGTACGCATGTGGGGTGGTGCATTAGGTAGACAGGGAAGGCCATCCTCTCATTTAGTCATAGCCCATTTGATGCTCCAAGGCTGTGAAGGAAGTAGTCTCCAATGAGATAGACAAATTGATTGAGCAAGGGATGCTAGAGCCAATCAAAAGTCTGTGGGCATCACTGGTGCTAATTGTTAAGAAAAAAGATGGCACAAATCGAGTGGTCATTGACTACTGGAAGCTTAATAGCGTCATTAAGAAGGATTCCTATTCTCTCCCATGGATTGATGACGCTTTAGATCGGTTGGGAGGCGCTAACTACTTCTCCGCCATGGACATGATATTGGGTTATTGTCAGATTGGGTTGTCAGCGGCAGAAAATGAGAAATGCGCTATAATAACCTCAAATGGGTTGTTCCAGCCTACATGTATGCCACATGGTTTGTGCAACGCATCAGCTATGTTCCAGCGTTCTATGGATACAATCTTGGGTGACTTAAAGCTGTCCTGCGTTCTACTCTACCTTGATGATACCAATGTGTTTTTGCGGATGTTAACAGAGCATCTTGACCACTTGTAACAAATGTTTTGCTGACTTGCTGATGCTAATATCAAGGTCAAGCCTTGAAAGTGTCATTTTTTTCAAGGAACATTTAGATTAACTTGGGTTTGTGATAGACTCAAAAGGGTTTAAACCTCAGCTGGAGAAGGTGGAAGTGATAAGCAAGATGATCCACCTAGGTAATAAATGGGATATTCAAGTGTTTTTGAGGATGGTCGGGTAATACTGATGGTTCATCTCTAACTTCAGTTGTATTGGAGCACCACTCCTTGAGTTATTGAAGAAAATTGCTACCTTCAACTGTACAGAACGATGCCAAAATGCTTTTGATGTCTTATGGACTGAATTGGCAAGCGCACCAATGTGTTGTAATACCTAATTTTGCAAAGGAATTCATAGTAAAAATGGACACATCACATCCCAATTAATGAACAGTATTATCCCAAAAGGATGACTACGGCTTAGAGAACCCTATCGCCTTTTGTAACCAAAGTTTAAACTGTCATGAATGGAATCAAACTGTGACCAAGAGGGAGTGCTTAGCTGTGGTATATGCATATAAACAGTTATGGATATACCTCCATAAGTTATAATTTAAAGTGTAACGGATCATGAATTTTTGCATTGGCTGCAGAATCTCCTTGAACCTGAAAGATGGCTCACGCGATGGGCCTTACATCT
>JAKSZP010011964.1:0-171415 GCA_022478985.1 Massospora cicadina
TTTTACCTTAATAAGCTGATTTTGATTATAAAACTTGTTTTCCCAATGGGTAGGGTTCCACCAAGAATCCGCCAGGGTCTTTTGGCCGATGGTACTCATATCCTCATTAACCATAGTATTGTTAGAAGATTGGACAGGTAATCGGCTGATTGTAGTAGTGGATTCAGGGGCATTTTTACCTCCAAACTTTTTTTTCAAAAGTTGAGAAGGAGAATACCTGACAATTATTTACAGTAACTGTTATGAGTAGCTTCTGTGAACAAAGTTCCTGACGAATTTTAGTGAATTCAGTAAAAAAAGAAGTCTCTTTCTTTAATTTGTATTTAGTATCATTTATATTAAAATGTTACCTTGGGATAAGCTGATAAAGAGATGTACACTACTAAAGCTCAAAAGAGCTAAATAAAACAAAAAAGTCAAATAAGATGGATGGATCCACTTGAACAACATGGAGACAAAAAAAATAAATTAACCAGATTGGAAGCAGAAACTGCATCTGAACATGACAGAGGTTTAATATGATTGGGAGGCTCTTAATTATTCACAGGGTGATCAGGGTTTGGCACAAAGCTGAGAGTATGGGTGTGGGCGCATGATGGTAATGGGCGTTGAGGTATCATAGTGGCAATTGAAATGGGAGTTTTTCAATAAGGGGGGAGGATATGTAGTTAATAAGGGATTTTTTGGCCTTGTAGCATACTTTGGGAGAGTGACAAATTTGGCAATATTTTCACAAATTATGTAGTTCTTAGAACCAAACTTTGTATTCAGTGCATCTTCTTGAACTGCTGTACAAGCCACCTGCTGGAAGCGGAGGTTTTTTTTGTGTTTTTGGAGAAGTATGCTGGTAGGACAGTAGGGGGCAAGATGCAGCCAATATTATAAATGATTTTGCTAATGGCTTTGTCAATTTCTAATATTGAACTATATCCCTTTGAATATGCAATTTTAAATGACGTGTATCCATATTTGAATATCTCACCTTTCTAACATGGCTTATATCAAGATTTTGGGGAAACTCTATTCTTCTTCCACCTTCTATATGTGCACAATAAGGGACGCCTTTATTTCCTGACATACTTATAACTATTCCAACCAAGTTTTTAGTAATAATTGATACTATTTCCAATTTTTAGTGCTGAAGGACCATGTTTTATAGTATTTTGTAATGTTATTTCATTTCATTTAGAGGCTCTGCCAAGTCATAGGATCCTCAAAACTTCTTACTATGGACCCATGTCTGTATTGTTAGTTAATATCACTAATATACCCATAAACTTGGACTAATATAATCACTTTTTTGTAAGACCAGTTCTTATAGAGGAGTCACTTTAGTTCACCAGATGTGAAGAATTGAGCGAATTGGTAATGATTTATACCCTCTTATTGCGCAAAAAGAATGTCATTTATGAAATTTGCTTAGTCTGCACAGCTACAAATGGCAGAAGCGCTCATTAGGATATGCTGATATTTTATCTGATAGTATAAGAGACTTTAAGTTTGTGAAAGGAGTAAAATACAAAGTTGAAACTAGAGTATAGTCCCTATTCAAATCAACCTTACTAAAAGTCTTAGATCAAGATAGAAAAGTCTCCATTTGAATAATACAACTTTTAAAAACTGGATTATTATACCTTACTTAAGATCTTTGGTCCTGTCCCTTGATTCTAAGCCAAAAATGGGGGCATAGCGTCGTCATGAATTAGAAAAATTCTCAATGCATTATATATAAATATTCTTACCTTTATCTTTTATAGATGATTCTCTTTGATAAAAGCTTGATAGCAGCTTTTCTATGCTGTGGACCTGCTAGTAATAAGAAGCAGCTAAATATTGCCCCAAAATTTCCAGTGATGTGCCTCAATCTTTAATGAAGTAATTTAATTTAAATAATAAAATTTTAATTTGAGGTGGGCTGACCTGAGGGATGATACTGCATTGATTAAGGGAACAAAGAAATGGGAAAAGAGGATAAACCCCAGAAAACCTCCATGCGCTGCATATGTTAGGCCAGGAACTCCTTGGACCACCTTTGCTATTCACTGTCTTGGATTTGGGGATTGGTGCGCAACTCCAACACAAACATAATTGTCCCCTACCCAAAGTTAATCAACTGGGATTGAGCTTGGGGAGTCAGTGGTAGAGGGTCCATATTCTATCACTGGGGTATTCTCCTCTTTTAATGAAGTAATGTTAAAGCTGACCCAGATGCTGCAGGGCTTTCTAATGCCCTTGCTATTTCTAATGAGCTATGAATGTCTTGTTTTGTGAGTTACAATTTTTTGTTCTTTAAATTTTCCAGATTATGTAGATATATTTTTTCTCATGTTTTAAAAAGCATTATAACCACCTGAAAAAGGTGTTTAAATGTCTTTGTCAGGTCTCACAAAACTGAGACATTCATAGTGTTTTTAGACCAAAAAAGATTCATAAGTTTTAAGGTCAACTGAGAAACTAATAGTGCCCTGATAAACCAAAAGAAGTGCTATAAGGAACATGCCTGTCTCTAAAAGTTTATAAAATTCAAGTGCTTCTAGGCTAGGTAGGTTATTACTGCCAACTTATTCCCATTTTGCTGAAATTTCAGATCCCTTAGTATTTTTTTGTAAAAAGAAGTCCCTTTTTATTGGGAAGAATCTTGACAGCAACTGTTTGATCTCATGTGTCATGTTGAATCTACTGCTACAATTTTATACCCTAACTTCACTAAGCCTTTTCTCTTATTTAAAGATGCTATTTAAATTTCCATTGGTTCAATACTTGCTCAACATGATACTAACCTTGTAGACCATCTTATAACTTAATATAATAAAACCCTTACAAAAGCTGAACGCAACTATAATGTAATAAAAGTGTCTCACCATGTTATTAGATTACAAACTTTCTGACCCCACCTTTATGTCAGAAATTTTACAATCACAACAATCATGTCTCATTAAAGTGGCTGCAGCAAATGAAAGTTTAGATGGACACCAGTCCTAATGGCAAAAAATACAAAACTATGGCTTTCAATTGTGCATTATGACTGTACAATACTTCAAAATGCCAATGGTTTATCCAGGTTACCAGTATTAAAACTTTCAAATGTTATGGAAAATCAAGTTTATGATTTAGTTTTTGTACCTACATTTTGGCATTAGAATATGAAGATCTTATCAACATTTAACAGAAAGAATAAGGACACTCAGATGATTACACCTACTTACAAAAACTAGGTACTGAATAGTTGCTTTTATCCATCCCTCTTCTAGAATAGTACTGTAAAGGAAGCCTATAAACTTAATGGTCATGGAGCAACTAGTAAAGCTCTCTGATAGTTAAAGTTGATCTTTTGGGAAAATATGGTGGAAACATTACATGATTTATTCAATTTATGTTTACTTTGCTAAAAACAGGGCAACAACAATCCAAAATTCAACATCAAAATGTTAATCCTTATTACCTTTTAGTTTTGTGTTTATCAGAGTAATTGCACTCTTACTAATGTTACATATGAGCGTTGTTACATATTTTAGCTATTGAACATTTTTCTAAATGGATTAAAGCCCTTTATGTATAAACAGTACTACAAAAACTAAAGTCTATTATCTTATCAAACACGTTAATGAAATGTTAATGTAAGAGTTTTATTATTTAATAATAATAACTGTATTCTTTCATAGTTGCAGAATTTAATAAGTTAGTGGTTAGTTATAAATTCTTTAATCTCTGTACCGTACTTCTACTAAAGGAATTGTCTAAAATGCCAATGCAAACCTTGTGGCTATACTTTGTAAAATGGCCTCTTCAAACCTTATTCAATATAATATATATCTGCCAGGTGTAATGTTAGCATATAGGTAAGTCATCATCAAGTAATAGATCTGTCCCTAATTAAAACTGTTATTCACTTAATTCTATTTATCCTCAAGCGTACAACAAATTTACAGGTTTTCTACACCTGAAACTAAGGAATTTCCCTGTGAAAGTTATCCAATGAAACTATGCAGTCACAAGTATTGGTTTTAAATTTTCTATATCCCATTGATATTAAAAGAGGACTTTTAGTTTTTCCTCATGATCAGAATCAGCTGGGTATCAGTTGGGTAACCTCATTTATTTTATCACCATCACCTGAGCTCAAGCACATAAACTTACAAATTAACTTATATGTACCATATCATATTATATACCAATGAGGGATCAAATATTTTATTGCAGCTGTCAACACTAGAACTGCTATAAACTAAATTTTCAGCCATTTTTTCTGCCAATTCGTGACCCATAAGCAAGATCTTGATGGGGCATTGTTGTGAAGTCAAATAATTTTTATAAAATTTTTTAAAATTCTCACAAATTCATATGTAGTTGTATTTTATTTGACATTTAAATATAACGATCCACTTCCAATTAAAATTTACCTAACTACCCTAATATTGCTGCAAATAGCAAGTAGATCCTTCAAAAATTAGCATATGTCTGAAAAGAGCTCTTTTTATAAGAGAGGATACTACAATCTTTAAATAATATTAGATATCTTTCCTTATCAGTGACATACCAACTGAATAAAAAAAGCACTACATCACATCCTATAGATATTTCTGTTTTTTGGTATAAAGATATCTTCCACTTATATCTATACTATTCAGCCTAATAGATAAATTTCATTATCTATTCCTCAAATAGTTTAGCTCATTAAGAAGTTGAAAGTGGAATAAAACTAATAATTACAGCGCCAGTAAAGTCCTGTTTTTTACTTTAAGGCGAAAACTACCAAAGATAATGACATCATTGAGATAAAAACACAAGATATTATAATCACCTTAGAGTACATCTATCGCCTTCTGGAAGTTTATCAAAAAATTGCATGGCACCTAAAGCTTTTGTGTGCTCTCAAACAGTCTTTTTTGTAATGATGGTACACAGAAACAAAATACAGTATACAGACCAACCTTCCTATAATTATAAGCTATATCCATGACAATAATAAACAGTGAACAAGCTAGTCTTCAGAGATCAATGATGTGCGGTAAAAAAGTATCTGTATAATAGGTGATGAAGTTTGAACTTTATTTCGTATAAAGACGCATTGTCTACCATCCTATTTACCTATATAGTGATTGGGGCAAAGCTCATAATTTTGGCAGTTTGTAAATATTTTGACTTCAATTGGAATTTCAGTTTTTCTTTCCTGGGCCTCTACCCTCAACATGCAGTAATCCTGTAACTTAAAAACAAATAATATTCGTTATTAATCTTTATATAATCCTTTTCATCTTCTCATAATCTTAGCCATTTTTAGTTATTTTCTTATAAAATTTACTATGGATCAATCTTTTTTGTATTGAGGAGATGTTCTCAATAATACAGTAGTAACATATTCATAGTCTTTATGATTCTAGTAGAAATTTTTGTGATGATTATACCTAATAATTGTAAAAGCTTTGTTATAACAACAGTTTGGCGGAGAAATAAGAGCCGTTAGTCAATAATTTAACTGTAGTTAGATAATAGATATTAAGTAAGAGATGGGATCTTTGAAAGCTGTGTTTACAACCCAGGAAAAGTTAGGAATACCATTGTATAAAGGTCCTTGTGCATTTATAATTCATTAAGATTCCCTTAGGCACGTTCATTTAGATGTAGGTATTACAATGCCTTTTAATTCTTTTGCTATAGAAATACCATGCTGAGAATATAGGCATATTTAAAAAAAGTACACAGAATTAGGTAAAGTTCAAAAAATTTGGCATGCCACTTTATATTCATATTTTCAAGGTGGTAGCTAGTTTGATGAAGACTGTCTTTTTTAGAGGGTTTGACAATGCCTAGCTTCTGTTACTGAATTCTAGAGGCTCAGCTGCACTGATGACTTTTAAAAGGGGCACCCTAGGGTTATTTGAGTTGTAATTGATCAAATAACATACCAAAGGCCCCTACAACGATCTAGAAGGATGAAGTAGTTGCAACCATGGGTCTTACCTGGACAACCCCAAGGGTGGTAGAAGCAGAGATGGTGACAACCCCTCTAAGGTTCGCAACTGTAAGTTATTATATTAATTAGGGAAGATCATTTTATCAAACAACAAGGGATTTATTGCGGCTAAAATAATACAGATAGCGGCCAAAATGGGACAGATAAGCTGGAAATAAGGTAATTGATGGCATCTGCAGCATATGTGATGGATTATTAATCAATATTGTGGAGGTAACTATCCAAAAGCTTCTGGAGGGAAGGGAACAATGATGAATCCACAGATTGGAATATCCGCTCAATGAACATTAGTAATATTTTGTGGATGGTGGTATGCATTGCTGGATAATTTTACAACTAGAGAGGCGGTTTGGAGGATTTATTCCATGATTAAGGGTTCAAACACAAAATATTTTTCTAAAGGAAACATAATGAAAGGATACTAAACAATAAACTGGCAACCTATCCTAACAAGGGTGGATGCCTATAAAATAAAGGGGTAAAAGGTAGCTTAATTTTTTAATGGATTATTCTCTTACTGAGAACCCTAATTAATATCCTAGGCTTCTTGTAAAAGTGTTGAGGGGAAGGCATTAGGTCTCAGATGGATTTATAAAAGTTTTGGTCACTTGTTTTCCAATTAAGGAAAAATTTAGCAGAATAATATTAGAATTGAATGTATTTCGCTGGATGGGGAATTTGATAACACCAATCCCACCAGAACTTGCCTATTGATTATTTATGGTACAAATTTTAGTAGAAAAATAATTATTTTGTGATCTTAATCCGTGATCTGAACTATTCAATTAAACCAATATGACTTATTAGGCAAATTAATGCTTATATAGAAATTTGGGGGGTGGGCATGTCCTTGAATTTCCTCAGTGTACAGGGCACACTTGAGCCTGAGGGTCCTGCTGGAGGTTCCTAAACTGAACTGTCTCTCTACACAACTCATGAATTATTTTGTACAAGATTATAAGAGGATATCAGGCAGCGAGGAAGGTTCTTTAGGATCCAGGGCAGTACAAAGAAACCACTTTTTACATGAGCTAGATTACTGATCTGAGAGAGGGGCTATACTGGGGTCTTGGGACCCTTCGTTCTTCTTAGTGGAAATCTCTCATAAACCCGCTGGAGGGCAGGTCATATGAACTTGCATTGTGCTTGCCTTTGGGAACAGTATACATACCACCTCCTGGGACATGAGTAGTATAATTTTTATATCTTGCAGCTAGTTTGATTGCAAGGAGAGCTGCCAACTTTTGAGAGGGCGGGGAGCATTAAGGGAATTTTTGTGGAAGGCTTCCACAAGATCTTTAAAGTTGGTAAATTTTCTTGCGCTTATCCAGCTTATTTTTATATGAAAGGTTACCCTTCCAAACCACCAGTTACTGGATTGAGCGACGTAAATTATGGGAGGCAAAATTTACTAACTCTGCCTCCTGGGAGTCTTCTACCATAATAGCTTCGGGCAACGTGGGCATAGGACCTTTAATTCAAAAAAACAGGGACACATAAAACACATCGTTTTTAGTGAGGAGGAAGCTTAATATGGAAGGCACCATTTCTTAAGTCTTCTAACAACTTCTAATGGCCCATAGTATTTACATGCTATTTTTTGGGAATGAAACTTAATGTCTAGGTGACGCATGTCCAAAATGACCAGTGATTTTTCCTTAGGCTCATGACTTATGTGGCATTTTAGTTCTGCAAGTTTTTGTAATTATCCACTGCCTTGTACAGGTGCTTATTTACATGATTTTGGTTTTTGCATATGTGATTCAGAAATTCCTCTGCAGGCGGAATAGTAGAGGTAAGATGAGCGCCAATTGTGGTATGATGGGTTGTATAACAGATTGCCTCAAAAAGTGAAAGTTTTGTGGAGTCATGAGGGGCATTATTATAAGCAAAATGCGTCAAGGGAAGGTCTAACGCCAATGTTCATTACTTGCAAAAGATAACAGTGGAGATATTGCTCTCAGGCTTAGTTCACTCTCTCAGTTTGACCATCTGAATGGGGGCGATAAGCGGTTGACCTGCAGAGTTTGATCTGGTGGAGTTCAAGGAGAGTAATCATAATTTAGAAAAGAATTGGTCTTGTAGTCACTCACTATATCCCTGAGGAGTCTAAACATAGAGAATACATTAGCCACAAATAAGGCTGCTATCTCTTTTGAAGTTATTGTTGTGTTGTAGAGAATGAAGAGTCTAAACTTGATGAAGCAATCAACCACCAAAATGATTGCATTATACTCCTTAGTAGGTCGTCACTCTACAAAAGAATTACAGATATAGAGGCCCAAGGGCCTTTGATTGTTGAAATGGGTGCAAGAGCCCCATTTACCCTGATCTATTAGATTGGATTGTGCACACACTAAACAATGATAAATCCATGTAGGGATTTCCTTGAAAGTCCTTGACACTTATAGATCCTCTCAACCAACTCCCTGCACTTTTTGGACCCATGATGACTTACATTTGGGGGCTTATGATGCTCTTGAATCACTTGTTTATTAAAGGTGGAAGGAACCCAATATTGGTCTATGAAGAAGATTATTTTATCTTTGAGGGCATTTAGAGTAATCTTATGATCTTTAGATATTAAGTCCTCATACAGTGTGATCCCTTCTGGGAAAGGTCAACTGTGCAGCTTGTATTTGATCAAGAAGGGGAGCATCTGAAAACAAACTATCAGAGGAAACGGAAAGAGGAGCCATTGTCAATATTTTGGAGGCATTGCCAACGGCAGTGTGGTCAGCGAGCTCATCTATGCTGAGGTTCATGGCAGGTTTTTACTCAACGTGTCTGTCAAGATATTTAAGGCCCCCTTTTTTAAAAATAATACTTGTATCTAAAATTTCATAGATCGTGGTATGTATGGGCCTGATGGTGAGTAGGATTCTAGGGATTTATCTATAATTCATCAGGGACTGGTATTAAAAGCGCACAATAACTCATGATGGGCCCATTGGAAGAGGTAGCGCCAGTGAGTTAGTGACTATGACACAGCCGCCAGCTCCTTGTTATAAATTGCCCAAGCATTCTCAGTGGTTGAGAACTTCTGATAAAAGTATGCAAAAATGTGTAAGCTCATCATGCTCTTGGAGGAGCACTTCACCTATAGCAACTGAATATGCATCACAGGCCGCAATGAAGGGCTTAGTAGTGCCAAAATGCATGGGGACTAACGTTAAGGAAAACCTCTTTATTAGAGTCAAATGCCTATTAACATTTGGTGTCCAATTGAAGGGTGTGTTCTTGTCAGTCAGTGAATTTGGCGGAGCTGCTATTTAATCAAAAGCGTGGGAGGACTTCATGAAGAAGTTACAGTCCCCTGGCAGCTCTGGAGTTGCTTTTGGGTTGTAGGATTGGCCTATATTAATAAATTCTAGCTTGTAACAGGATACTGCATACCCGTGCTCAAAAATAGATTCTCTAAAACTGTAATTTCCACATGAAATAATTCACATTTGATGGGCTTCACAAGTGCTCAGCCCTGCGGATAGCAGCCATGACCGCTTCCAGATATTCTCATGCTGCTCATGAGTGGGTAAATAATTTAAAAAAATAAATTCATATTAGCAATCACGCAGGAGAAGCGAAGATCACCCAGGACATCATCTATGAGGCGCTGGAAGGTTGCTGGCGCATTTTTAAACCCAAAAGGCATTACTTTGAACTTAAAATTTCTTCCTTTGTCATATAGCAGTGAGCCATTCCTATTCCTGATTGGCTCTTATTTGATTGAAAGCATTTACCAAGTCAAGCTTAAAGAAAACTTAGGATTTTGCAATTGACTGAGCTATTGATTGTTCCAATGGGAGAGGATAGGGGCCTGAAGCTGGCATATTATTGACATGGCCATAATTAATGTATGGCCACAGGGCTCCATCTGCTTTGTTCAAAAATAATGGGAAATCGATGGGGGAGGACTTCTTCACACTCCGACCTTTTTACTAGCATATCATCCAGTCATATATCTAAATCTTTGTCTCTTGTTGGGATTTTAACCAGCTTATGCTTTCCTAATATGCTCTGATTTTAGTGAATAAATCGGGGACAATCCCCAATATGATATATTAGAGTCAATGACTTATAAGCTTCCATGGAGGAAGCTCTTATTTAGTATTTAATCAATAAAAGCTATGTCAATGATTTTTAATTCCTAAGGAGGGAGCTCCAAATGAATTTTTATAACTAAGTTGATGATTAAACTCTCATGAGTTATCAATGATGATCAAAATAGTTTGGTTTACTGGACTCAAGGGCACTATTGATTACACTTGGAAATCAAGCTGAGGGAAGTTCTGACCAATAGCATCTCATATGCTTCTTGTTGATGAATAAAAAAACAATCTCCAGCAACAAATGCTGATTATTCTAAAAGGTGGCACTAGGCTGCCAGGAACTACCTATATATATGAATTTACTTTCATAAAAATTTTTCTTGTTCTTGGTCTTACTAGATTTTGCTAGTAATCAGGTTAGTATCATAGGAAGAAAGTTTAAGAATACTATAGTTGAACAGAGGACTATTTTTGCTGAACGTTAATAGCTCATATTCATGCTTACTGTCATCATACATAAGCCGCATTACTGAAAGAATTACCCTTGAGAACCTGTGAGTTGACCACTTTTTTAAAAGTGGTGTTTACTAAAGGTAGATTTCTAGGCAAATGTTTTTTTGTAAGATAGAATCTAAGATAAAGAGCAGTGAACCATTGAGTGAAGGGGGAAGTGGCCAAGTTGGGCTGAAGAGTGCAGAATATCTAAAGTCGTGGACTTAGAATAAGTTGTAATGTATTATTCTTTAAAGATGTTTGAGTCAATCCGCTATCTCATTAAGCAGCAGAAAGATGTTAAAAGAAGAAGTCGCTAAACTAAAACTGTTGATCAGTGACATGAAGACTCAAAACCAAGTTGAAGTTAAAGGGGATTTAACCAAGTTATTAGGACTCAAAGTTAAGGCTTTAGACTTATTTCCCTTTAAGCAAGGAGAAGAATTGATAGAAAAAGTCAAAGCAATGTAGGTTATTATGACGAAAAAGGGTTTGGACTGATCAAGGCACAAGATCAAGTCATGCTGTTAGGGAAAACCTTGGACAACAATTCCAACAAACTCCGACTGCTCACCAAAGAATTAGAGGAACTGCGGTAATAGTATCTAAAAGCTGAAGGCAGGAAAGTTTGGTCATAAGAAGTGGGAAAAGACCATCAACAATTGTTTATCTAAGTTATAAGAGAAAACCAGCCATTGTCACGAGGATCCTGAAAGTGGATCCGTTTTTTCAGAGAAATTCCTCATCTGGGGATGACATCTCTAATTAATCGAGTCATGGAACTCTACAAAAGGCGCCTGAAACCCTAAGCTTTTACCCAGTATGGTGCCCTACCTCATCAATTAAAGCAACCTTCTTCCAGGAATAAATTTTCAATAGCCCCCATTTTGAGACCATGGAGATTTTGTCCAACTCTAAAGCTGCTAAAGTTTTAGAAAAAAATGCTGCTGCTTTTTCAAGATGTTTGAGATGGCCATGGTGGGATGTAGGGATCATTAAAATGTGGTTGCCACAATTAACTGCCTCAACATGGAGAGAAGTATCTCATTCTACACCAATCAGCCACCAATAAGTGACCTTTAAGAGGAAGCGCAGGATGAATTATGGGGGGTTTTGCATTCCCAAGCATGTAACCAACAGGAAAAAAGAATTCATAGGCATCTAGTTATGGAATGATGAATCTATTAAATCCTTTGCCACCAATTTTATCAAGAAGCAAGATAATTACTAGGACGAAAGATTAACCGATTTTGACGCTTTGATTGTAATAAAATCGGCACTTTGAGGCTATAAGGAGCTGATTTGGGCCAAGATCTCCGCCTTGAACATGGATATGTAGACTGTTCAAATGTCAGATTTCTTGCATTTTTTTTGGGCCGTTTTTGATGCCCCAAAACAAGAACTATCATAACGTCAATACTGGCAGTACAGGTTATGCAGAGAAACCCCCAATAAAGATTAAGCAGTAGATAAGCCCAAAGCTCAGATTAGTTTATTTAATAAACTCTAAAAGAGCAACATAAGAAATCCAGTCATCTGTTACAATAAGGCGATTATGGCCATATTTTACAGTTTTTCGCTCCAACCAGACAAGATTGATTTGGTTGTGCCTGCTGACGAGCAAAGACTTACATATGGAAAAGATCAGGTGGAATAGACATGGAACAGCCTATCTTGGCCTATGACCATGTTCCCCCTGAATGAGTAACACAACCAGATCATGCACCAAAGATATATTTCGAGGCTCTTGTGTTTACCCACCTACAAGCTAAGGCCGCTGAGCTTAAATGGTTGAAAGGTGACGTGACCATATTTGAACAAGTCTCAAGACATACAAGAAAACATAGAGTCCAAAAAGTACCTTAAATAATGTTATCATTATAATTCCTTAGCTACCTTTATCAGAAAAAATCCCCAAATGAGAAGAACAGCTTTCCCAATCCTTTTATTTTGCTAATGATGCCACAATTTTTTAAGTAAACAACATCTAATCTTATTCTGATTGCAATTATGCCAATATTTGGGTAATTGAGTAAAGATATATGCCATCATCAAATAATGGGGCTCTAACTATATTGTCTCTGAAGTCAGAGAAGAAGTTAAGACTTGCACCTGACATTGATCATAATAAGGTTTACGAAATGGTGGGGCTGCATACCACTACTACTTGAGGTGCATATAGTACCTTGCCTTTACGATTTATCCCTCCTTGTTGCCACACCAGCCATAGTTTTGCCTAAATTAGAATTATGAAATGTTGATTGTCACTGGCTTCATGCGACAGTATGGGGTCCAGTGTGATTTTAAAGACAATATTCTCTAAATTTTAGAGCAAACTTTGCCACTGTTCTACAACCAAAAAGAATTTTCCACCCTTAAATAAGAAGAACGATTATATTAACCTGGTATCTGTGGATGGGATCATTCCAATAAAGTTTAACAGACTGGAAAATTTTAGGCCGCCGCTGGCCAAATTGAAAAAAGTTAAAGTATTTCCTTGAGGACGCAAATACTTATGGTTGGAATTTCCAAGGAGCAGTGCATTATTGGAACTGGCCTTGCCTTGGACATTCCTGACTGTCTGTATGGGAAATCCACGCGCCCTGGCAAAAAGGCAGAACCAAATTCCATGTAGCACCTGATATTTTAGTTCCCAGTCATGGATAAATTCAAACATTAATTGCCAAACTATTGAATAGGCCAATAAAGATTGGGAAAGAATCAAATAGTGGCCTTTTCTCATTTAGTTCCTAACATTGTTCATTTATTTTTTGCCTTTGGAAATTTAAATAAATTAGGATTACCTGATGACCTGGAACTCCTGGCAATCTTTGCTGTGTTTAATTGAAATAAATGATGGAATCTCAGAAGAACAAAAGGACCACGTCCTTAAGTTATTTAAATGATATTCCAAGAAGTTTGTGTAAGACGATTATGATCTTGGTTGCATTAAAGGTATAATTCATAAGGTCAACGTTGGAGATTAAACAAATTTGTATGTGAAAATTGATCTTTATAAGAAAGTAAGGCCCTAGTTGCCAATGAAGTTGGTAAGCTACTTGATTATGGGTTGTTGGTACCATCATCAATCCCTTAGGATAGTCCCATTTAATTCTAAAAAGAAGGATGGAACCAACAGTGTGGTCATAGATCATCATCATCTGAATAAAATACAAAAAAGGAACCATGTTTACTTATGCAGATTGACAACGCTCTCAATTGCTTAAGGATGGCTCAATTCCTTTCAGCTATGTAATCATATCTATGTACTAGAAAGTTGACCTGCCTAAGTATAATAAAAATGTGTGATGATTACCGACAATTAAGTATATCAGCTGACACGGATGCCTCAAATTTTTTGCAATGCACCAGTAACACTATAACAGGCAATGGATACTGGTTAGGCAATCTGAAGTTGTTGTGGTTTCTCATCTACCTAGATAATATTAATGTTTTGTCTCATTTTTAAAAATCAAATCAAACACTAGAAGTTTCAGAAAAAAATTTAGCAATGGCAATATGAAGATAAATCCTCAGAGATGTCACTTTTTTCAAAAAGGATATTAAATACTTATGTTTTGTTGCTGACAATAATGTACTACACCCTCAAAAACCTAAGGTCAATGTAATTTAAGCCAAAGACTGAAGACTTCTATTTGCTTTGATTACTTATTTATTCAAATTTATAATTTTGTCAGTTTTACTCTCAGCAACATCTTAGCCACGCCAAGACCTAGCCTGTCAACTAGATCAATGCCTGCTGCCCCCACATGGGGCGGCGGTGTGCCATCTCCTAATATTCTATCAGCCACCACCAAAATGCCTCCAGGATGACCCAGTTGGCCCCACAAATAACTCAAATTGCTACTTCCGCCTCAGGACCTAGACCCCTACCTCAAATGCTCCTAGATGGTGCTCAGAAGCCCCTTGGTGCTCCCTTGGAGCAACCTGCATTTTTGACCTTTGGGTCAAGTATAGGAGCCTCTTTACCTAGTGAGCGTGACCATCATCAATATGGCTATAGAAGTGTACAAACCTGCCAGGTGTATAGAGTTACTCCTATTCAAGGGGTACTTTGATATTGGCTTCTCATGTGAATCCCACCTTATGGAGGCAGCACGGCTTTCTTTAATTTACAAAAAGACACCAATACCAACCATCCAAATTTGCATACCGTATGAGGCCACACTTATGGTTTAATTTGCTGGCTTGCCTTCCCACTTCTCCTCCAAAGGCCTCCTCCATGAGTTTGTAGAGAGCTTAACTGCCTATGAAGCTATCCCTGTACTGCAGTTTGTGGTTCCAAAGGGCGCTGATCACCTTTCTGGGCCTTGTGCATTGGTGATGATCCACCCATTCTGTTGTGAAACCTGCCTCATGATATCCCTGCGTGCGCCATGATCAGATCTGCCCCTGATCTTCACTTCTGGGCATGCATCAAAAATTGCTGTGCCATTTGCCCCATGTGCTTTAATATTGACCACTAAAAGCGCAAGTGCCAGCACTATCCACTGAAGATGCTTCCACCACTCCTTCCTCAGGTGTAAGCCCAGACTCTAGTTTACTAAATTTTTTGCTTGGGGATTGGTCCTCCATCCTCCACCCTTGACCGCCACAGATGCTGCTCTTACTGCTCTGCCAGTCAAGTCTCAACTGTCTGGCCCACTCTTTAGCATATGACGGCTCACACGCCAGCAGAATTACCATGGTCTACTGTGCGCAGCCAATCATTAGCAGCCACATCAACAACTCCTGTTACTGTAATAGTTCTGGTCTTATCACACCTTTTTGAGGCTCTCAAATAAATTGGATTGATGCTGACTGACACTATGAAATTTTTCTGATTTTGACTGGTTAGAATTCATTACAAAACCCCACAATTAAACTCCCTGTCGTCATTTTTTTACTTGTAATGGCTTTTCAGTTTACAGAAATAATCATCAAAAGGCTGTTAATGCAGCAGCTTCCCTCACAACTCCCTCCTCTGACAAGCCCTCCATTCAGTGATTGAGCCACTTTTTAGGGGTTTCCCTAAACCTAACTTCCATGTAGCTTTCCTGGGGGATGCCAAGTTTAAATTTAAGAGATCACTTTCACAGATGGATACATGTGCATTGATGTGGTGAGTTCTTTTCTTTATGACCTCAAATACATTAAACTTATAAAAAAATTAATCCTTCACATGTGTGCCCAACCTATTAACCTTTGCCAAATTTCAACTTGCCTAGTATATTCTTCACTGCACACCACTGGCCTCAATGATGAGGAGAACCCTCATGTCTTTCTCCTTCTGCCAAATGCCGCTAATGCCCCACACCTTTTATCTGCCTTCGCCCACCACCTGAAGCTGGTACCAGATGAAAATCCCCCACTCCCTCTTTCCCTTCTAAAATGGATGCTTAGGTTAACGCTGCTGTACCATACTAAGAGTTTTATATCTACCCATCATTTTGTTTAGCGCCCATAAATAAAGATGCGTGGAGGAACCCCTTTTGTGTTTCTAACCATTAGTACTAAAAAAGGCAATCTGGGCCATGTGCCAACCAAATTGGTGTTCACAATATGCAGGTATTTTTGAGAATAGTCAACTATTATAACTTATTCACTAAGAACTATGCTTCTATCGCTGAACCATTCTTTCAGTTTTTAGAGGGTCCTAAGAAAAAGGTTCCTATGGAATAAGGAAGCCCAGGACTCCATTTTTACTTTGATCACTCAGTCAATTGAATTGAAATTTTTGAAAAAAGTTTTTTAATCTTGACTACCTTTTCCCATGCCAGACCTAGCATTTGTTGACTAAAAACGCTTGCTGCCCCTGCATGGAGCAGCGATGCGCCACCCCCTGAAATTTTTTTGCTGCTACCAAAACGCCTCCAGGTTGTCCCAGATAGCCCCCCAAACTCTTCCGGTTGCTAAGTCTCACCTCAGTACCTAGCACACCACCCTGCATGATCCCAGGAGGTGCTCAAAAGCCCCTGATGTTCCCTTGGAGCAACCTGCATTTTGGCCTTAGGGTCAAGTATGAGAACCTCTACCCCTATGCAAGTATGGCCATCAATAAGTTAGCCACGGTGGTATACAAACTCACTGTTAGTATATATTTCTGCCCCTTCAAGGGATACTTTGATCTTGGCTTTTCATGTGAAGCCCACGCTATGGCAGCAGCCAGCTGCCTTTAATTTACAAAAACTCACTAATACCAACCATTTGAACTTGCTTTCCATATGAGGCCACATTGGTAGTCCAATCCGCCAGCTTGTCCTCCCACCTCTCCCCCAAACGCCTCTTCCATGAGCTCATTGAGGGCTTGACTGCCTAAAGCGCTGACCCTGTGCTGCATTTTGTGGTTCCAAATGGCGCTGATTACCTCACTGGGCCTCGCACATTTGTGACAATCTTACCCTTCTGATGCAACACCCACTTCATAATACCCCCCACGCCGTGATCAGATCTGCCCCTGATCCCTACTGAGCAAGCATCAAGAACAGCCGCGCCATTTTTCCCTTGTGCTTTGCCCTTCATAACTCAAAGCGCAAGTTTCCAGTGTATTTGCTAAAGTTGCCTCTGCCGCTCATCCCTTTAGCATAAGTACCACTACTCATTCTAACAAATTTTTCACATGGGGATTAATTCCCCCCACCTCAGATACTGCAAGCACTGCTCCCACTGCTCCGCCCAACCAAGTGGTAAATTACTAGCCCATTCCTGAGCAGATGTATTCTCATGCACTGGAGGAATTGTCATGGCCCACTGTGCATGGCCAAAGCTTCTGCCACCCCACTAATTCCTGTCACTTGCCCAGTTCTAGCTGTGTCAAAATTCATTTTCTTTTTCCCATTGAATGGGTTAACAATGATGAAATTACCTATGGAATTCATCCTGGCTTCGCTTGGTCAGAATTTTTCACTCAACTTCCCAATTAAACTCCCCGCCGCCTCTTTCACCCTCATACCAGATTCCCATTTACAAAAAAAATCCATAAAAAGGCTGTTGATGCAGCCGCTGCCCTTATCAGCTTCCTCCTCCCCATAAAGCCCTCCATACGGTAATCAAGCCACATTTTTAACAAGTGAAAATATCACAATTTACATATGATATTGTTACAAATAAGTTTGGCACTAACTGACAATCCCAAAACATTTAATTTTAATTTTTATTGCAAAGTAAAATAGTAGTTGGAATGGTCCAACTATGCAAAAATATCTTTAAAATAAATTAAAAGATGAACAAGTAAGAGAGGTGGCATAACCTCAAAATTAAAATTTTTATTTATGAAAGAAAAGGATTACTGCATGGTGTAAGTCTGAAGCAAGTCATTCCTCAAAACAATAAGTGATGGCCCCACGGCCTAAGACAAAACCTGCTCCAAGGAGGGGGAAACTTGACAGATTGAATTTTTAAGAGAGCTTTGAAATTCATGGGCGCAACCTCTTAAGGTTGCCCTTTTGAGACCTCACCTGAACCCTTAACAAGGCTCTTACAAGCCTGACAAATGGCTCAGGTGAGGCACAACCCAGCGCCTAAACCCAACCAAACCATAAAATCTTTTTAACCGATTCAGCTTAGTATTTTTAGAATCTGAAAAGCCAAA
Source organism: Massospora cicadina (assembly GCA_022478985.1). Taxonomy (NCBI): domain Eukaryota; kingdom Fungi; phylum Entomophthoromycota; class Entomophthoromycetes; order Entomophthorales; family Entomophthoraceae; genus Massospora; species Massospora cicadina. The sequence continues at coordinate 18,107 of JAKSZP010011964.1, forward strand.
ATGTGACGATTGAGATTAATTTTGATTTTTACAACTATGTGAGGGTATTTTTTACCTAACTTCCCTACAGTTTTCCCCAAGGACCCCAAATTCAATATTAAAGAGCTAGCTTTCACAGCTGTCCATGCATGCATTACCAAAGCATGATCTCTGCTTTATGACATCAACTACCCTCTAACCCCATAAGCATCAAATCTTTTACTTGTCTGCCCAATATTATCACCTTTGTTGAATATCAAATTTCTCATATGTCAAGGCGATGCATACCACTGGCCTCATTGATGAGGAGAAACCTTACCTCTTTCTTCTTCTACCACACGCAACTGACCTCCAACCCCCTGTTGTCTGCCTTTGCCCACCACCTGAAGCTGGAGCCAGATGAAAATTATCTGAAACCTTTATTTCTTCTAAAATGGATGCTTATGCTAACTCTGCAGCTCAATTTTAGGATTTTTTTATCTAAACATCACTTTGTTTAGCGCCCATAAATAAAGATGTGTATAGGACTCCCCCTTGGGTTGAGCACCACTAGTACTAGAAAAGGGAGCCCAGGACTCCTTTGATGTTCTTAGAATATACCCAATGATGAACCAATATTATGACATCCAAATTTTGATCATCCAATCATTATTCAAACTAATGCATGATTGATCGCAGTTGGTGCCATGTTGATTAGGTGGATAAATTTGGTTATGAACACCCTGTAGCATATGTGAGCCGTACTTTGAGTAAACAAAAATGAAACTATACTAAGACTAGTTGGGAATGCCTTGCAGTAAAATAAGCCTGTAAACAGTTTAGATTATATATTCATGGAGTCCATTTTTCTGTGGTGACATAACATTCCTCGCTGAGATGGCTGCATAACTTATGAGAGCCTGAAGGGAGGTTGGCCCTATTTGCTCTAAAGTTACAAGTGTATAATTATGAGATCATTTGATGAGTGGGTATCACGCATCAAAATTATGATGGATTGTCGTGGTTACCCACAGTTATAGTGTTGCAGAGTGAAGCAGATGTTTGCATGAGAAGATGCTTAGTGGAGATAACAGAGACCATCCAACCGAGATTCAGAAAGCACTAAACATACCAATGAAAAATATGAACATTATAAAGGGTCAATTGTTTAAAATCGTTGGGGGAAACTCCTATTGTTTCTATAGCCTACTAAGCGCACTGCAAATACAAACGTGTATCATAATGTAACTGGCCTTTGGGGCTATGGAAAACTCTGGAAAAAGTTAATTGAGAGTACTACTAGGAATCAATTAATTAAAACGTCATGGAACATCCTGGTTGCTGTGCAATGTGTCAGGCATACAAGCCCTTTAAGAAAACCACTACCTTCCAGTTAGTGGAGCCTGGGTTCATGTGGCATGTTGCATCCTTTGACATATTAAGGCCATTGACCATGAGTACTGAGAAATGTTGATATGACATTGTAGCAATCAATCACCTGACTCATTAGATAGAGACGCTTGCTATAACTAAAGTAGATGCCATCAGTACTGCTAAGTTCATAATGTAGAAGTTGGATTATTAGCTTGACTGCCCTCAGGTTATCTTAAACAATAACGGCAGCAACTTTACCATGCATATTCTTTAGAAGTTAAATGAGATAAAGGAATACTATGAGTACTGATGACGCCCCTCCATCCAGTGACCTTTAGATGATTAAAAGGAGAAATGGTACACTAGCTGCTACTTTGAAGAAGCTTGTCACTGGGAGACCTTCCAGTTGAGTAACATATTTTTCAGTGGCAATTTTTACCTATGTTTTAAGTTATCATTTGTCAATGGGGAAATCCCCTTTTGTATTGCTTAATGGGTGTCAGGCCAGTTTTCCCCAAATTTTATAATTCACACTTGAACTGAGTCTGACAATGACGCCTCTACAATATTTGAGAGCTTGATGAAAGTTTTGATAGGGCTACAATCTACCACACATGCTAATACTCTCAAGTGAAATCTCAAATCAAAATGATATGGAGATGCAAAATGGCCAGCTCTTCTGGCTTTTTAATTGGCAATTGAGTTAATTATTGTGACACCCATGGCTTTGAATGGCAAAACAAGTTAGACAAGCTATGGATTGGTCCCTTCGAGGTCCTCTATATGCTGGAATTGGATGTCTACTCAATTAAGGACTACTCCTATGGCCATATCGTGAATAGAGTGCATGCTAAATTCTTACAAACTTAAAAGTCCTATCCATATGGTTTATATCATTTCGCTATTTTATATACATAATTGTACTAATATCTGCATGTCTGTTTAAATTTTTAGGAATGGCTTAATGCCATCAAGTTTTTTTTAATGTTTGCCATTCACTTTTCTTTGAGGGTCTGTCATTTGAGTAGGCTAAAAAGGTCGCAAGTGTTTCTACATTGGTTTACATTTTTGGCTTTATATAACGCCGTTGGGTTTCCTCTGCCTCTATGATGCGCAAGATTATGCAAGGGTATCTGCATGTGAAGAGATGTTGGCAGAAGATAATCTGGTTAAGTGGGGGATTTGTTGAATTTTAACCATATTATGATTTCCCAAAATGTTAATAATTGTAAATTAGTTGGGGTTAATCCACAATATTATTTATTAGTGCCAATGATTTTTTTCTGTGGGGAGATATAACTTAGTACTTTCTCAATAAAAGCTATTTCATGGATTTTCATTCTCACAAGGATGGTTCCAAAGTAGCATTTACGAATAATTTAATGAGTAGACTTTCCATTAGTAATCAAGGATGATCCTCAATATGTTAAGTTTATCAGACTTGAGGGCACAATTGCCTACAATTAGAAATCAAGCTGTGGAAGGCAAATCAATAGCATGTTAATTGCTGAAGGTCAATGAATAATGGATATCTCTGGCGACTGATACAGATTTTCAATAAGGGGCACTTTTTTGTCATGAATCACCTATATATGGAATTTACTTTTCGAATAAATTACCTTTTTTGGTCTTACTATATTTTTCTAGTAATTAGGGTATTTATTGCAGAATTAGGATATCAAAAAAATTTAATAAACAAAGGTCAAGTTTTAGCTTAACGTTACCAGCTCATATTTGTGCTTCCTGTCATCATATAGAAATCTGTATTAGTTAAAGAGTTAACCCTTGAAACCTGTGCAGCGACTGCATTTTAACAACTCTTATTTAGTGTGAGGGTATAATTGTCAATTTATATTGAAGAGATGTACCATCAGTTGAACTATTAAATCATACTCTGAATGAAATGAGAACCTAGTATCTAGTCTCATATTGAATAATTCTGTGTAAGGGGCGAGAAAGGATGGAAAGTCCAGCGAAAGATCTGCAGGGAGAGGATCAGAAAGTAGGATAGAGCACAAGTTGGTCTCAAGTGTAAAGTTATCATTTGTGGGAGTTCACCATTGAGCTCATTATTAGCAAAGGAGAGGAGCTACTACACAAACTTAATATCAACTTGTTCTTGACACTTATAACCTACATCAAGAATTACAGGGTATAATAGCTATGATACAGCTGAAAATTATCACATAAGTTAAAACTATGCACTAAGAATTTTACTGGCTGATGCACAGCATGATACTTCATAGGTTGAGGGAATGTGCTCAAAATTGGAGGTGCCACATTAGTGTCTAAATATAATATTATGAGATTCTAAGGTCCATAAAATAGGCGGCTGCCCCTGTATCCAGGAGCGCCTGCTCAGTGAACTTGACTGTCCCAAATCAGAAGGTGATAGGAAAGGTGAAATGGGCCTGATATCATAGGTGAAAGCTGAAGTTGAAAGGCTGTAGTAGAAGGAGCCAAGGTGACAAGTGGCCTCTTGATAAATGCAATTTTTGAGATGACCAAGTAGGATTCAAGGGTGAACCTACGCGTTTTCTAATAAGAATTTAGGAATACAAGTTGAATTAAGATGGGAATTCTTGACAATTAGGTAGGAGAACGCCTCACCCAACGCTTAGAGAAGGGTAAAGAGCACCAGGTTGTTGGCCAGTTATTAGTCAGGGTGTCATCTAGTTTGAAGAAGACTGTCCATCTTGATAGGGTTTAACAATGCCCAGTTGATGGTACTGAATGCCAGAGGCTCAGCTGCATTAATGAATTTAAAACGGGCACCCCAGGGGTGCATTAAGGAGTAATTTGTTCGATTAACATACCAAAGGCCCCTACAACGATCCATAGGCTAAATTAGGGGCAACCGAGGGTCTTAATGGGAAACCCAAAGAATGAGAGAGACAAGGAATGTGACAATTCCTCAAAGGTTCACAGATGTAAGGAACAATTAAATATAGGTCGAGTCATTTTAATAAAATAACAAGAGATGGATTGCAGCCAAAATGGGATGGATCATTTGAAAATAAGGTAGTTGATTGCATCTGCAGCATGTATGATGGATTAAGAATTAAAATTGTATAGAATCATCTACAAGATCGTGGAGGGCGGGGAGAAAAGATGGATCCACAGATCAGAATGTCTGATCAATGATCTCTAGTAATATTTTGCAGATGGCGGAATGCATTGCCAGACAATTTTTGGCTTCAATCAGAAAGGCAGCGTAGAGGGAGGATTCCGCAACAAAGGGTTAAAGATAAGATTATTTCTTACAGGAAGCTTAAGGGAAGTTAACCTAAAGCATAAACTGGCAACCTAAAATAAGGAGGGTGATTACCTATATAGTGGAGGTGGAAAAAGAGCTTAAAATTATGAAATTACTAAGCCTCTTGTTGGGCACCCTAATTGGCATCATATGCTTCTTGTGAAAGGGTTGATTGGGAAGGCACTAGAGGTCTTGGATTGCGTCATTTAAGTTTTGGCTGCTTTTCCAGTGGATCAGGTGTAATCTAGTAAAATACTACTGAACTTGACCAGAGTTCTCCAACAAGTAAGTGACTAACACCAATTCCAACAGAACTCGCCCTATTAATATTATTAATCATGCAAATTTTGCTAGAAAATTGCATAATTCACATCTTTGGCTATAATCTGAACTAATTTAATATAACTTACTGGATTCATTAGTTGAATGAGTGATTATATGGGAATTTGGGTGGGGTGGGAAATTTCTTAAATATCATCAGTGTCCAGGTCACACTTGGAGTGGGCCCAAGGGTCCTGCTGGAAGGCTATAAACTAAATCACCTCTCTTCACACCCCTTAGATTATGAGTCCCAGATCTGAAGAGGAATAAGGGCAGAGAGGGAGGATCTTTAGGGGGCAGGGCAGTAACCCGCAAATCATCTACTAAATGGGCTAGTTCACTGATCTGAGAGAGGGACTCTACTGGGGGCTTGGACCCCTTCCTGCTTTGTGTGTAAATTGTTTACAATCCAGCTGGTGGGACAGGTTAAATTGACTTACACTTAACATTGAAGTGACTTGGTCTCAATGAAAAATAATTGTGGCACTTGATGCAAACAAACACCCTAATATGCCTATCAATAAATAAGGGGACTTAATAACCCAACATTCAAGCTTTATACTTATCTGTAGTTTTCTTTAGTAATCTAATCTTTTAAAATTTATAACTTTATAGGAGTTTAAAATTGTCTTTTTCTAGATCAATTAAAAGTCATTCATACCCTGATAAAGAAATGTAAGGGTAAAGTAAAATAACATACTATGCTCTAGTACTTCTTGATTCATGTTCCTTTATTCTAAAATATGAGTTGAGTCTAGACATTTAATATCTTCCAAAACAGTTTAGTTTTTATAATAATAAATCTTATTTTCATAACAAAAAGCAAAACCTTTACTTGTGCAAAATTACATTAGCCCTAGTACTAATGTATCCAACCAAAAGTTAGAGGACATATTAGTTTTGGATCAATTATTGAGGTATGAATGACTGGGATAATTACAAGCCAATCTTTTAGGGATACGCAAATCATTTAAAGATTAAAAGAAAAACAATGGCTTTATATATTATACCAGCAGAGATTAGTAAAAGAGAGATCTTACTACAAAAAGACTAGATAAAAAGTAATTGAGGTGGGTCAACTTTAGGACAAATAACACACTAAGATTTTTTTGTAGCTAGTACAGGTTTTGAATATGTGTTGAACAAATCCTGCACTAGAGTGGAAGCAGGAATTACCCTGCCAGGCTAACCACCCTTTACAAAAAGATTATATATTAGTAGCCTCCTTATTAAATTATCAGGAACAGTACAATTCTGGTATGTTTACTGCACAGGTTCTGTGACTGTAATGTAAGAATAAAGGCTATTTCTAGTTGTATAGTGAAAACAAGCAAGAAAAATATTGTTTAAAAGTGGATTTATACCCACTCAAAGTCATCTTATGAGTACTTGATATCTATCACATTACAAGTTAGTTGAGAAGGTAGATAAGGGCAACTAATACCTTCAACTCTGCTAAATGACAAAGTTATAATAATGATTAAACTACTTATTTTTTTATAATGCAAAAATAACAAAGAGGTTTATGTAAGGAAGTTCAGTGAATTACTCATCAGTTGCACCTCAATAAAAATGGCGTTTACTGGTAACAAACCTAACCTTCAAGGAATCATATCCATAATGATGAACTTTTTCATTATTTATCTACCTAGTTAGCATCCATTATCAACTATATTATTACCCTTATGGCTGAATTATAAAAACGTGTAATAATGCATTTAGTTAGCCCCAGCAGATTAAACTTTTATGAGCTAACAGCTATGCTTAGGTAATGGAAAAATTACCCATTGATGGCAGGCTGAATTTCCCAGACAATCTACAAGCTATTGTCAAGAAAAGGTTACAACGCTTTATTAAAAAACATCCCTAATTGGTCAGTGTTTCGTCCTAATCAATCCACACAAAATTAAATTATTTTTTATTCTGCCACCAAATGTATACACCTAAAAACAATGTCAGAACTTGTGCTTAAATTGTCATTAATTACATCACCGTCAAGATCAGATTTTACATTATTCAACTAATATTGTATAAAAAATCATCTAAAGTACTTGGTGATAACATAGATATCATTACTTCCATTTTTAAGCCAAAGTTGGATAGTGTGTTCAGGAAAGTCCAACGCATCTCCATTATGACTAGTTTTTACATCAAGACTTTTATTTGCTATCTTCTTCAAAATCTTAGTATTATTTTGACAATTTTTGGTTACACTAACCTATATTGCTTTACTCTCATATACATGACATATGGTCCCTAAAGATTCCTGCCGCCAGCCAAAGTGGACAAACTAACTATGCTGATTATATTTGACTAATATTTTGACTTATTTAACTCTCTTTTTTAAATAATCGCTTGTAGGCATGTCCAAAACTTAGAAAGGCTCTATTCTCTGATATCTCTTAACTTCTCAGCTTGATCATAATATAAAGATAAATTTGTTTTCACTGACGATTTCTTGCTCCATATTGTCACGCCTTCTTTATTTCAAACAGATGACTTGATGGTGACTGGTTATGGCTTTGAAGAGCACCCATGCTTAAATCATTTTTGTAATTTCATTTACTACAATTGTAATTAACCACTCCTCCACCTAGAGACGTCATAGTTAGCTTTAATCCTGAGATTACATCTATAATAAAAGAGTAAAAGTTATGTAATAATTTTAATTATTTCTTTTACTGATCTTTCTATATTACTTCTTTTTTTCAACTTTTTAAATTCTTCTATATTATATATGTCAACTTTTTAGATCCAAGTTTTTATAAAAATCTTTGAATTTTATAAAGTGTAACTATCAAAGATGTTTTTAATTATAGAGGTGCCAATTGTTTTCAAGATTTAAATGGTGCCATCAAAATCCATCTGTTTTTAGTTGGCAATCAACTCCTCCTGTGTCAAAGGTAGGCGACCTTATTGTAAATCTACAGTTGAGTGGAAAGGTAGAAGTTTCATTTTCATGCTCCTTATATTGATTAACGGCGTCATTAACTGCTCTTAATATTTGACTCAACTTTTTAGATATATTAGGGAACAATTTACTAATTATCCATATATGAAATGATGACTTTGGCATTGTAAAGTTTCATCTGAGAAAATTAAGCTTTTCCTTGGTAGCTACTTTTGCCTTATCAATATACAGCGAGTAAAGCTTTCTTTCCACTTGGAGTAACTTTTGAGCAAATTTAATTAGTTAAAAACGTAAAGTAAGTCTTAATAGCCTATGACTACCTCCCCCATTCAATTCCTTATGACTTTGGATTCTCCGCTGGCTGCTCCTATGTGGGGCAGCGGCAAAACCCAATCAGCATTTTCCATCCAACAGGAAAATGCACTCGGACTGGTTAATCCAGTCCCACTAAATCATTGGGTCAGTTCATTCTGACCAAGGATCTCGCCCTCCACCTTGCACATGCCCAGGCAGTGCCTCGCAGCCCACATGTTCTCCCCTGCTCCCAACTGTGTTTCAGCCTTCAGGTCAAACAAAGGAACTTTGTTCCCATAAGCCAAAAAAGCTATTATTGACATGGCCCATGCAGTGATGCTGCCAGCTGTTTTTATATATTTCCGCCCCTATGAGGGATAGTTTGATCTAGGCTTCACTTGTGAAGCTGACGCCGCCACTGAGGCCACCATGCCCCTGGTTTTCCAGGGCACCCCTATCCCAACAACGTGCACCTGGCTCCCCAAACACCACTATGGCAGTTCAATTCGCGGGGTTTCACACTCACCTTCCCCTTGACAGTGCTTCATCAGAAGTCGATGGAAGTTTTGGCAGCGTATGGCTCCAATCCCATCCTTCAGTTTGTGGTCCCCAATGGGGCCATTCGCCTCATTGGGCCTTGGGCATTTGCCACAATTAGCCCAGAATTTTATAAAATCGCTCAATTGATACCCACATGCCATCATTCCTTCTGCCCCTGACCACCCATTATGGGCCCACATCAAGGGTGGGCGGATCATCTGTCTGTTCTGCTTCAAGTTCTATCACTTGAAAATAAATGCCCCTCTCTTGCTGCTTCCACCAGACCTGCATAGTCTCTGTCTGGCCCCCAATTTGCCATTCACTCCACTACCTTTCCAGTATGGGGTACAATCCTTCCCCCCTCCCCCAAAGCCTGCTTCTGTTATGGTGTCCGCAGCTACCAATCAGTCCACTCCTCAGTCCAGTGCTACCTGCGCATCACCCAATCAGGAATTTTCTTGGACAACAGTTAAGTCCAATACTATTCTACAATTGCTAGCCACAACCCTAAATTTACTGACCCTGATTTCAAGTACAACTTGAACCCATGGACCTCATTGGATGAAACCAATGAGATGAGTAAAGCAACTGAAGAGTTGAAACCCTGAATCAAAGAATTTCTCCAGGTACAGCACCTCATTCAGGTTTCTCAACGTTTTTATGCCACTGACCAAATGCCTCTGTGTTCCAATCTGACTACCAGCTCACTATTGCAGCAGCTGTTCATGCAGATATTTGTGACATCCAAGATAAGACTGATTTGTCAGTGGAAATGCTTGCCAAGGAGCTCCCTCCTCCTATCATTGCTCTGACCATAGTCCTGCAGGGCAAACGTGACATATTAAACCTCCGCAAACAAGCATATACCACCATCCTGAAAGTTGTTATTGCTTCACAATCTAAGCCAAAAGTCACTTGCGCCACCATTTCCTTATTATCCCAGCTTTCTTGCATCCACCTTCATGTGGAGAACTGCTTTTCCCAAATACCTAGGTACAATATTTGATGCAGGTAATTTTTGCGCCCGGCTGACATCCTCTTACTCATCCCCTATGTTGCTGATCACTCCACACCATGGCTCTCCACCTTGACCCAAACTCTTGCCTTTAATATGGACTCAGATGCCAATGATGAGCCCCCAATCCCCCTTCATCTTCTGCCATAGTGGTTTGAGCAGCTCATAGCTGTCCCACCTGGCTGGTTGTGTTCTCGTTCATCTGTATTTTGCCCGCTTGTTTTGGGCAGTCAAATTGTTCTGTTTGGGTAGGTCTGTTCATTCGTTTTCTTAGCTCTTTAAGCTTCAGTAATGTCCATACCCTGGTCAGCGAGCCTCAAATAAAATTAAAAATATTAAAAATACTGCGAGCAAAGATTCAATTGACTTCTGTTACATTGTTAAAACAATTCCCTTTGCTTTTATCCCTTATAATTGTAAGACTTTTTGATATACATTTTGATGAAAAAAATCGATTGTAGGTTCATCCACAAACAAGTTGGAGATGTCTAAGTCATATTAAGGCTTGTCTAGGAAACTGGGCATCTTGCATATCTATATTGTTCCCCATCTAGGATACAGGGCTTTTTCCTAATTGTTAGCTGGGTTTCTTTCATTAAGGTTAGACCAAGTTCATTTAATCCTTGCCTTTCTTGATCCAGCAAATAGAGGCATATGACCAATAGCTCAAGATTTGTGGTAGATGTTGCAAGATTAATCATTCCATCTTTGTCATCAAGTTTTCTCCCCAGATGGTACACAATTAAGATAATCATTGTTTTTGTTAGTAGACTTTTCCAGATCTGATTTAATATTAGGTTAGATTTGGAGCTTTGTCAGAGCATCAAAAATATTACCCGATATGTTCAGGAATATTACCTTTTGAAAGGTAGAAAGGTCGTTTTATAACGCCAAAAAATTACTTGGTGTTAATTCCTGATAAAGTCATAGCACTTCTTTAAATGGCAATGCGAGCATTAAAATTGCACTTTGCATCATAGCTAGCTAAAATGTGAGCCTCCTGGTAAGTTCACTTGCAAACTCTCAAAAAGTTTTGCTTTGTTTAAAATACCCGTAAATATCTGTCTCAGCCAATCATCTGGTTGGGCTACAAAATTCAGTCAATCTTGCTTTATTTAAATCACTATAAAACCAATTATCCTAATTAAATTGGGTGGCAATTGATCACTCTAACCGCTTACTGAATCTTTTTGTATCCAAACATAATTATTATGATTGCCCTGAAAATGCCAGGGCATATTCCTGGTGAAACACATGTAATTTAGTACACCAAAATTCTTCAGTGATCACAGGTTAGAATGTGAAACAAGGTGTATGACCAGTATCCCTTGTGGTTGTTGGAATTTGAGATAGTGATCAAATCAAATTCCACACTTCTGAATCAGGTTATACTAAATCAGTTTCTGAACCTACCCAAGGTGAATCGGCTTCAGGAACCCCTCTCAATTCCTGAGTCACGTGGTGCAGCTTTTCCACTAATTTGGTCATTTGGGCGACACAATCCATTGAGGATGCCCATGAGGAGGCCATTCTGGAAGATCAGTAAAGATCCTGAACAGATGAGGCCCCAACAATCCAGGAGGCACTGAGTCACAACACACCCTATAGATATCAAATTTTTCTAGTCCTAATAAATTATTCAATAACTTACCTAATTTCCTCTTCCTTCTCAACCTTTTCTGGTTATTAGTAGCTTTGAGCCACCTTTGAACCTCAGCGTCAGTCTAGAGAACTGTAGCGCTGACAAGAGTGGTGTTCACTACTGGGGGCTCCGAGATGTCTCAAGTGAAAACGTCTATCATGATGGAAAATACTAGCAGCCCAGAAGACCAAGCTGCTGGTTGGTCAAGAAGCATTGCCCAATGGGTTAGTACCTTGCAGCATGAAATACCGGCCTCTCAACCTGAAATATTAGAATTTCAAGCCACTTTCCAGTTCACCCTGCCTTCTATTGATGGAAGTCAGTACCAACTTCAATACAGTAACATTAATGAGGTTATCCAACAACTGATAAGTGGCATCTACTCTGTGGGTGCCCGCACAAGTCATTCGCGCGCCTCCTCTGTTCCCTCTACCATGTGGGACCTCCACAGCTCAGTCCAGCTGCCGCCAGCAGAACTTACATTGGGTCCTGAACGTTACCTCCGCCACTTTGTTCACTATCCATCACCTACACCAACTGGTTGGGTTGCACCATCAAGAAGTCTCACAACAACTGGGGCTCACCCAAGCCCTACACACCCACCTCATCAATTTTTATAATTCAGCCTCCTCCTTAGTTCATGACAACCATGAGGCCATAATTGATAATTAACAGCTGATCAATGAAGTCCTAGATCAGGTAATGATGTTAGATAGTGGGATCTCAGGTTATCTTGAGGATGAGCTGCGTTGGAATGTCCAACACCTCGAACCAACTTGGAATCAACACCTCCTTCAAGTTGAGGATCTGGTACAGACCCTACAACAACACTATTGGGAGCTGGCCTCTTGTGACTACCCATCTAGGGGTGAAGGTCCTGAAGGGCCTCGGGGGCCTGAAGGCCCTATGGGGCGTGAGGGGCCTAAAGGGCCAGAGGGTCCCCATGGACTTCCTGGGCCCCCAGGTCCCTTGATACCAACGCTGCTGGCCCTGAGGACCCCTGTCAGAAGGATGTCACAACAGCCTTGGCTGTTTTACGTGATCAAATTTGGAATGTAGCTGAAGGATGAAGACTCTGAATGGATGGAGTCCCCTTGACCCTAGGGTCTCCATTGATGCCCTATTGGATGAATTGGGCAACTTGAGTATTTTTGCTAAGCTTACTGATGCTTGCATCTCTCTGCTGGAGAAAACTTGTCAAGGGTTTGAGACCCGCTAGACCACCCTCAAGGACCAGCTTCATCGCCAGAGTGCCAACATTTAATCTTTAAAAGAGCAATTCGCGATTAAGGCTTCCGTTTCCTCCCTCAACCAAAATTGGGACGATATCCAAGAGGACCTTGAGTGCCTATGATGCTGGATAGACCAGCAGGGCCCCCGCAACTATGTGGAAACTGAGATCTCAGAGCCAGCACCTATTCCTGGTGTTAACACTCTCTCCACTCCTCTGGTAACTAACTTTAAACCTAGTTTTAAAGAAAGGTTCCTTCCTGTCCAAGAGAACATTGCATCCTTCCTGTACGCTTATAAGAGCTCCCTGGAGGAGGCATCTGATCAGCAGAAGGTAAAGCATATCCACTCCTGCATAGATAGCACTGCACAGGAGATCATGACCCCCCAATTTGAAGAGTGCACAACTTGGGATCAGGTCTGCACAGCTTATATCTAAGAGTTCAGCAGCAACCAAACCCTAGCCAACCAAAAACAAGCTTTCATGGGCATCTGACTGAACAAAGGAGAAAGCCCCACAGAGTTCGCCTGCCACTTTTATGCCCAAGCTCAACCCTTGGTCACCACGTATTGTATCACCCTGAATGATGCTATTACCACTGTCATTTCAGCATTGAGATCTTACTATGAGGTTCACTTACATAAGATCGGCCAGAAGAATGAGTTTACCTGCATCCAAGAAATCAAGGATGCCCTTAATGTGATCCCTACGTCAACTTTACACTTTAAGGCTACCTCCACAGGCTTCTCTAACCGTCCTAGAGTCCATGTGGTCAAAAACCAGAAAAATCTTCGATCCTGATGCCCTTACTGTAACAGTTCCAGACACAGCGCCAAGAACTTCTGGAAACGAATTTCCAAAGAGACGGGAAAAGGGCTGTCAGAATGAAGGATGAGGCGCTTCGTGCTGACATCCCTACCCAGCCTCAAGAATTTTCCATAATCTTAAACAAACTAGGAGCTATTGCATCTGGAGAAGAAGTTTCAGTATCTAATGATAATAAAGAAATTGATACTACTTACTCTTCTTCTGATGACACTCCCATGTTCCTCACCCTGCTGCCCCAATTTGGAAGTCTGGTCACCCAGGTCGCAGTTCAATTTCATAAAATACCAGTCCATGCTATAGTCAACAGTGGCTCCCCTATGAATGTCATATCCTCCAAGTTGATAAAGTGCATCAAGATCGCTCCCAATATGCTGCACTATATGGAGTATGGCACAGCTGGCCCCCAGTGCACCCAATCTATAGGGCATATTCTTCTCTACTGATACTATTTGGGAAGCTCACTGTAGACATGCCCGCTGTTGCTCTAGATAACCCTGGCTATGACCTGCTCCTTGGGACTCAGTTTTTTGAGATTATTCTGAAGTGCTCTATTATGACGGCGGCTTTCTATCCTTACTTGGGCATCATATCCCGCTTATCTTTGAGACCCCCCAAAATTCAAAAACCAAGGTTAAATCCCAGGCTTGTCTGCTGGAGAGTAAAGGCTGAATTGATTGGCTCAAATATCACATTAGGGGTTCCTGAGTCCGATTGCTCCCTCCTGCTGTTGATGGGCAAGAAGGCATGCCAATCTACTTACTTAAGGCAATTACCTCTTCCCAAAAATCTTATGTAATCGCCAATACCCAGGTCCATGTTAACATCCCTTTGAGGTACCTGTTAGAGGTCTGAGTCCTAGACAACCTATCCCTAAAGGAGGTGCTAACTTGTCTGAGGATCCTATATCCAGCTTTCGCCGGATCTATATCAGTGCTGTTGGCAAACCTTACTGATAAACTCAAAATAGTAGGTCCAAACAGCCCTGCTTCCTATGTCCATCTACTACTTTGGAAGCTATCACCGATGTCCAAAACTTTGGGGACTTGAGAGACTTTAGCTTGGAAGCTCCACCCCCAGTTAGTCTGGTTAATACTAATATCAGTAAAGACCTCTCAGACGACCAACAACATAAGGTCCTAAAATTTTTGGAAGAAAGTTTGGACCTATTTTCAACCTCAACCTATGACTTCAGAAGAATAAATGGAGTCCTCCATCATGTAGAAACTGTGGATGCTCCTCCCTTCCGTCCCAACCTTACTGAAGGAGCAAGGTCAAGGAGGCCCAGGTGACCGTTGAGCTCAAACAACTACTCAATGCTGGACTCCCAGTGCCCTCGCGCAGCCCTTGGGCCTCTCCTCTTCTGCTGGTTTAGAAGAAGGACGGCAGCCATTAAATGGTGATGTATTATCAATGACTTAACTCTACCACCAAAAAGGACAGCTATCCTTTATCTCAAATTGACGATTCCCTCCATCTGCTCGCCAGATCCCAATACTTTTCCGCCATGGACCTTGCCAGTGGGTATTAGCAGGTTGAAATCATCACTGAGGACCGGGCTAAGTGTGCGCTCATAGCCAACAAAGGACTATTTGAGCCCACAAGGATGCCACAAGGCCTTTGTAACGCCCCAGCCACTTTCCAACGTGCCATGGATGGGATCCTTGGGGACTTGGATCTTTCCTGCGTCTTTGTTTACCTAGATGACAATACCATTTTTCTCAAACCTTTAATGGGCACATTAAGCATTTATGGGAAGTCTTCAATCGGCTACAAAAGGCGTCCATAAAGCTAAAACCCTCAAAGTGCTCCTTCTTTCAGTCTGAACAGAATTTCTGGGGCACAAGGTTTTAAGGATGGCATCCAGACTATACTGGACAAGGTCGACCCATAGAAAAGATGACTCGCCCCCAAAGCTTAAGGGATATTCAGGTATTTTAGGCATGATGGGCCATTACTGACAGTTTATCCCCTGGTTTGCCAACCTCGCTGAGCCGCTGTTCTACCTCCTGCAGAAAAAAGTGCCATTCGAGTGGCGGCCTGAACAAGAATAGGCTTTTAATGCCTTGAAAACCGCTCTATGCACTAAACCCATTCTAGTCCATCTGCGCTTTGATCAACCCTTCTTGCTGTTTATGGATGCAAGTGATGTTGCCATCGGGGCTATCCTATCACAGCATGATGAGAACCAAGTCAATCATGCTGTGGCCTATTTTAGTAAGACGCTAAGTAAGGTCGAACGGAACTATAGCGTCACCAAGAGGGAGTGCCTGGCTGTCTTGCTAGCCATCAAACATTTCTGGCTTATTCTCTACGGTACTCACTTTACTATCATCACATACCACTCCTCTCTATGGTGGCTCCAACAAATGAAGGAACCAGATAGTCAATTAGCCAGGTAGGCTTTATGACTGCAGAACTATGATTTCATTATTGTCCATTGTGCTGGCGCAATTCATCAAAATGCTGACGGCCTCTCCAGGATGCCAGTTCTAGCAGCGTTAACCCCCATGGAGGACCAGCTGTATGATCTTATAGGCCGACCTGAGCAGTGGAAGTTGGAAACCCTGGAGGTCCAAGTTAAACTCCAAAAGATGACTCGTGACACACAAATTAAGGATGAGCTGCTTTACAAGATCAACAAGAAGTGGCTCCCCTACATCCGCCCCTCCTCCAGAACTGATGTTATATTAGAAGGCCATTTCACCATGGGACATGGGGCCATCATAAAGACTCACGAATGGGTGAAGTCACGATGCTATTGGGATTGAATGTTAGAGACTATCCAGGAGGTTCTGGAAGCATGCATGACTTGCTGATTGCAAGACCGAGCCAACCCTCAATTCCAACATTCAGTTGTTGCCCCAACTGGGCCCTTCAATGTGGTAAGCATTGATGTGATGGGCCCTCTTCCCACTGGGCTGCATGGCCATAAATATTACCTATCTGTGGACCATCTAACCAAGTGGGTTGAAGTTATTTCAGTCCTGGCTGCTATTTCCAAAGCCACAGCCCTTAACCTCGTTCAATCTATTTTTACTCAGCATAGGTGCCCCCAAACCTTACTTTTGGACAATGGATTGAATTTCACCTCACAGGTAGTACAAGAACTTACCTCACTATTCAGCACTACCCAGAGTTTCACTACACCTTACCACCCCTCCATTAATGGGTCAGTTGAATGGGCTAACGCAACTCTTGTTTCCATTCTTCAAAAATTAGCTGCCTCAGACCCTGCTCAATGAAATCTTTACCTACCCAGCGCCTTTCTTGCCTACAGAATAAGCTACCACTGAGTTATCAAGATGTCCCCATTTGAAGCCCTATATAGGTGGGCACCTCAGCTGCCAAGTAGCGTTTAGCCAATGCTAGAGACCTCCACACCTGAGAACTCCAAATTATTAATGAGGGCCTTAGCCAATGAAATTTTCTGGCTTCAAGCCCAAGCCACTCAAGGCGTTGTCACCACCACTGGAAGAGAGACATCCCAATTTAATCTCGGATGACCCTCCTTAACAAATTTTCAATTAGGTGACCTCATTCTCTTTTATCATCATTGACCTGGAGGCTAACAAAATAAGTTAGATATACTTTGGTCTGGACCCTATAAAGTCATTCATAGGGTGAAGTCTGAGTACTCCATTGCTGACATCATTCAAGGGACTGTGGTTAATTAGGTGCATGGTTGTTTCCTCCAGCTGTATTCCCCCTCCAACAGGATTTTGAGGGGGGCATTGTCAGAATTCAAGATTTTGATTAAATTGAATTCCCCACTTCTAGATTGGGCCATACCAAATCAGATTCCAAACCTACCCAAGGTGAATTGGCTTCAGGAACCCCCTCCTCAATTTCTGAGTCACGTGGGGCGGCGTTTCCACCAATTCAGTCAGGTGGGCGACACAATCCATTGAGGATGCCCATGAGGAAGCCATTCTGGAAGATCAGTAAAGATCTTGAATGGATGAGGCCCCGATGATCCCTGAGGTGCTGAGTCCCAACACACCCTATAAATATCGAATCCTTCCTAAGCCTAATAAATTATTCAATATCTTACCTAACTTTCCACTTCCTTCTCGACCTTTTCTGCAAATTAGCAGCTTTAAGTTACCTTTGAACCTTGGCGCCAGTCTAGAGGACTGTAGCGCCAACAGTGGTAATTTGAGTGTTGTCAGAGGTCTATACCAGTACAGAGCAAAAGCTTCAGACAAGTTTCTAGGGTTCTTCATGCTTCTGATATAGCTATTTTCTTATACAGCATACAAGTTGATATGGAACAATTCTGTCTATATTTAAGAGCAGGTGCATTTTTGATTCTCAGCATCTTATAGTCATTTTAGAATTTGTACAAGACTCTCACATAGTTGGCGGATTTTCATGACCTTAGCTTTGAGAGAGATTTTTAGCATCAACAGGTCCCTTAAAATAATGGTGTGTTTCTTCTCTAAATCAGGATTTTTTGATATGTTAGTGGTAGCCTTGGAGAGTAAATTAACTTTATTATACATACTTGCAACCCATTCATGGTTTGTCATATTGCATGTATTGCTGATACTAGGGTATTCTAGTGAAGTTTTAAAGTTCATTTTTATAGACTTATGGATCTAGCTTTGCATGGAGGTCATAGTACTAAATACTTCTGGTTTTCTATTGGTTCAAAAGATTCAATTACCTCTATAGTGAGCAACATTGCTAACTTATCTTAAGTTTAATAACCAGGTTCTGTATCTGAGTTGTGAAGATAAAGGACTTTTCCAGTTATGGAGACAACTAGCCAATCAAATATTCTTTAGAATTGATTCAACCCCATTCAGATATTTTCTTATGGACACTTGGTATTTACCTTATTCCAGGTTACTTAAGAAAAAGAACAAGGGCAATTAATCCCTTCAAATATTTCAAAAATCAAAATATATAAATTATTAAGCTAACTATTTTTGCCTTTACTTAAAAAATACATAGGGGTTTTATAAGGAGCTTCAGTGATCAACTCATCAGTTGCTCCTCAATAAAATTAAAACCACTACCTATGAACTTTACCCTCATGGAATCATATCCACAATGAATAACTCTTACATTATCCATCCACCTAATTAGCATCCTTGGCAACTATATTATGACCCATATGGCTATATTCTAAAATAGCATGTAACAAAGCCTTTGACAGCCTAGTAAACTAACCTTTTATGAGCTAACGCAATGCTTAGGTAATGAAAAAATTATTCAATAGAGGCAGGCAGAATTGTCCAGACAATCTACAAAAATATTTTCAAGAAAAGTGTTATAACACTTTTGTGACTTCAAAAACCACCCTTTATTGGAAGATTTTAGCCTAATTGACCCATATAAAAAACTTTGGTTTTTGATTATTCAGCCAACGATGGGATTACGTTCAAACAGTGTCAACAAATGTACACAAATTAACATTTATAGCCGTCAAACTAAGAATTGGATCCTTGCATTAAACCAACTAATAATTTTTAGCCGATTTAAACTGAACAATAATTGGTAAAACCCATATATCATCTTAATCTATTTTATTTTTAGCTAGATAATGTGATCATGTAAAAAACAAACAGTGATCTCAACAGAAATCTTAGAATAAGACAGCCTTCTAGATTATAGCTGTAAAGGGCAACATTTAAAGCTTCATGAGGCTCAAGGTTATGTTAGCTCACAAGTCTCTTTTTTAACAATCTGAATTTTTGATGTCTCATTGTTTTATTTAATAAAAAGTAAGAATTGATCATAAAAACAAGTAAATAGATGTTTTAATAACAAGGTTATGTTGTCAAATGTGAATTAAACTTTTGGAGCTGTAGGTACTTGAAACTTAGTATCTGGTTGTTTTAGATTTAGAGGATATACATAGCTAGGAAGATATACTGAGTTATTAAACCTATTTATTAGTAGATTTATGATACTTAAGTGTGACATGTTTTATTTTGGGTAAATAATAATACTTAATTTTAAAAACTTTAAATTATATAGGTTTTAAGGGACATGGTACTTATAGAATAATCCTTTGATACTGAGAAAGGATCTTCACGCTCTCTAGTCTTAAAGGACTGATTCTGTAATGCTCAACATCTTTGAGGGCTTTCCTGGACCTTACTTGGGATCAAAAAGTCTTAGATAAGGTTCAGATGATGTATGAAGAGAAATTTACAAAATTATTCTCTTTATTGAATGTCCCAACGCCATAAATTCCTAATATTTAACATTCAAGCAGATATTTCTCATAATTATTTCCCAATCATTAAATGGATGATACTGATTTTTACAGAGCGTAAACTTCTTCAATGTTCCTTTTTTTAAATCTTTGCTTTGTATTTTGTTGATCTTTATTATGGACCTTAGTTAGGCTCTTGTTCTTTTGTCACTAGCCTGCTCCTTCCTTTTCCTATAATTAGATACCTCTTGAAGTCCATAACCTTCTGTGGATCTCCTTTTTAGTTGCATTCCTCCTTTATGAAGGTTACAGAGTTTTCTTTGTTATTTCTACTACAAAAGGAGAGTATATTTTTGAGTTGTGAGCTTCTGATGCTTCTTGTCACTTAGACTTTTTAGTCAATAATTTATTTTCAAGAGACTTGATAACCTGGGCTTTCATTTCTTATCTAAAATGCCTGAAAGCCCAATGACTTCAAAAATATACTCTATGTACCCATGTTTTTATTATATCTTTATAAAATTTAAGAAAGTTTCAGAATTCCTACCTAAAATGGAGATTTTGATGTGTTGGCCAAAGGGAATCAATCCCAATATGCAAAATTATCAGGATAATCCCTGACAATAATCACAGCCTTTTGATATTGGGGATCAGCCCCAAATCATGTGGTCAATTATTATTCCCCTGAAGCTTTCAAATCTCAGGGTTCAAACCCAATCAATGCGGTGAGAAAACCTTATTCAATTGAATTAACCATATGCCGCAGAAATCTCCAATTGATAACAAATATAGATCTTAGCTTGGCACGCTTGGAGATTTACTAAGAAAACCTCCTGGAGCTTCCATATAAATTTGAGTCTAAGAAAAATAAAGATTACACTCACTTTTACCACTTTAAGTTAAAATTGCCTACTCTTTTATTTAGGGAAAAACGATAATTAGGATCTATGACTCCTGGGGCATTAACCTAAGAAAAGACTTTCTGG
Organism: Massospora cicadina; assembly: GCA_022478985.1. Classification (NCBI taxonomy): domain Eukaryota; kingdom Fungi; phylum Entomophthoromycota; class Entomophthoromycetes; order Entomophthorales; family Entomophthoraceae; genus Massospora; species Massospora cicadina. The sequence continues at coordinate 38,629 of JAKSZP010011964.1, forward strand.
CTATGGGAAAAAATACATATAATTCAGCACCCATGAATTTTGGGTTTCCTGGCCTATAATTTAAAAATCAACAAGTGGTCTAGACCATTTGGTCCCAAAAAAACTAGTGATCCCTGCCAGGTTTACCCTGAGTTTACAGTGCAACTATTATTACTGTGAACAATTTGGCGTTAGATCCTTCTTCAGATCAGGAACGACTTAACTACTGGCTAAATTACCCACTATGATGTGTGGGATGGAGCAAAGAATTATCGCCTTTGAGAAGCACCAACACAAGCTTTGGGATGTGACTAATGAGCTTAAAAGTAAAATTCAGCAGTTAACCCATCTTGTCACCACAAATTGGCCCTTTGTGCTGTCCATGACTAGGGTGGATCTAATAAAAGAAGATATCAACACCTTACAAAATAAAGTGGACGCTCTCACACTTACAAATCTTCCAGCGATTCAGTTCCTCTTTTGTGAAAATGTTCCCATGGTGTAAGTCCATGTCATTTGGCCGTTAATCCCCCCAGTGGCGCGTTTAAAATGTCATAGAAAGAGAAGTAGGTCCTAAGTGAAGGGAGCACCTTCTCTTTCTTATTTTTTTATAAAAGCGCTATGGATGAAGCCACCAACACCCAATGGCTCAAACACCTAACTAACTGTCTTAGTCGCATAGCTCAAGACATTATAGTATCTCATCTAATGCTTTTCCAGACTTTGATGGCGCCAAGACTGCCTTGCTTCAGGAATTCAGGAGTGACCTAACTTTATAAAATAAAAAGCAAACTTTTATGGGTATAAGCCTTAATTGGGGAGAAACTGTCACTTAGTCTACTCACCACTTTTACCTTGATGCTCAAACTTTAGTCACAGGAAAACATCTTACCTTAGATGACGCTATCACTGCTTCACTTTTAGCGTTCAAAAGGATGCCTAACATTAAGCTTTATCTTAAAGCGGTGAAGTCTAATTGGACGTCTCTCCTTCATATCAAAGAAGCCATTTTGGAGATATAGCTAACCTGCTAAAACTACGGGGCTCACACTTTTTTATAATATAACCTTGGTCCCAAGTGCTAGCGGTTACACCCCCTAAGTCGCCTACCCCCAAATTATAATGCACTTTTTCAAGAGAAACAACCAAAGTGTAGACATTTGTCTCATCTTCCTATGTAGGTCGGCAAACAATCAGTCATTATAGGGCAGGAGGCTCCCTATGTTGACAACACTTGAGTGCCTCAAGGCCCTTGTTCTAGCACTATTTCTATTTCCAGCAACTTGGGATGTTTTGTGTTAGCTGCCCCAGCAGAAGTCAATGTACCTCTTTCTGTTAAAGAGATAAAGATCTTCAGATTTCATATTTATAGATTGGGAAGTTCTCCAAGCAAATTTTGGAAGTCAGTTCCACTATGGAAAGCCAAGAACTGTCAGATAAACCCTTAAAAGTATTGAACAGTCCCAAGCGTGGCAAAGGCAAAACCTTTCACTTGCTTTTCTGCAAATCCCAAATGACATTCTACTGACCAATACTTTCTCAGTCTGGATCTTTGGTGGTTTGGGTAGAGGTAGTCATTTACAAGGTCAAAGTCCTGTTAATAATCAATACTGGTTATTCAGGTAATTTTATATTTTCTAACTTATCCAAAAGATAAAATAGCCCCAGACTTGATTCATGAAACTGAGTATGGAACTGCAGGTAATCAGTATACTTTGGTGATTTGGGAGTGTTTTTCCTTGCCACTCCAATTCAAGAAACTACTATTACTACCTCGCTATCATGTTAGAAAACAATAGTTATGAGTTGCTTATTGGGGTCCAACTGATGTAGGCATTTAACTGTAATATAAATCATGAGGAAAAATACATCTCGTTATAAAGTTATCAGATCCCATTAATACTTTACCTCCCAGTTAAAGGTAAAGGAGCCCCAAAAAATGAGCATGCCTCCTCAAATATCCATCCCTCATTTGTAAAGTTAATTATCATGTCTTAAAGGAAAAACTAAGTTATTCCCCTGAGGTGGTAGACGCCAAAGATGTGATCCCTCTGTATTCCGCCCATCTTATTACAATAACCTCTGACTCCCAAATCATTGTGGATATGAGGATCAAGATCTTCACCCCTCCTAATCATGTTTTGGAGCTAAGTAGACACCCAAACCCAACTATCAAAGAAGCGCTGACATGTTTGGGGATTTTTGGATCCTGCTTACAGTAAATCTATATCTATCTTATCCAGGAATCTAATGGATCAAACCCTCCAAGTCCCTCAGTATTACCCTATTTCTTACAAAAACTATGCCCAATGAAAATATTGCCAATATGAGTTGTTTTTAGCTCATTACATGATTTATGGTTTGATCCCCTACCCACCATAGCTCTGGTTGAAAATAAAAATTGGAGACAATCTCACCCCTAACGAACGCCAGAAAGTCAAAGACCTCCTCAAATAGTATTATATTTTTCCTTGAGACTAAGTGATTACAGAAAGATGTCTGGATAATTTACCAAATTTATTTTGAGGCTCACCCTCCATTAAAATCTCAGCCATACAGAAAATCTAAAGTTGAATAAGCTCAAGTGGCCCTAGAGCTATAGTAACTGTTGGAATCTGGGTTACTTGTGCCTTCTAAAAGCCCATGGGCTTTCCCGCTCTTTTTAATCTGGAAAAAGGATTGTGGCCACCGTCTTGCCATGAATTATCACCGCATCAATTCAATCACAAGAAATATTCTATAGATTACCATTTATAGATAACTCCTTAAGCTTCTATCAGGTTCTCACTATTTTTGGCTATGGATCTCACCAGCGGGTACTGGCAAGTTGATTTATGACCAGAGGATCAGGAAAAATGCACCATAATCTCAATTGAAGTATTGTTCAAGACCACTCAAATGCCACAGGGGTTATGTAACGCCCCTGCTACTTTCTAACGCGCCATGGACGGACTTGTAGGTGATTTAAAACGTTCTTGTGTGTTAGTTTATCTCAGAAATATTACTGTTTTTTGAGCACATTTATCAAACACAGTTTATCTTAGTCAAGTTTTAGCAGTTATGGCAAGCTTCGCTAAAACTAAAGCTGTCAAAATGCTCCTTCTTTCAGAATAATATGAATTTTTTAGGTCATAAGTTAGTGAAAACTCAGAATATACTCGAGGGACAACAAGGTCCAGGTCTATTCCAAAATGTCCACCTAAATCCCTATGAGATGTAAAATTTTCTTGGGGTATAATGGGATATTATCACCATTTTTTCCCCACTTTGCCGACACCTCTGAGCCTCTTGTATATTTACTGAAGAAAGGGATACCCTTCCAGTGGAATAGAGAATAAAAGAAGACCTTTGACCTGCTACACATCTCTTTCTCTCACTATCCATTACTTATACATCCTATTTTTGACAAACCTTTTCTCCTCTTTACCAATGCTAGCGATAAAGCCATTGGAGCCATACTATTGTAGCACAATAAAAACTTAGTAGACCATCCTATCACTTACTATAGCAAAACTTAAACCAGAGCTGATTTCAACTTTAGCACTATGGGATGAAATGCTTGGCGGTACTACTGGCTACTATGCATTTCCAATTTTGTTTATACAGGAAACATTTAACCATAATCATCAATCATGCTTCCTTGAGATGGATACAGCAAATGAAGGGCCTTGATGGGAGGTAACCCAATGGCCGTTAAAACTTCAAAGGTACGTAATTTTCCATTGTTTATTGACCAGGGCCAGTAACCAAAACGTGGATTGCCTAACCTGGCTTCCCATGTTAACTTTAACTGACCTTGAAGAAGATTGACTCTATGACCTCCTACCTCAATCACATTTATGAGAAAATAAATTCCTGCCCCTAAAAAGGGAATTAGCAAAAAGATTGGCAAATTTTAAAGTCAAAAACGGCCAACTGTACAAACTTATGTATCAAAAATGGTTGACCTATGCATGACCTTTGGCTCAAACTAACGTTATATTGGAGAGACATCATCAAGTCAGCACTTGGGAATTCAAAACTTACCAGTGGCTCAAGACTCAATTCTACTGGGAAGAAGAAGCTTTTCAATTCAACATGAATTAGAGTTTTGCCTGGTATGTAAAAGTCAATCCATACCTAATTCCCAATCTCAACATCCAGTGGTTCCACCCTATGAACTCTTCCATGCTATTAACATTGATATTGTGAGACCTCTCCCCCAAGCTATAATGGTCATCAGGTCCCCCTTCTAGCAATGGATTATTTAACTAAGTGGATCAAAGCTGTATTGGTATCATATGCTTTGGCAAAAGCTACCGCCACCTTCTTATATCTTTAAATTATCACCCAGCATGGGTGTCAACGTAATTCTCTCCAATTTCATGCAAAAATTCCTATCATTGCTGGTGAATAATTTAGCTGAATTGATAAGATCCACCCAAGCATTTTAAACTTCATACCATCCTGCAAACAACGGAATGGTAGAGTGGGAGAATGGTACCCTAATTGCCACCCTCCAGAAAATGGCCATGAATGATCCTCTTCACTGGCCCCAATATTTGTTGGTGCGATTCTGGCCTACAAAATAATCTTTCATTAAAAAATTAAGATGTCGTTCCTACAGGATTTATATGGAAGAAATTCTCAGTTTCTTTCTAAAGTGCAGGCCATGTTATATAAAGCTTTTCCCGATGCCCCTGAAGTTACTATGTGAAGCATTGCTAATGAAATAATCTGACTTTAGGATCTAGTTTCTGAGAACTTATCTGCTACAATTAGTAGGGAATTAAGTCAGTTTAATGACAGACATGAACCTCTGCACACCTTTCAACTGGGTGACCTAGTTTTTCTATCACCATTGGCCAGGAAGTTGCAGTAACAAATTTGGCACCAACTGGTTAAGGCCCTACAAAGTTAATTATAAGTGGGCAATGAACACTAATTTGTAGAGGTTGTTTAAATTACCATAATAAACTGTGTACATAGTTGTTTTCTCCGTTTGTTTTAACCCCTATGCTAAGATCTAGAGGGGGACGTTGTCAGGATTCCTACCCAAAGTGGAGATTCAGATGTTGTGGCCAAAGGGAATCAATCCTGATCTGATAAAATTATCAGTGATAATCCCCAACAAAAATCACAGCCTTTCAACATCAGGTATTAACCCCTACTCATGCAGTTAATTATTCCCCCAAAGCTTTCAGATCTTGGGGTTCAAACCTTATCCATGTGGCAAGCAAACCCTATTTGACTGAAATGACCATCCTGCTGCAGAAATACTCAATTGGTAACAAATATAAAGCTTAAAGGGAGGATACCCCAGTGGTAGAATATAAGCTCACTACCACTGCCTCCCAAGTTTGATTCTGGTACATGAACTTTGGGTAGGGGTCGACTATGGCTGTTTTGGCATTGCGCACTAATGCCCCAAACCAAGATAGCAGGTAGCAAGGCGGTCCATGGAGTTCCTGGCTTATCATGTACTGCACATGGGGGTTTCCAGTTTTTATCCTCCTTTTCCATTCTCTTTGATTCCCCTTAATTAGTGCAGTATCATTCTCATGTTGGCCCACTTCAAATAAAACTTAAAACAAATATATATCTTATTTTGTAATGCTTGTAGATTTATTGAGAAAACCTCCTGGAACTCCCATATGATTTTGAGTCTAAGCAAAATAAAGATTGCACTCACTTATTCCACTTTAAGTTAAAATTGGCATACTCTTTTATTTAGAGAAAAACAATAGTTAGGATCTATGACTCCTGGGACATAAAGTGAGAAAAGACTTTCTGGCCAAGTAAAGCAAATTATTATAATTCAGCACCCAGGAACTTTATGTTTCTGATCTATAATATAAAAAGGGACAAGTTTTAAACCCCTTGGTCCCAGCAGCAATAAAAATGAAAAGGCCAAATTCATCCTACTATTGTGTCAGTACTGTCCTAGTTATAAAATTGGTAATATTTATATACATAAAGATAGTATAGAATTAGTAAACTAGTTTCTGCGCTTCTTATAACATGTGATTAGGCTAAAAATGTCTGACTCTGTTGTAGCCTAATTATATTTATTTTCTGGTCAAGAGATACTCAAGGCGTTTTTAAGTCTATATATTGAGTATGATATTCAATAATCTCATAAAAAAAATTAACTAGCTTAACATATTATGTTCTTTTTTATCTCTTTTTTCTACATTTTTCCAGACAAGGTTTTTTCAACATCTTTAAGTGTGGAGTTTTTGTATAAGAAAAGTTTAACTATTTCTAAAAAAATACACTTATTATTCTTTAGCTTTTTAGTAATCCCATATCTATAAAAACTTTTAGATAAAGAAATTGCTTTTAATAATTTATTTAGTCAATGTGACATCCTTTATGTGGTATTTATAAGTGACATCTTTACCTTTAAAATATGGTTTATTTTATTTTAGAAAAAATTTCAGATGTGAATAATGCCCGTGAGAAATTTAGTCAGTATCAACAGAAGCCTTGTTATTAAAATGGAATTTTTTTTCTAGTTGAAATAATTCTTTTCATGTATAATTTGTCCACATTTATCTAAAAATCTTGAAACTACTAAACTTTTATAATAGGTCTCTTTGTATATCAGATATAAGTTTTTCAGGAAATCACCTTAGATTATGGCAAATCATTATTGCTTGATTAATCTAATCTTTGAAACTAACCTAGATTTTTAATTTTTTGAATCATCATGTCTAAAAAATCCCATAAGCTCTTCTAAGATCTTAAAAAAGGCTTCAATGAGTTCATTAGTTCATATAATTAGTCTTTGTTAAGTTTACATTATATTAAAATCCTATCCTGGTATATTTTAGATATATCTATCTAGTAATTAATTTTACAGAACTATGATTGATTATACCCTTGTTCAACTTTATATTTCAATTTAATATGTTTTTTGCTTCTATTTTCTTCAGTTGCATCAGCAAGTTTTTGCTCATTAGACTCTCCTAAGAGTGCATTATTTAGTGTGATTGTAACTCATTATTTTCTTTGCTAACTATTTAAAACATAATTCTTACTGATACCTAATGATGTTTCCTAGTTTAACTACTCATTTGTTATCTTATCCCATATCACAAACTCTTTGTAGCTTATTATATTGCCCTATACTCCTTAAGGAAAAGATAAACATGGTGTTTTTGGAAACTTAAGAGCTCTGAAAATAGTGTCAGTTGCTCTCCAAATAATTTTTTGGACTTACTATCTCTCAAGTCTATTCTTTCTTTAAAACTAACTGAAGCTCATATTTGTTAGTGATTATTGTTCTATAATGTTTTATATAAGATGGTTAATATCTCAATTTACGTTTGTTGATGCGTGGTTGATGTTTTTTCTTTAACACAAGGGTTACTGGTGGGCAAATAAGCCTAAAGTAATGTTGATTAAGTCAATTTTGCACCATAATAAGGAAACGCACATTTATCAAAAGTAAAAATGTCAGTGCAAATACCGCTTTCCATTAGCTTTAATTGCCCATTTTTAGAGGCAGGTAAATGTAAGGTACAATGCTCCTACTATAAAGCTGGACTAGGCTATGCATCTTACTAAGACAAAAAGGGTTCAAACCCTTAGGCCTTACCCATACCTAGGTTGATGATCTAGGACACACTTAAATGAGGGAAAGGTAGCGGATGTCCTTCTTTTCTTGGATATTCACCCACCCACCCTACTCTACTTAAGCCCAAACCTATCATAGCCTATGAATCTTCAGAGCATAATGTGCAGAAAATCTGACTTCTCTTTTTAGATATATTCGATATTTTAAGCAAACTCAGCGCAGAGAAATAATCCCCCTTAAAGTGGTGGCTTAACCAGGAGCCACCTTTATATGAAGATTTTTGACACTGAGGTATCCGTGGGTGAAATTGAAGTATTAAAAAAGTTATAATGAGCAAAAAATAAAAAGTAAAGGTTGTAAACGAGGATCAATCATGGCATTACATTCCAAGATAGTCAAAAATTATTTCAGCCGTTCAAAAACTACAAGAACAGTTTGAAAATAGTGAAGGAATCCAGGATAATATTATCTTATGGAAGGTCAATTGAAACACTAATCACAACTAAGATAATTTTGAAATCCAGCGTTTTTTCTGTTTGATACAACTTTATAGCAAATTACAAATCTAGAGGTTAGTATTAACAACTCTGAGCAAATGACTCATCTTTACAACCCCAATGCCTCTGGTTCCAAGACCCGCTGATATAGTATAGAGCAGTGTTAAAACCCCTCTTAGTGTTTCTTTTCCCAATGAGAAAAAGCGTTTGGACTGGTTTGTATAGTCCTCCCAACTCCTGTGGTCGATATGTTTCTTAGAACTTTAACCTCCACCTTACACAAACCCAGACTGTGCCTTTCATCCCCATTGTGCTCCCCTAGAGCAATATGTGACATGTCCTTTGGGTTGGTTATAGAAAATTGTTTTCATACAATATTGATCAAACTACTGAAATAGCCCATGCGCTCATGAAGCCTTCAGGTTTCTTGACTTCTGCCCTTACAAGGGGTGTTTTGACCTCAGCTTCACTTGTGAAGCTGATGCTGCAATTATAGCTACCATTCCCCTTGTACGCCAAGGCACCCCCTTCCAACCACTCATACTTTGTTGTCTGCTGAGACGACTCTTAGGGTTCAATTTGTAGGCCTCCCTATCCACCTCCCCCCAAAAAAAATATTGCACAAGATGATAACGGCCATATCCTTAGCATATGGATCAAACCTCATCTTGCAATTTGTGGTTCCTTATGGAGCTACCCGACTTATGGGCCCTTGCGTTTTCACAGCAATCTGCTTCACTGCAAAAAAGATTGCCCTCTCAATTAACCCTTTCACCATTATAACTTCTGCCTCAGATCTCTTTTTCTGGGCCAGAGTTGGTAGAGGGCGCACCATTTTCCTTGTCTATCTCTATTTGGATCATTCAAATTAGTGCTTCCCCTTCATTGCCCAAGCCACGTCCCCACACCCAAGTTCTCTCATGATGACCCCATTGCTTACCCAATTACTTTACTTAAAAACAATCCTTCTCCTCCCCCTTAACGCACTAGATGTAGATGCCCTGAAATAACAAATGATTAGCCCTCTTGTAAAGACTTCTATTCTGAATCACCCAATTAGGGGCTAGTTGTATCCCAGTAAATTTCAAAACCTCCACTTAGCCACCCACCCCAGACCATCCATATGCTGATCACCCAATCATATTTTACCAAAATCCATGGTATTATTAGAAAGAAGTCAAAGAATCAGTAGTCCTGTCCTTCAAATCAGTCTTGCTCCTGTCCTCAAAATGTACTTAAATACCAAATTTGCAGTCAGTTCCATTCTTGTCATCATGCGTCCCACATGATGCTGACCCATTCCAGAAATGATCACCAAATATTTGAAGAGACAGTTGCCTCATCTGAGTGTCAACCCCTCCAAAGAGCCATTGAAACTCAGTCACAATCTTGGTTGAGGGCCTTCTTACTTTTGTTCTCCTCAAAACCATGCACACCATACATAAGAAAGAGCACCTTTATTTTCAACAGATATCAGTAAGGCGGTTCAGAAAGTTTTGTGGTTGCAAAGTTCAGCCCAAATTTTCATCACTTACTCCAATGCGGCCTACTTTTCCAACCTCCCCAAATTCCTCCTTGAGGCTGAGACAGCCCTTTTTGAGTATATTGTCACTTTCTTATTAGCAAATCTCGAGTTGCAAGACCACTTTTCTACCTCAACCCCCATTTCCATGATGCGCCCAGGCCCTTGATCATGGCTTTATTCCAAAACCTGTCCATTCTGGATGAGGACAAAGAGCCTCTTTATCCTTCTTAACCCTCCTATATAGTTAGCTAGCGGTTTATAATTTTTTTAAATTTCTAAGTTTTTGTGCCAGTTAAATGATCCTTTTGTCTCATTTCAAAAAAATATCTTGTAATAGTTTATCTATTGAAATCTTTAGTAATATCATTCCCTTGATTGTCTTACCCTTAAATATCAGAAATTCAGAAATTAATACTGTTAATCACGGATAACAAGAATAGTGCTCCCATTTCATACATTCAAACTTAGTCTAAGATCACCCCAACCAAGTCCAGCCATTAAACACAGCTCCAGCTAATGGTAGGATGTTGGGTCATTTTTCTCCCATATCATATAATAAAAACCTTATAAAAATCAAATTTAGGTATTAAAATTAAGTTTCAGATTAATATCTAGGATAATTTGAGACTTGCGGCGGGTTTCCACTTGGTATCCCAAGTTGAAGATTTACTGGCAAAAGAAACGCTGGTTGTTTAAGTTTCCAAGATGGTTGTATACACAGCAACAAATTTCCCCATTAGATCTATTAGTATTCTTAAAACTCAAACTCCTATCTATTCCATGTTTTTCAACTTCTTGGTTGGACGTCACTTTCTAGTATGTGGCTGCTATTGTGGTTGCTTGGGCACCCTCACTGACAGGCTAATCCTCACTTGACACATTTCTATCCTAACAGGAAAGGTGAGCTTTTAATGTGTGTTTAATAATGAACCAGCTGTTTAGTATCAATTTTTTAAACTGATTTTTGCATAAAGTTTAGCCACTTCATAATCATTAATGCATAATACAACAGGAGAACGTGGGAAATACTGTCAGGATCTAGTTATTCTGAATAAAATTCATTAACCTAAAATATATCTTATATGGGTTTTCAGTTAGATAAGAAGTTTAACACTAGTCAAGTACTAAAATCCATTTTATATAATAATGAATAGTGGTCACAATATCTACTTTTTTCTAAAAGTTTTTAGTAGTCAGTCCATCATTTACTGCTTATTGACTATCCTGGAAGACTATGATTCTTGGGCCAAGTGAGATATGATTGACTTTTCTTTGTAGGTTTATGGATTAAAGCTTTTATTATACAAGCACAGTGCAGAGCGACTCAAAACTTCATAATTCATATGCTAGATTTTTATTACTTATTCATCCTCATCTTTATAATAAAAGTTGCCTTAATATGGCCCTTTGAAGATTTACTTTTTCTAAAGGCGTCATGCCTCCATCAGTATTCATAAATAGAAAAATAGAAAAAAGGTTACTTTAATCTAAGACATTTGAATTCTTTATGATCATACTGATTAATGATCTTTATGTTTTACTTCTCTTATCTTTTACCTCTTAGCATGGCTTAAATAAACAGGTTAATCAAAGATCTATGGTTAGCTAAAATTATTTTAGTTTTGGCCTCGCATAACACCTGGACATAAAGCAAGGGTTTCTGATGCTTTTCTAAAACAATACTAATGCAATAATTATATGCATCCTATGAGCTTTTTACTTAAAATGATAAAGAAGCGCTATATAATATTAGGCAGATTCATGATTTCACATTGTCACGGCTGTGATTTTTAGTATTAACATATAATCTGTGATCAACCTAGTGCCCCTTTTATTTATAGCGATAATCAAGACTAATATCATACTTTTCTGGTTCAAAAATTTAGCAAATCTTCTAAAATTTTACATGAAAGAAATTGCAAACTACAATGATAATTTATGATTCTTGCAGTTCATGCAACCTTTAACGTGATTTTTTTACAATTATATAAACTGTCTAATATGTTTTTTAACCTGAAAAAAGCAAGTTTTTGTTATCTTATCTTGAGTTAATATGTTCTTAAAAGAAGTGAGGTTTTATTATCAAAACCGAGATATTGCGGGGGTGGAAGGTGAGTCGGTAAGGGCGTACGGCTACCAACCTGAAGGTTGCGGGTTCGATTCCCGCCCTTCGCACATCGATCGGGGTGCCAGCCGAAGGAAGCTATTGGCGGTTATTAGGTCTAATAATACGAAAACCTTACCCATGACGTAACCAGAAAAATTTGAGTCCCTATCCGGAGGTGGAAAAACTTCCTTCGACGGAGTTGACCCTGTTCAGGTTTCATGTCATTTCTTTCTTTCTTTCGGTAATGCCTGTCCCCTGGTCGGCTTGCCTCGGTTAAATAAAAAAACTGAGATATTGCATATACTGTGAAGGAAATCACCTTTTAAGCTGTCAGGACTTTATCCTCAAGCATTTCTATTACCATAAAGATCTTAACACCTGGTCATTAATTGCTTATATCTGAGTTCAATTTAAATTTGGGAACATTTAAAGTGCATTTAAAATCTACTTGGTGTAAATTTATTCAAAGATAATTACCATAAATCATCTTTAAAATGAATCATTTGTTGATCTCTTTTATGATTAACTCTATTATCTTAGTGGTAGTGGTGGTCTAACAGGCACTTGATGGTTGTTATCTTCTCAGGTTGATCAGTACTAAAATTTTACTTCAGTATAAATGCAAATTCACATATTCTTTACTGGGCCTACATTCTAGTTTTATTCCTTCACTCAGCACTAGGCTCAGAAGATCCCTCACCTAGGCAGATAACCATATGATCAATATTATATCTTATTTACATTTGTCAGGATCTGAGGTTTTAAAATTAATTATGCAAGGTGAGAAAATATATGCCTCAATGATTCCTAAGCTTAAATCATCTTCTCATGTAAATTATATAATAAAAAGAAGTCAAGATTGGGTGATCTGGTCATATGAACCAAAGGTATTCAATTTTGACATTGTGCTCTAGTACCACACCTATATATCATTCAGCTTAAAGGTAAAAAAACCATTCTAGATATTCTTGAATCATATGTTGCCTATAACAGCAGTACTAGCTAAGTTAAGAATTAACCTTCTTGGTACCAAGGGTGTTTTTCCTATTAACATTAGTTAATTTTATTTCTATAAAGCACCTTATATGTTGTCAAAATTTTAACCAAATTGAATCCTCCTATGATTTATCATTTTTTGGGATGAAATAGGCCAATCCCAGAAGAATGACTTATTGAGTGAAATCTGTATGGTTCAAGAGTTGCCTGGTGAGTTGTTCCCCAAATTGGGTTAAGCTGAATCTATGCATTCTGCTTAGTTTGGAAGTTAGGATTGAGCAGAGTCAATTGCTGTCCTGAATTGGTATAAGAATCACTGGTGACTATTTTCCAAGGATGCTCCATTTGTTTTATCTAAGTAATGTAGGCAGAACATGATGACCCTGAGTTTAAGGCAACTAAGGATATTTCTGATGCCTAATATCAATTTTCCAAATTAGGTTTATGGATCACCGGTGATTAGTAGCCAAGGATGATCCACTTGAAATAATCATTTGATGTCAGCGGAATCTGAAAATTACAAGTTGAGGCAGCCAATGTTGTTTCTGGCATCTCATTTATAAATTAACTTTCACCTGAATAAGGAGAATCTTGAACAATTGACAATGATGAGTTGAAGCATGTGTTGGCATGCTGCTGAGATGTCCCAAGTTACCCAAGCGACTAAAGCTGTTTCCAGCGCATTATTATTAAGTTAGATTTCCATTTGATATTTATTTATATAGTAATTTATAAAGCTCACTGGTGACTCAAGGCCAAGGATGAGCCAAACCTAAGAAATTTGGACATCAGGAAGGATGGGTTGAGAGGGTTGACACCAGGGAATATAGTAGCACAGCAGAAGGCTAAGAAGAATGTTTGGCTGGAAGAACCAGTGATGAGCCAATAGGTCATCAGTGGGTTCAGTAGCCCTATGTAAATAGTATAAATACCATGTTCTACCCTTTTAGTAAACATCTCCCTTTGTCCATTCTCTTACATGGTTTAAGTTTATATTTATTTCATTGGTTAGGGATGAGGCTAGGGGATCCCTGAATGGTACAGGTGATATGCCAAGGGGTAAGCTGGCACTGCTGGCCCTAAGCCTAAGCAAAATGGCAGGGGCTGACCAGTCTTCATACTGGTTGGCCTTCCACTAGCAGAACCCACTATCACCAAAAAAACAATTTTCTGACATAGGTACTGAAAAATGAAACTGAACGTTTCTTCCACCTATCTATATAAAAATTTTAGTGCTTCCTGCCAGGCATCCTTACAAGTACCCACTAAACTTCAACAAAAGTAATAAACTCCTATTTTTCTTTTAAATAATTTTACTGTTGCATCAAGTAATTTTGTATAAATATATCTTAGAGAAGTGGAGCTTTCACTTCCATTTTTTGAATTTTACCAGAAGTACATAGAGCAGTGCCAGATGTATGAAAAGATGTTAGTTCAAATGACTTGCAAGCTTGCTAAGCTTATGATACCATATCAATATTTTAAAATTAAAAAACATTCCTTTTTCTGGGGGGATGGTTGTTAGTTTGTCAACAAGATTATTGAAAAGATTATTAATAAAGTTATTGCTAGCCTTTGAGTTAGTACAAGAGGAATATTGACAACCTGCTGCTGTTTACCAAAAGATGCCATAATTCCTCATAAATTGTCTATAATGCTGCATGGTGAAAATTTGTTGACTAGATTTGGGACCACAACTCAAACACTTTTATATTTAATTATATATACACCAAAAATTGACACTAACTTAACTAGTTTAGGGACATGGGGTGACAATTGCATATAAGAACTTGCCTTTATAAAGGGTTTTGGATTTTTTGTTTAATTTGAAGGTTGTGTCCTTTGAAGTGTGCTCAATCATTCGTTGAATGTAGCTCCAGCGGAATCTCTTAGAGGTACTTCTTCCCTGAGGCATTCTCTCAATGGAAACGGCGTTGTTGAGGCAATCTATGTTTGCTTGAAGAGGCAGGAATCTCTGTAATAAAACATGCAAAATTCTCTAGTAATCTTAACTTGAAATGCTAAAGATATCTTTATTGATTAAAAAATTAAAGATATTTAAAGTTTTTGTGGTAGTTCAGTATTGAGTAGGTTAGACCTTGTGAGAAAATTGGGTTTGAGTCAGGTGTGGAGATCACTTGATCAGCTTTTAAGAATGCAAAGGTTTTTGGCATACTCAGTCTTTCTTAATTTAGGTGGCATATTCTAAGACCTTCAAATGACAGGATACTTGTCAGCTAAATTGGAATCTTTGTTAAGTAAATTGGCGGATTCAAAAATGGTTCAAGATTTAATCACTCTTTTAGGAGATTTTTCTTATTAATCTCAATATCTTTTGAAACAGTGGAGCACCTTTGATCATGTTGTTAATTAGGTCACATTTAAATCTCACCCATATCAGCATGATTCCCATTACCCCCAACAATTCCCCCTCAAGATCTTGCCAAGGAGGTACATAACTTTAAAGAAACCAGGCATCAACTTGGTTTATGGTAGAGCCCAATTTGATAGAGGAAATTGAATTTTCCAGTATTAATGACAGATCACTTGGTAAGGACCTGACCATAGTGTGTCAATTTTGCAGACCATCCTCCATGACAATTACAGTAGAACAAGGTTAGGTCTCTTAAATGTTATTAAGAAAAAAACCAGTTTCTGAGCAAAGCTCCAATCAGCTTCATAATTGATTATAGTCCCCATGGGATTAGCGGCCTAAAGTTTGTAGTTTAAACAATTCATAGGACAGCTTTGCATAGCTATATAAGTTGTTTCTGGTGAGGAGGTTTCTAACATGGGCTGTAAGCTTGAGGGCAGAATCAGCTCTTGCTCTTACAGGGCTAAAAAAGTTGACATCTGGATAGTTAAATGGTAACTAACGCAGTACGCTAGTAAAGCTGCTGGAAGGTATTCATTTCATTATGAAGGGCCAGATTGAGCCATCTTTCAGAGGATGGGAACTAGCGTTCCATTATCTCGCTCAAAAGCCCTATTGGTAGCAAGATGGTAGGGGACAATGAAAGAGTGATGGGTGCCCATCAGCAAATTTAAGTTGGAGATCACTTTAGATAACAAGTTAATTCCATTACTGGATAGCAAAACCTTTGGAATCTCATGGCGGATGAAGACCTGTTTAAGTAGGAAGGATGAAGTCGCTTTAGAAGTAGGAGAGGCATTGTAAAGTTCTCAACCCATTTTGCAAAGTGATCACCGGCTATAATGTACCAATGGCCATACATCACCATAGATAAAGTCCAATATAATGAATACTGACAGTAGCAAATGGGGCCATAGGACCTGCAGACTTGTGTTAATATGAAGGATTAAGTGGCTTCTAGTTAGTGCAGGTGAGGCAAGAATTGATAACGTTTTTTATTGGCTTAATTATCTCATCCTAATAGCAACGCTCCTATAGCCATTAGTGAGTTTTCTTTACCACACTGTGACCTACGGTCATATAAGCCTCTAGAGCAGACTTTATTATTGCAGAAGGTCAGATATGCGGCAGCCATAAGGTCCAAACTTTCTTATACAACAATCTTTTATAATCTGGGTCCGCTCAGCCATTTTGGTTAATCACTGTTGGACTACCATGGTTTCTCAGCTTCATTATTTAGCTTTTTCAATAAGTTAATAATTTGATCCTCCTCAGAATCATGGAGTGTCAATACAGGTATCCACGACAGCATGTTGGCGTTTTGGTGTATCATTCCCATAAGGTGTACAATTAAACATAATATTTCTGAAGCTTTAAGAACAGCGAGCTAGTTTTTCGTATAAAACCTTCATCTATTGTAGCCATCTCAAAGAGGCATAATATGTCACTATGGTAAAATGGTTCTTATACAAGAAGGGATGAAAGGGTCAGATAGTCAACAGAACAAATAGACACTAATGTTCCATTACGCTGTAATTTCTTTCTGCCCTAATTCAAGGTTTTACTGAAGTATGCTATAGGGTGATCAAATTGATTATCATCAAGATGGACTAGGATATCTTTAATAGCCACATCGCTAGCATCAGTAAAAAGAATAAATGGTTTAATGACTTTGGGATATACCCATATAGGGGAGGAAGCAAGTGATCTTCTTTAACTGTCAAAAGACTGCCGTTGGGCTCTTTCCATTGGAATGGAACCTCTTTATGAAGTAGATATGTCAGTGGTTCAGCAAGCTTAGTAAAGTGTATAATATATTGTTGGTATAAACTTACCATTAAGAGGAAGACTGAATATTGTGTATGCTGCTTAGTCATTTTCTCAATAGCAATTACTTTGTCATGTAGAGGAGAGATTCCTTCCCAGGTAACCTTATTCCTGAGAAATTCCATTTTGGTTTAGAAAATGGCAATTGGCGGGTCTTAAATTCAATGATGCAGAAAAAAGATGTCTAAACACTTACTTCAGATGGGCGAGGTGTTGAGTGAGAGTGCAGGAGAATATAGTCATGATGTCTGAATAACCAATACACAAGGCATATTTTGGTCTCCCAATAGACAGTCCACCGCCTTTTGAAATGTGGCCAGGGCGTTACATAACCCTTAAGTCATTTGAGTAGGCATATATAACCCTTCAATTTCTATAAGGGTGCATTTTTCTCTATAATCCACCAGAGGTTCAATATTCAAATATTACTGGTGAGATCCATTGCGGAGAAAAATTGAGATCCAGTCAAGAGTCATAATGAATTATTAATTTGAGGTGGCAATAACTTTCCTTTAGCATAATGGCATTCAGCTGATGGTAATCCATTACCACCTGATGTCCTCAATCTTTTTTGTATAATCAGCAATGGTGAGGCCCAAGGACTTTACAATAATTTAAGTAATCCAGCGTCCAGAAGCTTCTTCAGTTCTTGACCTGGGCTTCTTCAACTTTAGACTTCTTATAGGGTCAAGCATGGATGGGAGGGGTGCCACCAGTAAGCACCCTATGCTGCATCTCATTCATTGTTCCAAGATTTTCTGGCCCTGTGGAAAGTATTTTAGCGTACTTTTCTAAAATAAATTCATTTGTCACTTCTGTTTAAAAGTGGCTTGTTTTACCTATTTTTAATTTGACATGAAACTATAGTAGGGTTTTCATCAATCCCTAGGTTATGAAAGTTCCACACCCATAGACGGATTTAACATGGTCAGCGGGTAGAGTTTTAACATATGCAACAGATCAGTTTCAAGTTTACGTTCATGGGTTGATATGTGAAGTTGGCCATCAAAATAGTTAATGGCCTCCTGGTAGGTCAGATCCAACACTCCTGGGGAAGATAAGAGGTTTTAAAAATGGCCAGATTAGGAACTCCATGAATCTCTAATTAGTGGTCCAGCAGAATGTTAATTTAGATTTCAGTATCCACTAAAATTTAAGACTTCAGTGGTATAGTCATGCGGCTAGTATATACTGGCATTCCTTCTTGAGCCTCAGCACTGGAATATGGCAAAATTGTACTTCACCCACACTACTTGGTACTCACGTCCACTTGATGTGGCTGTTGTGTTCTATTAAACAACTCTTAGGCTTTTTCTTTCCTTTCTCTTTAGGAGTGCCCTTATTGACTATGGGGACAAGATACCCTAAAATAGAAAAGTATAAGTCCTTAAGAGTAATTAGGGTACCAAATTCCACTAGTAATTGTGTGCCTATGAGAAGATCATAACCATTATTCTCTAGCACAATAGCTGGAGCCAACACTACCAAAGATCCAAACTGAAGCAGAAGAGATGAGTAGGCTCCCAGAGATTAAATCTGTTGAGGTCCAGGGTTTCATAATTTAAAGTGTTGTTTTAATATGAAGTGAGCTTTATCCGTTTCACTAGTCATGAGGAAATAACATTGACTGAAGATCTAGTATTGAGTATGGTCAAAGTTTCACTTTATGGATTACTAAATAAACTTTGCTAACTTTGGTACCAAAAATAGGGGATTGAGAAAATTGTTATACCTGGAGGAAGAGGTCCAGAAAAGCAGAATAAGAAGAAGTTAAACCTATATTTGAAATTATAGAGTCTGTAAATCTAATATTTCAGTTTTGATATAATTACATTCATTTTTCAATGTTGTGATAGACTGAGAGTAATGCGTGGAGTTGTCATTAGAGGGTTACTCACGCCCTAAACTGATTTTGCTTTTCCTTCCTTATCAGCCTTTTTCTTCCAACAGGTGTCCTCTTAAGTCCAAAAAGGCCACAATAAGAGAAAGGGCCACGAAGGGGTTTATGTTTTTGGATTATTCATACTGCATGTATCTGAGGCCGGTTCCCCTTATTAGTTGTTTGACGCACTTCTGGTTCACATAACTCAATTATGCATTCTTCAATATCAAGTATATACTTTTACATCTTCTTTGCAATCTGGAAGCAAAGGACAAGATTGATACTGTGTTAAAAAGTGGAAAGTATGGCTTCATTGGCATCATCTAGGTTAACTTGTCATAGAATGCAAGAGCCTGAACCTCATGATAAAACTTTTTGACAAAATATATATATGTTTCCCAAAGTCTTAGCGGATTTACATGAGATTCTGTTTGTGGTTAGAAATGGTTATGTTACTTACAAATTCTCTAATAAGACATCCTTTTTTAGCCACCCAAGTGGTACATACCTTGAAGTATGGCATCAAGATATTTCAAGCCTAGCTATCCAGACTGGTTTTAAAATGCTGACTTTTCTAATGATATATAGCTTGTTCCATTGCACCTTTGTATACAAAAGATAAGACTGAATGATTTTGTTCCATGGAATATACTTCTCTTTAAAGGTGGGTTTGAAATATTTAATGGGTTCAGAGAGAACATGGATAGCTGGAGAAGGTGGTCTTTTGGATTCAGTAGGCCCCATGATACCTATGTCAGTATGAAGGATAACCTTATTATATTAGCGGCGGAACTCATCCATATCATCTTAAAGAAAATAGTAGCAGTCATTGTCATGAGAAAGTGGGTCCCTGATGTCTAGAAGTTGAGGTAGCTTTTATGATCTTATTGGACTCAAGTACTAATTGTGCGGAAAGAGTATTTTGTTTAGCCTCAGTTGTTTGAAGCTTAGCAATCATCTATTCAAGTTGACGATTCTTTTTGGCCTGGAGAGAATTCTGGGAGTTAATCAGGTATGAACAGGTTCAGCCTTTTTTTCATACTTGTTGTACAAGGAGATCAAGGTTATATCCATATTTAAGATGGTCCCACTCAATGGTTCTCCTCAGGACACCCTTAATAGTTGACATTCAAGAGCCTTAATCTGAGCTTCATGTTTTTTTTAAAAGAGGGTCAAATAGGATTTGAGTATCTGGGAGGCTGCCAGGACCTTAAGACCCAGGTGAACCTTGTTCACCTTCTTGCCCACTAGGGCCAGTATTGCCAGGATGTCCTACTTGAATACTTTTTCTGAATATCTGGCATATTGGTTTGTTCACTCAACTTCTGAATTTGGGCAGCTAAGGCGGCAATTCAGGAATCAGTGGTTTGGCAATTCTCAGAGATTTGGTCAATAAGATTAGATAATATGCTTCCACTCATTGGTCCATATCAGTCGCTGCATTAATCATCCACTAAAAAGTTTACCTTGCAGATATTGATAACTCCATTATCAATCTGGACAAGTGATGTTGAATTTCGTTGATCTCCCAGCGGGTCCAAAATGGCCGCATGATTGTCTCAACATTTAATTAGACAAGTCTTCAAACAATTCAAGAATCTGCGCATGAATTTTATGAGACAGTCTGAGTTGCCATTAAAACTCCAAATGGTGTAGCCCAAGTCTTTGAATTTGATGGTGTAAAGCAGTATGAACTAATAACTGAAGGTAGGTTTCAGTTTGAGCCACTTCTACCTTGTTGCTAGGAAGGTCAGGTGAAGAATATAGATGTCACATGCTGGAAACAATTTGTGAGGAGCAATACTGCTAGATCTTTCACCAGGGGTGATAATTCCAGTCAATAATGCTAGGACAGTGTCAGCGACCTCAGCAACCTAATTCTTTAAAGTGAATCATATGAGGGTGAAATAGTAAGGTAATGGTTGCACTGTTTTCAGACTCTTGAGTGTGAGGTGTTGGACAATTACAAGTCCAATATATAGAAACTAGTGGTTTGGATGTAAATGCTGAAAAAATCGGCCAAAAGACCCTGGTCTTTTCCTGGTAGAACACCTCAAATTGGGGTAACTCTTCTAATAATTTTTGGGCAGATAAACATTTGGGTATTCAGATTGCTCCAAATCATTGGCTAAATCTGGGTACCCCTTCTGAGGTTCCTCCCCTTCATACTTCACATCTGATACAACCAAGACCGTGGAGACTGGTCCCTCTTATAGGGTGGAGGGGGCCTCGTCAGGTGCAAAAGTTTCCCAACAAATGATTGGGTAAAATACATAAAAACCTTACCTCATGTTTTAAAACTACCTATTAACAATTGACCTTTCAATAAATGTGAGTTGAGTCTCTTTTTTTTAGTACTAGATGGTCCCAAATGTGAGTTGAGTCTCAACTGATCCAATAGGTCAATTCTCAATATTTCCTAATCTGGACTTTTAAAGCAATATGAATGTTGAGCCTCAACATCTTAAATTTTAAATTGTAGATTTTAAATTTTATTCAAGGTGGGCTGACCTGGGGATGATACCGCACCAATTGAGGGGAGATTGAATGAATGAAAAAGGAGGATAAAATACAGAAAACCTCCTTGCGTGGCATATGTTGGGCCAGGAACTCCATGGACTGCCTTTGCTATTCGCTATCTCAGTTCAGGGCATTGGTGCACAACGCCAACACAGTCATAGTTGTCCCCTACAAAAGTTCCTGTACCAGAATCAAACTTGGGGAGGCAGTGGTAGAGATCCTTATTCTACCACTGGGGCATCCTCCCCTGAGCCTTAGGATCTTAAATACTAATTATCAACTTATTATGGAGGTTCATTTCTTACCCTTGGCAGCAACTAATAAACATATAAAAAAATATCTTTCCAGTTTTTTACTGTTTATTTATCCTTTTACTATAAAGTGGTTTCAATCCCCATTTGTTGGATTTAAGGTAAACAAGCAATGGCGAGCATATCCCACTCAACAAATCCAACATGTGGTAAAAGCATATCTTGGTTATTAGTAATGACCCATCTGGTCAAGCCCATGTTCTCCGCCATATTAGTAGGGCTGTCATTAATGGTATTATTCATCCTTAAGATAGGTTTTTACCAGGTAGCCTCAGAAGGACCTGCCATAATGCATCAGTTCTGAAATTTTTTGTTTAATTCATAGGTCAGGTCTTTCTAAGGCTACTTGATTATTAGTTTAATGTAAAGCAGAATCTCTTAGGGGTACTTCTTCCTTAAGGCAATCTCTTAACATAAATGGCGTTGTTAAGGCAATCTCTGCTCACTTGAACAGGAAGAATCTCTGTAATGAAACAGAAAAAAATCTCTAGCTGCTTTAACTAGACAAACTTAAAATAGCTTTATTGATTAAAATTGGAGCTAAGTTATTTTTTGGTGGACGTTTGGGATCAAGTAGTATAGACCTTGTGAGAAAATCAGGATTAAGCTGGGTATGGAGATCTCTTGGTTGACGTGGCTTAATTCAAAGTCTTTTTAGTGTACTTTTTTTTTCTTAATTGAGGTGGCAGATACTGGATACCTCCTAATGGCAAGATCTTTGTCAGCTGAATCAGCATCTTTGTCAGGTAAATTGGCGGATCTAGAAAAGGGTTAAGGATTTTTAATCGCTCTTTTAAGAGTTCATTGTCCTAATCAATTTCAATATCTTTCAAATAGCGGAGCTCCATTGGTTATGTTGCAAATTTTGTCACGTTTTAATCTCACATATATAAACGCAATTCTCATTATTCCTGACAATGGTGAATGATTGATTCTCAATGGAATTATTATATTCAAGATCATTATAATGCTGAGCTACCTGATTTACCTGAAAAATCCCCCTTTCCCATCTAATGGAGGTTCCTATTATTTTGTATATATTAATTAAGAAATTAAAGAATAAAAAAACTGTTAGATCGTTATATCCCCTTTAGGTTGTGAATACATAGTGGTAAAAAAAGAATAATACAAAATTGTCAAATCAATAAGCCCAAGGCTGTTAAGACAAATTTAAAAATATGGGTTGATAGTTTGTAGTTTGACTAAAGTAAGACCAAATAAAAAAATTATAGAGATGAACATTTAAAGCCTCTAGTAAACCTCAAATAATGGTTTGTTTAGTCTATTATCAAGTTTATCCTTAGCTATTTAACTTAGTTTGAGGAGATTAACTGAGGATCAGCAGCCAAGAGGCTGCCTCATTTAGACAAAGGAATAAAGTAATAGAAAGTTGTTCTTGGATCTAAACTATATTATCTCTTAACATAATACAAAAGAACCTACAAATATACCACAAAAAACAACCTGTGAAAAACATCAATAAACACTGTCAATCACTGAAAATTTGGTAAATCTAAGTTTAATTGCTAGTCTCTTCAAATGCTATACAATTATGAGTCAAACTAGCCCATTGTTCTTCCTAATGGGATTATTTCTTCGCTAGGAACCATACACTTTGGCAGTAAACAAAAATGTGACAAGGTAGTAAAGATTGTTCTTTATTTAATTAAACAATTCAATATTATAGTTCTTGAGAGGGTGCAGTTTTAATGTGGGTATTGACCCTCAAGATTGGCAAGATCTTACCAAAGTCTCAAAGGAGCCAAACCCTTTGATTAAGGAGGAGAGACCCTTTGTTTCTCTTCTGGCAGGTTTTAGCATCACGTTAGCCTTTTTTTATTACTTTGGGACAATGGTCCTATCCAAGGTTTCATCAAATGGCATCTTCCATAGGTCAGAGGGTGTTTCAGGTATAGTTTGTTCCTCGTCAAAATCAACTCATCATTGGGCTTTTCTGGCACTAATTACTCAATATCTTGCCAATCATGAACATAGATTAACGAAATCTTCTATGAACCAAATAAAAACTGTAAACAGTTGTTAGAGACAATAGAGCACTCCAGCTCATGCGTTATATCACCCTATAGGTCCCAGGCCATAACACGTTTAATTTGTGGGCTCTTCTTTATGACAATGATGATAAAAAATCACTAGGGTTCACAATTTGATAATTTGTCATAAAAGGCTTTATGGCATTGGCTTGTTTTACCTCTCTTTGGGTAAAATTTAAAAGGAATCTAACCACTTAGTCTTGTAACCTATATACTAACTAGTCTTCTCATGGCTAAGACAGCAATTTCCAGCAAGGAGGTCTCCAGGATAGGATGAACACTGGAGATAAAACAGGACCCCGTCCATAAAAAGCTTTAGATGAAGACATATGGATGATTCAATGATAGCTCACTTAGTAAGCCATTAGAGCTCCTGGAAGTTACTCATTCCATCTACCCAGGTTGGTTTGTTCCATCTTTTGCTATATTAAAATGAGAGTGTCATTAACTTGTTCCACAGCACCATTCTTCTCTGGTTTGTAGGGAACATTGAAGTTTTAATATTTTTCATCAACGCATTAAGTTTAGTAGCAACTTGCAATATGATTTTGTCCTGTTTTAGACAGTAGTACTTTAGGCTACCATACATGGTAAGATGTGCTTGAGTAGGAAGAAGAAGGTAGCTTTAGCTGTGTGGAAGGCCACAGATATGGCCTTGACCCACTTCATGAAATAATTAATGGTGATGATAATTTAGTGGTGTCAATATAAGGCTGTAGGTAGTTGTCCAATTACATCTATACTCACATTGGCAAAGTGAGAAGTTGGTTTGACAACATGATGTTCTAAATTGGGTATATTAGGACTTTGTTTAGCACATACAAGACATAAATTAAGGACATTGTGGATGGAATCAATCATGCAATCCAGTAGCATCAATCCTTGAGCCACTGGTAGTTTTTTCACAGCGCTATGACTAACGGTTATATGTGCTTCTTTAATAGTCATAGTTGTTGCTGAAGGACAGGCATAGAGGAGCCAGGTAGAACTTACCTTATTATAAAGTAGTCTGTTATTAATTTAGGTTTGGGACATCATTTTTTTTAACTTCTCTTGAACTTCCTGCGCCACTTGATTCCTTGATCCTGGTCAACATATAAGTTTGTATACGTGTTCTACTTTAAATGCATATATGGTTAGTATAGGCAATTTAGATTTTCCCTTGGCATTTTGATGTATAGCACCCGCCCAATGAACTATTGAATTGTCATAACCTTGTAGTTTGAGGGCCCAGGATGTGAGCCAGCCATCCAGATCCATCATATGTTTAAACCACTGAAGTTAATGAGTAATTTGGTTACATTGTAAAATGGTTCCCATATAGTAGGGACAAAATTTTTGGATGTCCAAGAATATCGTTAAACATTGTTATTCTGTGACACTATTATTACACTCTGCCTTAGTTAAGGTTTAGCTGAAGTAGGCTACAGGGTGGTCAACTTGGTTAGAATCAAGTTGTTCTAGGATAGCTCTAATTGTGACGTTTCAAGCATCTGTAAACATAAGGAAGGGCTTATCAAACTTAGGGTGGAGCAAGATGGGGGCATTTTTAGAGCATCTCATAAATAGTTGAATGCCTGTCATTGTTATTCTTCCCAGTAAAATGAAACTTGCTTTATAAAGTAGATAAATGAGGGGCTTAGCAAGTTCAGAGGAATTAGGGATGAATTTAAGTAGTAACTGAATATCATCAGTAAACTTGCATATCCCTTAAGCTTTGGGTATAAGGAATTTTTTGGTTGGCTTTGACTTTATCATTGTAACAATGGATTACCCTCACAATTAATTTTAAGGCCAAGGAACTCCATCTCACTCTGAACGAAACTACATTTGGCTGGCTTCACCCTTATAGATGCGGATCTCATTCAATCAGAAATATCTTAAAGGGTTTTAAGTGCTCATTGAAGGTTCAAGAGATCTGCATCATTGTCCAGGTAGACCAATACACAGAGAAAACTTAGATTGTGGAGCATACCATCCCTGGCCCGCTGGAAGGTCGAAGGGGCATTGAATAACCCTTGGGTAATGCAAGTAGGTTTTAACAGGCCTTTTCTTGAAATGAGAATACATTTATCACAGTCTTTAGGAGCCATCTTGATCTGCCAGTATCCTCATAGCAGATTCATAAACAAGGAGAACTGATATCTGGCTAAGAGGCGGAGAGAATCACCTGAGATAATGGGTACTATCCTTTCATATTATTGCATTCAATTTCTGATCAACTATACAATGCGATGGCTGTCATCCTTCTTATGGATCAGTAGCAGGGGGATGCCCAAGGACTTTGTGAGGGCTTTAGAAGGCCGGCGTTCATCAATTGTTTAAGTTCCTTAGTTACTTGCCTCTTTAATTTTGGATTTCTGTTAAGGTCAAGCCCAGATGAGCTGTAAATCTCTGGTATAAATTCTTAATTGAACCCCTTGTTAGCCCAAAATCATCATTAACTTTAGTATAGATATCAGTGTACACCTCAATTAGATACTTGGCCAGTTGCTGATCACTAGTTAAGGTGTCTCCAGCCTTAACATCTACTTGTGCAATTGATGCCTCTTCAAGTTCTAGATTAGCTTATGATCCACAGGTGGAGACAGAGTTATGTTCTATAGGTAAGGTATGAGATATGTGATTGGGTGGTTACAAGTAATTATTAAGGACTGATCAGCAAGGTTTGCCATTAGTACAGTCTTGGTACCCTAATATGAGAGATCAAGTATGCCAGAGCAATCAAAGGATTCCCAAATAAATGGATTAAATTCCCCATATTCTCTAAAAGATGCTTAGGGGGTATAATTCTTTGGAAACCTGTTTTTACCAGGTGTTAAAATCCTATGTTCTTCACCAATTGATTGTTCCCAGGATGGTTGTAACTGAACAGGAAAATTATTTTATCACTCTTTTTGTTGTTTGATAATACATTATATTTGATTGATAATAGTATGAATACTATTATCTGTAGTTGAAATAGATAATCAATTTCCAGTCCAACGCTTGACCTGTATTTCTCCTCAAAATGCTCTTGATGTCTCCAGTAGAGATTTATACCCTTATCTGCCTAACTTGATCCATGCTCAGATCCCTAAGTTTATGGCATTTCCTCTGGTCTTAAGGAGTCTACAAAAATTCCCATCTAAGACAGCTTCGTCTAAAGATCTTCAATCCTTACTCTTTAACTTACTAAAGAGTCCCCAATTAAAGCACACACCAATAATTTCCTGAAGATTAATAGAAATAAAACTAATAATAATTCTGATATTTTCTTCTTTTTTTATTGTGAATTATCAGGTGGATTTATAGAGGGAAGTTGGAGCCCAACCCTCAGTTAGCACCTCAGCCATGAAATGGCAGCCGTTTCCATTGAATTTTCCTTTGTCATATCACCAGTAATGGCCTTCCAAATCTGGTTAGATTTCTTTATTGGACATCTTTGAGGCTTAAACACAGAAAGAGTAAGAAAACATGTCCCTAACTTTTTCCACTCAATCCCAGCAAACCAACCATATTTGGTGAGCAACCTGCTTAGATAATGGGACTTGTTACCCATTATGGCAGGCTGTGAACCAACTGATCAATTTTCTAGTTGCAGGTGTCATCACTCGCCTTGTAATTTGCTCCTTAAATAATCAATTAATTAGTGATGAAACTCGACCAATCCCAATAAGCACCTGATAGTTAATCATCAATAATCTACTAGATGCCCCCATTTCATCAGCAACTCTGCCCAATGAGATCTTAAGCACACACCCTTACTAATCTCTGACAGATCTAATCCTAGAAAATTACCTAAAATCCCCTGAACATTATTAATCTGAAATTGGGGTCAACCAATATCTAATTCACTCAACATAGGGAATTATCCTCTAGCAACCCATGGTAATCTAGATGGCTGAAAAGGTGGGCAAAAATGCTATCCTCATAACTTGAGATTTGGAGGGTATATTTATCTTACTAATGATGAAATGGGATTTCTACTTAAGCATCCACGAAATGTGGAGAAAGATTAATCTTAGGGCTCATCACTTAATACTTCAGTCTCTCCAAAAACTTGGGATTTTCTAGCATTTAGCTCTGATGTTTCTTTCTCCCTTTCTCCTTAGGAAGAGTTCTGACTTTAAGTGGATTGCGGTCTTCTAAGATGGAGAAATACATGTCCTTAAAGCTAATTTTAGCATTGAAATCACCCAGTAATTGAACTAAAATAAGCAGATCATAGTTATCAATGTGCAAAACTATGGCAAGCGCAAACACTACTAAGGATTAAAACCACATGAGTAGGATGAGTAAGCTCATAAGGATCAAGTTCAGGCAGGCCAGGCAGTCCCATATTCCAGATAATGATCTAAATCAGAAGCAACCTTGATCTGCTTCATTAAAGTATGAGATGACATTAATAAGGGGAGTTGGTATTAATAATGGCTATGACTTTCACCTTGTGTACTACTACGCCCACTTGAGTGACTTCTGATACAAGATTTAGTATAGAATATATACAAATTTCAAAAGGGTAAGAAGAATAATTACATATATTCACAGTAAGATATCAGGGACATTGAGGGCATCAGGAGCAGAAATGACAAAACATTTGGGAGGATAAGAAGAGAAGATTATTGAGGCGCAGGTTCATCAGCATTAGGAGTCTCACGCCCTAGGCTGACGCTTATTTTCCACCTTATCTAATTTCTTACTCAACATTAGTTCTAGTGGTTGTTGTAGAAACTGCAGTAAGTACAGGGATCACGTATAGGTTTAGATTTGTTATTTTGGCCTACAGCATGAATATGAGGTCTTAATCCCTTGGTTGAAGAGGTATGGCAATTCATAATATCAGGTATTTTCATAATGGCCTACTTGATATTGAGGATCATATAAACTACTTATTAATTGATGTAATATAGCATAAGATTGTTGTGAGAGGAGAAAGCGGACACCATAGCAGCAATTGCGTCATTAAATGTGAGCAGTCACAATAGACTAAGTCCTGGGCCTTTAAGTAGCAATTGTTAGAAAATTTAGAATAGGATTTTTTTTCTGTTTTATATTCATAAACGCCTGCTTGTAGTTTGGCACATTTAATCGCTCCAAAACTCCTTAATGAGGGCTTTTAAGCTCCCAAGAGATGCATTCTCTAAAGTAGGGATTCCTGATCTCATGATCACTGCTGTCAAGGCAGAATTGGATGTGTTTCATCTTCTGCTAGACCGTGGCTAGTTCAATAGCACCCTCATAGATTACAAGGAAAAATCTGATACTCTCCATGCCTGGTACATATTTTTCTTTAAAGGTGAACTTAAAAGAGTTATCCAGCTCAGATAGGACTTGGATAGCAGAGGTCAAAGATCTGCAAATTTTAAGGTTCAGTGTCAAAAGGATCCGCTATGAAAAATTGGTCCATCTGCTGTCAGAAGATATGGAGATTGTCTTGTACATTATGGCCTAAGTTCTCCACTTAAACAGTAATGACTTTATAGCTGAAAAGTTGTTAAATCTGTTGATTCTTTATCTTAGTTAAGGTTGTTGTAAAGTCACTTGCTGCTGGTCTTCCAGGCTCTAAATCCATAAGGTAAGGCATTCAACCTTGTCCTCAATGATGGCTTGATTAGCCTGCTATCAGGAAGCCACGTTGGAACAAGATAGGCGAAAGGTATGATCTTGTCATGGAGATAAATCAGAGTCATATTAGAGTTGAGATAATTTCCTTTGACATAAATCCATCCTCCCCATTCTACTCCACATAATTATCTCTCCAAATTGGGAATGCATGCTTTGTGGTCGTTGTCTTAGATTGATGCAGGGTAGGAATGTATGGACCTTTAGAGCCTTCCAGACCCCTAGGACCTTTGGGGTCTTTAGGGCCTTCAGATCATTGTGGCCCTTAAGGCCCAATTTGCTGCAGGGCTTACTGGAGACAATTGTTTTTATTACAATCTGAGCATGGGCCAGTTTTCTAAGCTGAAGGATTTTACCCATCAAGTTTTCAATCTGAGCTTCATAGAGCTGCCGTTGCTCAAATAATTAAGTCAAAAAGATCAGTTGTCATTTGAACATATTGTGCACTTATTGGCACAGTAGCATTAGCATACTGATGGGGAATCACATAATGTAGGTATTTACTAATTTCACGATCAATATGGATAAGACAATTTTATAGCTCATTAATTTCTATTTAATTGTCAACAATAGATTCACAATTTTTCTAACTAAAGTTAAAGTCGGTCTTATATAATTTAAGAGCTGAGAGTGAAGTTGGTGGCTGAGGCTGAATTGACCCTGAATCTCTATGTGACGTAACTCTAACAGTTTCAACTGATGAAGAAGAGCCAGATGAACAAATAGCCAGAGATAAGTCTCATCTTGAGTAAATCCTACTGCTATGCTCATAAGGATAGCCAGGGTGTACATATGCATAAAATTAATATAAACCTGGGTAGAGCGAGTCTTATTTTATCATTGAGCATATTGCAGAGCTTCATAAAGTAGGGTTTTCACTGTTTGAGCAACCTCAGCTGATTCTATGAGGTAGGTTGTTTCATCAGGTGCCAGAATATTGAAGTCCATGGGTACATTTATTGTAAGTTCTCATGTTGTAAATAGATATATCTTATTGGCCAGAGCGGACCCTTATTGTTGCACTCAATTCTTCCTCCTATTGTGGAATATTTTCTTCATTGGGATGATCCATCTTTAAAATGTACATCTTTGCCTGGTTGCTTTGGAATGAACTTTTAGTAAGCATTAATTTGGGGTATCCAATTTTAATTGCTGTTTTTGGAGGCTAAATGATTATGAGTTTTTTTTAGCTTCAGCGTTTGTCCTAATGTAATATTTCTTCACTAGGAACTATGCACTTTGGAAGTAATAAAGGCACAACAAGGTATTAAACAACTTCCTCATTTATTAAAACAAATCAATATTTATATCTTTTTGAGGGCACAGTCTCAGTGTGGGTATCAACCCATAAAATTAGCAAGATCTTCCTGAAGTCTCAGTGTTGCCAAAGCCTTTGGATTGATGAGGAGAGTTATTTTTTGTCACTCTGTTGGAGGGTTTTAGCATAACATCAGCCTTTTGACCCTTTGGGACATTGATGTATCCAAGGTTTCATTGATTGACATCTTCTGTAGGTCAGAGTGAGTTCAAGTAAAGTTTGATCCTCATCTTAACTGACTTAATATCAGCCTTTTCTGAAAAAAAAATGACAACTGAGACAACTCTAAGAGCTCTAAATGCTTGAGGATTGGAAGGCTAATATTATTTTATAAAAAGATTTTTTTTGACTTTTATCCTATTAACTGAAGATTTTTTTTCTAATATTATGGAATATAGTAACTGATCATAATTTATTTAGAAACCCAATCAATCAGAATATAGAAATAAACTACCAGTTTAACAATCCAAAAACACTTGGTATATCTAAAGATTGGGCCTACCTGTTGTTGATTATATGAACTTCAATGCATAAAATTAGCTACCATAAAACTTTTAGACTCCTAAAATGATTTTCT
The DNA here is from genome assembly GCA_022478985.1 of Massospora cicadina. Taxonomy (NCBI): domain Eukaryota; kingdom Fungi; phylum Entomophthoromycota; class Entomophthoromycetes; order Entomophthorales; family Entomophthoraceae; genus Massospora; species Massospora cicadina. Next base: position 69,758 of record JAKSZP010011964.1, read on the forward strand.
TATACTACCAATAAGGAGTACAATAGTAAAGACACCATGGTACCACTAAGCGATGATTGTTCAGAGGAAACCAAGGACTATATCAATAGAAAGTTCCATGTCACTCCCACCATCTGTCCTTATACAAACCTTATTATAGCTAGAAGCCTCTAACAATTGGCAATTTTACATGAGTTATTTTTATTTTTTAGCCTTTGAGATAGTTACATTGACAGTTTCAATCCCATTAGCTCCAATAAGAATTAGTTGTTTAGTTGATTTATCTAGATAGTTATGAAAGAATTTATATGTATTCTTAGTGAATTTAATTAGATTTTGTAAAGGATGGTTAGCCAAGCGGGTAAAACTGCTTCCACCCCTAGTGCAGGTTTTGAGTTCAAAACCTGTACTGGCTAGAACATTCTTGGTGTGGTATATTTTTCCCAAGGTCAACCCACCTCAAATAATTTTTTCAATTAGATTTTGTACTCCCAATCCAAAGGCCATCAAGTGACTGGGACGTTAAATTTGCTATCAAATGCCTAATATATTCTTTAATTTGTTTAGCTCTAGCTGGGTAATTTTCAGGTCAAGGACGCGGCCCATTCTTTCCCACCTGAAGTTCTGAGTATATCCTGAAAAGTAAAGCACATTAGCGTTTACACTTATGTAAATTTATATAATAAAAAATACAAATGTATAGCTTCAAGTTTGGTTTAAGGGAAATCAGCTAAGCCTTGGAACTCCCCAATGACATTTTGTAAATTTTGAAAAAGTTGTTGTATCAAGGAGAACCCAATCTTACTAGGACTCATGAGTACCTGGAACCATTTTTCATGGGACTCTATCAGGCGATAGAACATTAGCCTATTGATGCATCAGCACAGGTGACCAGAGGCTGGCGCAGCATGCATGCCCTCCACACCTCAACCTGTTAGGGCTATGTATGAACTTCTTTACTGAGCCTTAATTCTCTGAGACATCCAAAATTGATTAATTTAGACTTACCTTTCTGGTACTGTATATACTACAAAATCTGAGACTTTGTAAAACCAGTGATAATTCATATGGTCAAGATAACTCTCCATTAGATGTGCTGGTTCAAAGCGATGGTAATGGGACCTTGTGAGCTCCCACAATTACATTATATTGGGTCATTATCTTGCTTGGTAGCTGTACTTACTGGCCAGCCTGCAAGATGGTCCATTGGCAGTTGTCACAAAAATTCCATGGACCCTCAAAACTTCTTCATATTTTTGTGGCCTTCCAGTGATGAGAGTGGGAGTTTGGTTGCCATTTGTACTGCTGGCAGTTAAGACCTCTTGCGCATGCCAGGAGACCACCAATGGATATTTCAATGTTTTTGGGACCCCTGAATTATAATTCATTTCCTTTATAATTCCTTCCACAAAGGCATCTGTCAGAAAAATAACTTGATCACAATTTCCCTCATCAACAATTCTGATTGATACCACTTAAGTTTCTCATTATTATAATATGATTTAAAATATGCATCATACATATCATTTCCTAATGGTATGCTTATATCTGCTATGTAAAATGTTGTGATTATGTTATTCCCATTAAGAAGTAACTGTTGAGTCAATATTAACAGAAAAAATTTCCATAATAATTATTTTTGTCAAATTTAGTAGGTATCTGGGCTCCCATTTTACAGTCAGTGAGTCAATGATAGTATGGGACTCATTAGGCTCACATGCCTAATTTATCACTGTAGGGCGCGGCACAAGCATTATTGTGCAGGTTAATTTCCTCTCTGGAACTCTCAAGTCTTTCTTGACCACTAGCCTTTGTCCTTTTAACAAGATCAAAATCTTCTGAATACAGTATACAAAAGCTAAGCAGTATTCTTTACTCAGTCTCTGATATAAAATTAATATACCAGAGACAACTAAATGACTGTTACTATTATAAGCTAAAGGGAGTGATAACTACTTTATATAAAAAATATAGTGAGTATTTATAGTCAATCATTCAGCCACTTAACTATTTTTTAGTTCTGAAATTACAATTAGCAATGAAGACAATAGGTATTATGAGTATAGTGGTATATAGATTTGGGATCAAAAAAGGACCATCTTATTATAGTTCAAAAAGGGCTTATATAATTTGAAAATCTCATCTAGGTGCTTTGTTATTAACCAAGTGATGATTCCAATATCTGGCAACGGATAATATGATGATAACACTTAATCCTCAATAGGTGGTACTGGTTTGACATCTTGTTGCAAAAATTTTTGAACCAGGTCAATTTTATATATATTTCTTTGATAAATTGGATAGTGTGGTTGTTCAATATCCACAAGTCAATGGGTGATAATTATTAATTCATTACTTTTTCATTTCTTGTGTTTCTGGAATGATCAATAATTTGCTTATTGAATTAAGTTTTAGTATTTGACCATACATGATTTAGGGTAGCAACGCGTGACATGTTAGCAAAATAACATAAATATTATAAAAATGACATCTTCACCATAAATAATAGAATAATAAACTCCATATTAAGGCTTCACCCATACCATGGCAAATTATAATATACTCCCCTTCAAGACTTGATCTAGGGGTGGAAATGCTATGCTTAGTTTAGGTAAATTTGGAGTTGTCACCATCCTCTACAAGCATGGACTTTGTGCTAAACAAGAAGAGGCTACATATTGAGAAGTGCCTTGGCAGGTACACAATGGAGTCAAATAACAACTCAAATGCCTTGATAAGATGGTGTAAGATGAAGTACTCATGCACCTGGGTCATGGTGGCTCAATTTACCTTCTTTCTCATGATTTGTATCACTGAATACACTCATAATCTAAGCATCAAACTGAATTGTTGATAACAGCCAGTTGAGGGAGTTGGGCACCTTGGTATTAGAATTTGTGATCAGTTTAAACTCATAGAAGTGAGAGAAAGTTAGATGCTTTTCTGGGCTTTCTCTTAGTGATACAGCTCAACCTGGAAGGCAAAGTTAAAAACTCATCTGAGTGGGTCTGCTACATAATGGAGTGCTTAGCAAGGATATTCACAGCATATCAGTAAAACTTAGGGCTGTAGGAGCATCCATCCTTAGCCAAGTCATAAAAAAAGCTGAAGAGCTAAAAATAAGTTAAATGGCTATGATCTCTGTCTGTAGAGCTCAGGGATATAGCTGGTACTTATTGGGGTGTTTGACCTTGAGTGTGGAACAGTACAAGCCATCAGAGGTTTATTCAAGCATGGCGGCATGGTGAGCTGCAATCTCAAACACCAGTAAAAATATAGGCGTGGTTGTGTCATGTGCAAGAGCGGAGGCACGTTCTCATTACTGAGCACCACTTACATCTTGAGTTGGCAGTTACTACCACGAAAAATCACTTGAAGATGCTCTAGTGAGTGTTCTCTGATCTAGAATCCTCTATCTTGTCCATAAGGAAGCTAATTTCCATCAGTTTTGATGGTGACTCATCCAGAAGTGAAGTGGTACATTAATAGGAAATTTGACAAGCTTTCTGAGGAAGTTCAAGTCCTGTCCACCAGAGCCATCTCAGCCTGGTGTGCGGTATGTTGCCCTGTCACCTGTAGAAAGCTAATGATTATTGAACTGAGACTTGACTTGTTATAGATTGGTGACACTAGCTCAATATGTTTCATATTGTAAAAGTGTAGCAGCGCTGCTAATGATGATTTGAGATAAACCATATGGAGATCTGAGGGTATGGCTAAAAATGCATCCAGATCTGATGAGCGGATTATTGTTGGATTTTCTACTGATAGTAACGACTTCTATTCTGGAGACAGACTCCTTAAATTGTAAAAGATTTTAAAAAGTTTCATGACTACTATGAGCATGAGGTTGGAACTGTTTAGTGCCTTTGTTTGACTCATCAATGTAAATAATCATGGTGTTTGTTGAAGACCTTGATTATATAAGTGGCTGTTTTTTTGCTGTTGAGATTAAAGATTGTAGTGTAAGCTGTCTATCGTATAAGACAATAAACTGACAACCGTTTGGCTTAAGATAAACTCCAGAAATTCAAGACTTGATGCAGTATTTTTCTAATCACAACAAATATTTTGGCTAACTTCTCTATGATTTTCTTGATCAATATTATTGTTCTTAGACTTATTACCCAAACAGTAACGAGTTTAAAAAACTTTTCTTAAACTAGTATTGTTCACCAAATTAAAAACTTAACTTAAACTTGAACCTTTTTGCTGAGTTTTCCACAATTAATGGTTTATAAAGGGTTACTTATGATGCTAACGGCATCTTTACCCATATTTTCTCTTATTTCACCTCCACCTTTTTAGTGGCTTTCTGGCAAGATTTATGAGGCTACTCTCCAGATAAAAGGCTTACTTATGTACTCATAGATCCACCTCTTTCCTATACCTTAATTCTTATGGCAAAGTAATTAATAACTGCAAGTTATAGCACCTCATCATGATAAATGTCATAAATACTATACCAATCCTCTGAATTATGGAATCTTGGTAACCATGCTTTTTAGAACACTAAATAGAATCAACTTTCATAACCAATCAACACTAAGGTTTAGTTTTGCTTAACCTTTATGAGGCCCTAGAGATTTGGCATTAAATTAACTGTTATAATTAATATGCTGAAATACAAAATCACTGCTGCCCATTTTCCTTGTAGTTTTTATAATCTTCTACTTTAATCAAACAACTATATTATATATTTTGGATCTAATTATTTAGGCGCAGAGCCCAAATTATTATATCCAAACTACAGGAATATTAAATTTTTATTTTTTCTTATATAAGACAATCATTCAATGGTGCTAGTACCTAGCAATGAGACTACTCCATTTTATTTATTGTAAGGCTATAGACATCAAAGGCACTTCAAAATGGCGATGATAATTTGATGCTGGTAAAATTCATCATTACAAAGGCTAATATTAATGTCCCAGGTGTATGATTACTCACAACAGAATGATTAAATGCGTTAGGGCTTGGTCCTCATTATAGTTAGTTTTGGATTTTGGATTAGATTTTGGCTTTAAACTATATTCTTTGGTAAGATTCATTAGTTAAACATTCAAATTTTTGATCTAAATTGTCTTGACAAGTGACTAAATCATTCACTTTGAATTTTGAATCAAGTGATTTGAAGTAAAAAATTATGGTTAAATTCATTAGCTGTATTTACATAGTTTTGATTTAGATTTATTTGGTGTTTACATTGTTGTTTCAAATTGGTTTGGCAATAAAAATAATTTGCTGGATTTTAGTGGGTGGCTAGGCATTCAAGTCATTTTTAAATTTTTAAATTTAAATTTTATTCGAGGTGGGCCGACCTGGGGACGATACTGCACCGATTAGGGAAGTGAAGAAAATGGGAAAGGAGGATAAAACCCGGAAAGCCTCCATGCACGGCGTATGATAGGCCAGGAACTCCATGGACCGCCTTTGCTATTTGCTATCTTGGTTCGGGGCATCGGTGCACAAAACCAACACAGTCAAAATCGTCCCCTACCCAAAGTCCATTACCGGGATCGAACTCAGGAGGCAGTGTTAGAGGGCCCATACTCTACCACTGGGGTATCCACCCTTTAAAAAGCATTCAAGTCATTTTTAGGACAACTATATTGTTAGGCTTCTAAATTTACTATTTGTTTTAGTGCAGCAATTAACTGAATCATCAGTTAATATTCTAGATCAGGTATTCTTGCTTTTAAATGAACTGGTGGCAAAATTAGTTTAGTAGCCATACTAAATTTATAATTGAATTGGTTCAGAAGTTAAGATCTGTGAATCCTACCTAATTCCAATTGATGTTTCCTCATTAGGTAACTTTCTTATTTTTTTTAGTACTAGATGGTCCCAATAGGTAACTTTCTTATTAACTGCTAATTCCGCTTGGATTTCCAATTTAGCATTGAGTTTTTGGACTGACCAAATTGTATGATAGTTTCAATTCCCAATTGGTTGGGTCAGGAGTTTTTTTGTCTTTGGCATTAATGAATAAACCTAAATTTGCTAGAAAATCATATAATTATTAAATTGAAGCTATGGAATGGATTGGTAAAAGACAGTGATGTTGTTCTAAGGATATTTGGCTCAGTTGGTCCAAGCAATATGTCAGAATAGCATTGAGTTATTATGCAGGAAGTAAATTAGGCGTAAATGTTTTTGGGTTGCCTAGTCTGAAGCCATAATGACACTCTATACCCATTTTTGCATCTGAGTAACAGAGGGTCATGGCAAAATTATCTTGATCTTTCTTATAGTATGTATTTTCTTTAGTTGCTCCTTTCAATGGTTAACAGCTCTCTGGAATTGTTTCAGCTGCTCCTTGCAATGGTCAACAGCAACTTGGACCACTATAAATGTGTTATGATATGTTCAACATTAGCATCAAGTCAGGAGTATATTTTCAAGTAGGATTTATTCATTTTTTATTTTTATTTTATCTGTATAGCAGTTAACTTATTGGTAAATACACCAGGCTCAGCTATTTCATCCCAAAAATCATCTTCAAGATGCAAGGCTGTCATCTAGTACTAAAAAAAAAAAAAAGATGCAAGGCTGTCAGTTAATACTTGGAGCTGGTTTATAAATCTACTTAGGATCATTTTTGGCTTTCTAATCAGGTAAATTTGTTATCTTCTCACAATTGTAACATAAAGTGGTCGCACTATCCATGTAGTGAACACCACATGTAGTGAGCAGCACACTCACACTACTGCAGAGGTTAATTTCTTTGCTGAAACTCTCAGGCCTTATTTGACCAATGGGCTTTGAATCTTACTAAGGTCCAAATTCCTCTGAACATGGTATAGAAAAGCTACACAATATCCATTATTCAGACCTCTGGTATAGAATGGCTATGCCAAAGACAACTAAACAACTTTAACTATTACAAAATGAAGGGATTAAAACATTATATAAAAAAGTATGGAAAGTTTTTATAATTTGTCATTCAGCCCCTTAACAATGGTTCTAGATGAAAGTACAATTAACAATGAATACAATATATGTTAATTATTGTAATGGTATTTAGATCTGGGATAAAACTAATAAGAGATATCTTATGAGAATCCAAGAAAAGTTTATTAAATTGGAATAAACCTCATTTTGGAGCTTTCTAAATACCCATGTGATGATTACAATATCTGATATTGGATAATAGGATGCTGACACTAAATCCTCAATGGGTGGTACTGAATTGCCATTTTTAGAAATTCCTAATTAAGGTCAGTTTTATCCATATTGTTATGATAGATAGAATATAGTGGTCATTAATTCCACAAGTGTGTGGGTGATATATATTTGGTTCATTGTCTGATTCATATGCTTTTGATTCTGGCATGATCAATTTATTTCTCATTGATTTGAGACTTAATATATGGTTCCATATGAATTATGCCCAAAAGCTTGATTTATTGTAAAAAATATATATATACAAATGACATCTTTAGCATAAATAATAAATATAAAACAATAAACTCCTTATAAATGCTTTACATATACCATGGAAAAGCAAAACAATCACCATATATAGTTCTTGATAGGTTGCTACTTCAGTTTGAGGATGCACCCTTCATTCCCCACCTAAAATTATAATTATACCCAAAAATAAAGCCCATTTGCATTTCTGCTAAGTTTAATTTATCAAATTATAAATGTATAAAACTTTGCATTTTGGTTTGTGGGGATTACTAAGTCTTGGAACGCCCCAATGGCATTTGTGCATTATAAAATTGTTGTAGCAGGAAGAATCTGAGCTGACATGGACCTGTTGGTACTGGAACCTTCTGTATAAGAGACTCTATGAGGTTGTGAGGGCATCAGCATATAGATGCAGCTAGTGAAGGTTAATAGAGGTCAGCGCAGCATAGATACCTGTCACACCTTTTCTTATGTTTTTATATGAGGTTTAGTCAGTAAAATTTGTGTGTGCCCTTGCAAAGCCTTCCAGGTGATAGAGATTATTTTGGTTTAATTACCTATTGCACCTCAGCCCGGTGAGAATTTTATGTGCCATATTATTTGGGCACCTAATCTTCAGAACACCCAGGATTAGGCAAAATTTTAAGATTTACTTTCTGGCACTGTTTGCACCACAAAATATAAGATTTTACTCAAATTAGAAATAATCCTATTAATTAAAAAGACATTCTATTAAGATGTGCTGGTTTGCATTAATGGCACTGGGACCTTGGGAGTTCCTGCCATTAAACCGTCTTAGTATCAATAACAATGTACCCAGCTTGTCAACCCCAGATGTGGCTAGATGGAAATCAATGATTTCATTGTTGATGCCACCATAAGCCTTAGTGTTACACCATTTGATGTGCATTCTTAGGAACAAGAACTCATTTCTAACATCAAGATTAAGGCTGTTGACCAAAATGAGCTATACCCCAGGGATATAAAGGACAAATTTTGACTATGTCCAAGTTTGTCTTTCAGGAATGGGTCCAAGCTAACCTGGAATTCTACTGTTGGCCTTTTTAATGCACAGGCAACATGTTTCAATCTATTAATAGGCCTATGTTAACTATATCCAGATGCCAAATAGTTCTACTAGTTCTAATATACTAAAGTTCTATGTACAAGAAAAGTTACTGGAGAATATTGTGATGAGAACAAATACATAATTCATAAAGCCAATATAAATTAAGAATCTAAATACCTAACCATTTTTTTAGTTGCCACCAAATCAAATTGAAAGCTAAGCCACCTTGAAAAATTTTAGAAGCTATTTAAGCTGAGGTTGAAATCAAGAAATTTTATTTAGAACTATTATGTGAGTCAGCCTACCCCCAAGCTCATATCAAGTTCAGCCCTTGAAATAAATTTTACTAAAAACCCCAACAATGCTCAGTTTTTTAGTGCTTTCATTATTTAATGACCATATCGTTGCCAAATCAACTCAGGACCTGGTGATGGGTAATTTATTTTCCCAATACTACATCACCTCATATATCCTTATATACCCAGGTGATAAACTTCCACCTTAAAAAGGTTCCAGAGGCTGAGAGCAAAAGCAAACCTAAAGTGATAATGGTTGTTCATGCCTATATTAATCCTAAACTATCAAAAATTATACAAAAAAGCTTACCATTTGCTACACCCAACTATCTATTCTGCATTAGTTGTCCTCCTGCCATTAATAGTATGAAGAGAGGAAATGAACTTACCATTGTTAATTATTATTGGGTATGGTAGTATATGGGTTCACATTAAATACCTATGACCCTTTACACCCTTAAGACAAGATCTTAGAGGGGCAATTTCAGAATTTGGAGTTTAAATAATCAATGTGAGGAGAAAGTAAACCAAGCTTTACCCTCATGGGTTTTGCCCCGCTAGAACTAAAAAATATATAATATAAACCAAGTTTATCAATTCTGATTTCTAATTAATCTTACTATAATTTTAAATTTTTAAATTTTAAATTTTTATTTGAGGTGGGCTGACCTGGGGATAATACCGCACCAATTAGAAATTTGAAGAAAATAGGAAAGGAGGATAAAACCTGGAAAACCTCCATGCATGGCGTATGATAGGCCAGGAACTCCATGGACCGCCTTTGCTATTCACTATCTCAGTTTGGGGCATTGGTGCGCAATGCCAACATAGTCAAAATCATCCCTTACCCAAAGTCCATTACCGGGATCAAACTCGGGAGGCAGTGGTAGAGGGTCCGTACTCTACCACTGGGGTATCCTCCCTAATTAATCTTACTATAATAATTATATAATAAAAGTAAGTCAAGATTGAGAGATCTGATCATAGGGCTTGAAGGTACCAAAATAACATTATGTTCTGAGATAATGTATGGATATCTTTTAATTCAAGAGCAACTATAACTGCTTTTCATTCTATATTTTTTGCTGTCATAAGCATTAGTGCCTGCTAAGTTAAGAATTCAATTTCTTAGTACCAGGGGTACATTTTCCCTTAGTATCAATTATCAAATTTATTTCAGAGATTATTTTGAAGGTCCTGAATACATTGAGACAGTTGAACGTTTCTTTTTACATGTCCTGACAACTTATCTTCAAAAAATCTGTATTAGATGGATACTTTTAGTGAGAAATTAAACATTTTTCACACATGATTATTTATTTAGAAGTAGTTTGGACTAAAAAACTGAATTGTAATTGACTTTTCACAATTTAGAAAACTTTACTATGCCTCTTTGTTTAAAAACAGTTATGTTGTGATGCCATCTTAATGCCATTTAAAATTTTGGAATAATCTAAAAACCCATCTTTGAAACATACCTGGTTTAAAAGCAACCAGCTATATCTTCCTTGATTTCAACATCACCTTTACTTTTAAGAAAGTTCTAATCCTTATATATCATCTATATACAAGTTCTATCTTCCTAATAGGTATTGAGACTGATCACTGGGATTCTACTTTACCAATTATGTCATAAGAAAACTAAATTCTAAGCAAAAAACTAGCAATTGTTACTAGACTATTTACTTATCAATAAAAGTTACTTTCATACTTATAAACTAATCAATAACTATAGCAGTTAATAAAATTGGAGCGTTTTTAAATTACCTTACAGAATCTTAAATTTAGTTGCTTCTTTATCATAACTCTTGACTAGGGGTTTACTTGCATCAGCTCCAGAAATTGAGCACTTTGCTTAATAAAAGATCAACTTGTGTGGAAACTTTCTGCAGTTCTCATTTGATTTTAAACTCACATCCAAAGGTTAAGCTTTGAAGCTTCATGAAATGTGTTTCACCTTTTTGTCAGACCTACATCTGATAGTTTGTGGGGCTAACTTGATACGCCTTTTTTAGACCTTTTCATTTGTATCTGTTCAATAATTTGCTTTTTTGTAAAACTCCTTATAACTCAAATTCTCCTCCATGATTAAAGACTTTGAGTCTTATTTTTTTTAGTACTAGATGGTCCCAAGACTTTGAGTCTTATTCCTTAGTCTCATCAAGTATTTTCAAAATCTTTATAAATTAAAGTACACCAGCTGGCATATTATGAACTGCTTCCATAACTGCTTTTGATTTAACTCTCTTTTTCTGATAACAAGGTAGAAATTTATGTAACTTTAAATAACCTGAAATAACCTAGGTTGGCTGATGCAGTTTAAAATTGAACGCCAATTGACCCTAAAGCAAAAGTATATAGTTATAAATCTAATCTAGAATATGCACATAAATATTTATACAATAAAGATTTATTTTAAAGTCATGCATCTAACCAGCTGGACTATGCTGCTGTGAACTTTTTAAAGTGAGCAAGAAAAAAGGCATCATGATAAACTAGTGATATGAGTTAATCAGGCTATTATGAGATATCTGAGACTAATTACATGTGAAAATTAGGATGTAGAAAATATAAGAATATAACAGGTTTAAAAATGGCAGTGGTATACCGTTCTCCATGTCATCTAAACTGAAGAGCACTGTGAATTGCAGCAAGGTCAAACCATAATGTAATAAGTCATCCGTAAGTTTAATATAAGTAATTTATAGGGTTTAATGATCTGAAATACATTTAAAAACTGATAATTGTTCCAAGGTAAAATAATTTGGGTCATTAAAATTAGGCAACCTTATATACAAAACTTTTGTGAGCAGCAGCAGTGGCAACTTCATCTAAAAAGCTTAAATAAATCGGCATTTAATGAGAAAATTTGTATATATCTAGCTTGTACAGACATAATCTGAACAAACCAATAAAAAGGCACATTTTGATTTAGTGAAACTTTAACTTTATATGCAATCAATAGCAGTTTGCCATGTGTGGTGACACCAGAGGGTTAGACCAGGTTATTTGGATATCATGAGATGTTATTTGAGCTTAGGAGGCTCCAAGTTTCCTGAGCTACTAGGCAAGCCGAGCCAAGCCATAACCATTTGATACCGGGTAGTGTATGATAGATGGAAGCTGACTATTGCCACATTATGGAGCTATAGTCAGCATGTTACTGAATATTAATTTAATTTCTGTTATCAAAATTTGTATATGGTCTACCTGTAGTAGCTTAATTTATAAACTATGATCAAGGTTAAAGTTAACATTAGGCAAATAAAGAACTTTTGTATATATCCAAATATCCTATAGGTATATAAAGTATACTCTTTAGGTATTTAATAATGTAGCTTCAGAGAGACTCTGATAAAAAGATCAAATACTCATTTAAAAGTCTAGCTTCTATTGCCTTGGGTTGTTTTAAGTTACTTAGATACTAAACTTATAATGGTAAAAAGCCTCGACAAGCTACAAGTTTTGCTGTGTAAAGAAAGCAGACTAAACGGCTACCTAAGCTATATAGCAAAGTTGGCAGCCACTTTATAAAAAGTATCGATGACTTAAAGGCATTAAACTGAGAGTATAATTTTAACTATTGTCCGTTTTGGTTGGTTTTGTAGATAACTTATGAGTTTATCGTATTTTTGCTTTCTAAAGCAACGTTTAAGTAGATACGGTTTTTTCTACTTTCAAAATAGGTCCCAATGTAGTAGACAAGATTCATCTTATCAAATTAAAATCCTATATGCTACTAGAGATGTGAAAAGTGGGACTAAAACGTAAAAACTGTTCCATTATGGTGTGATATGTTTGAGTTCCAACACTTACTTTAATAATTTGATTGGCTAAACCAGGCCTCTGAGTTGACAAGATTGTTTACTCGGCGGATTTAAGCTGTAGGATACAGGCTAAAATCACACGTTAAAAAAGAGTAATAAGACATAGCTTAAGTGCTTGGTCATTCTTCCCCAATAGGTCATGTTTACCAATCAGCTTAAACTTATTTTCAACTCCTTCTATCCCATTTTTACATTAGATCTTAAACCAAGTAAATTAATGCCATATAAAAAGACGCTAGAAATAATATTCAATGGATTTAAATTTACTTGTTGCAAATAATGAATAAATAGAACCCCTGACCATTCTCTGTACTGAGTTAAATGAAAATAGCTTCAGACCATGAAAGTAGGCAAGTACGTAAGAAAATAACACAACATATAATTAGCAAGGTAGGACCATTGTTTTAGCAGCAAAGCCAGTTAGTGCAAGGTTTAGAAATGGAGGAATCTTAAGCCTGCGGAAAGAATCTTTAAATCCCGCGGTGGCACATGACATCAGTTGAGTTTTTAGTTCTATACAATTTGGGAAAATCGTTAAATACTTGAAAGAACCTATAAATAAATCTGCTTGACATCGTTTGCACCAAAGGATTCGTTGCAAGATGGACACTTGCGCTGGCGAGTTTCAAGGCGATCCTCGATACATTGCTTACAAAAGACGTGCATACACTTGATCAAGGCATGCGATTTAAATCTTAGGCTACAACTGGTGCATTGCAACAGTTGCTTTGCGCTCTTAGAAAAGTCTAGAGAGAAAAATACCTTATACTGTTTAAGGGTGACCGACAGGTCGCGGTCATGCGGTGCTTGTTTCTTGGACTCAATCAAGGAATCCAGGCGGCTCTGAAGCACAGCGAGCTCATCCCGCTGCTGGAGGTGAGAGAACCTGTCTTCCTCCAAACGACGCGTTTTATCAACTAGTTCGACCCTCACCTGGAGAGAATTTAGTTAAAAGCGAGGTAGCAACGAGAAAGCCACATAAGGGCAGCCGTCTAAAGCATAGGTAGGGCGCTGGTACTTACGAGGCAAATCGAAGAATAGGATTACCTCGGCTAGTTTAGTGGCCAGGAGGTTGTTTTGAGCCTTGCTCTCCTGGGTGGCGCGACAAGCGACTTTCAGCTGCTCCTCTATTCGGGAGCGAATGTCACAGCAACTGTTAAAGTCCCGCTCCATGGTTTTCTAAGCCTAGATTAGGTTAAGCTGGTTTGCCTTAGGTTACCAGTTGGAAGGACAAGTTTTTGATCTGTTCCTCCAGTTTCCTAATGTGATCCTGAAGTTTCGTCGTCTGCTTCTTTAAAGCGTCAATCAAGTTGATTGACTGCTCATTGTCCTTTGTAAGTGCGGATACCCGCCTCTCCAGTTTGGCTTTCTCACAGGAAAGATGAGTAATTTGGTCCTCCTTGCGCCCCAGGTCCACCACTCTGTTAACCTGCGACTCCGTGAGCTCGCTGTAGGCTTTGCCAAGTTGGTCAATCTCCTGCGCCAGCTGTGCCTCGGATTTGCTGTATAGCGCACACTGCTCTTCCAAACTCTTGATGCGGGCCCTAGTTTCGTCGGGGTCGGCCCCAAGGAACCGCTCCGCCATACGTAGTTGCTCCCTGCAGGCTTCCAGCTGTTCCGTAAGGGTTTGAAGGGCATCCTGAGTCCCCTAGATAATAAGCTAGGATGATGCTGGAACTTACATTATTAACACATCTTCCATTTCCACGAACTGAGTCTCTAACCTGAGCAAGTTCAGCCTCTTGACATTTGATTTGCGATTCGGCATCACTAGAGATTAGAGCCAAACAATAGGGATCAAATTACGCTAGCTTCTTAAAGCAGTCATCCATGGTCGCTATTTCAGGATGCGCTTCAATAAACTTAACCGCCTCCAAGTCGTTGTTAAGGTAGGCCAGCTTCATCCGTAGCCGACTCAACTCCGAGCGATAGCATTTGATTAGTGACTAATCTGGTCAGTACTGAAATAAACAAAATCCACCTCTTGGTTGGACATGGCTTTACGGAGTTCCTGCTTCTCATGGTGCTTAGCGTTGTCTTTGATACGAGCCAGCTTTAGTTCGGAGGCGACGGCGTCGCGCTGCTTGCGAACGCGCGCAAGGTCTGCCATAGAACTCTTGAGTTGGTTGGAGAGCGTATTCCATCGCACGCTTTCATCATTCTGCCAAGTGAGCTAGGCCTATGAGATTAGCTTACCGATATGCGCTCCCACACCTCGGTCCGTTCGGTTTTGAGCGCTTCCACTTCGCCTCGAAGAACCCCGTTAGTTTTTAACTGCTCCTGGTACTCGTGCTCAAAATGGTCGGCTTGGATGAGGGCGTCTTTGTAGATGGCAGAATTACGAATATGATCTACGGATGGGTTTCGTAGCTATTGGGTTAGAGTTGGACTATCACAACCTTACCTCAGTCTTAAGGAACCCCATCTCCACCAAAAGTTGCGCCTTTTCCTCCTGAAGTTCTTTGATTTCTTTCAGGTAGGTGTTTTTAAGCTCCTCCGTTAACTTTGGGTCAGTGGTTAGCTCAGACAAGCTCTAAATAAAGTTAGCTCCGATGATGACATGACTCTACCAGCTCCTCAGACGGCGTACTGCCCTTTGGCCTATTTCTTTGAGCCATCTGAAGACGATCGACATTTTTCAGAGCCGAATTAAGTCGTTCGTTAAGCGCCTCAATCTCTGACTCTTTGCTCAATAAAGATGCCTTTTCTGTCCTCAGAGAAGACTCAAGATACACCACCTTAGGAATATAAAATCTTGAGAAGGGAGATTAAAAAACTTCCAACTTAAGGAAGAAAGTATACCTTCTCTTTCAACTGTTCAATAGAAGAAGGTTGATGCTCAAGCGTAGAAAGCTCCTTGAAATCTTTAAGTTGAATCATTTGCTTTTTGATAAGGTCGTGAATTTCGGTCGAGATGTCTAGTTTATTCATTAGCCAAGATAAGAAGCCAATGTGAACCTTTGACATCCAACTTTGAAAAAATGTAGGAGCTCGTCTCAAAGATAGTGAGTAAAGTTGACCGGAGATCACTAAATAGTGCAAGCGTAGAGCTTCGCTGTTCAGAAAGCTGTCTTTTAAAATCGGCGGAATCGATCTTATTTTCTAAGAGATCTCTTAAAAGGTCCAAAGGATCTATAGGTAGCATCAGCAACTGAACCAAACCAACAACCAATACCAAAGCAGCGGGTCTCTCTAGTACAACCAAGTTCATCAAACAAGCTCTCTACGAGATCATAAATCTGAAGGGTTTTAAGTACAAGGCAATGTAAACTAATACCAGTTGAATTTCACTTAAAGCAATTCCGATCTGTTCCTCCCTAATTTCATTCTCCTCAACTTTAGCTTTGGCTTCCGCTTCATATTTGATGGCCTCGCGTTTAAACTCATAAAGTTGCCGTAAGATCGCCTGTTTCTGAATGGTTTCTAAGTTGTCCTAAAAGTTGAAGGCGTGAGCTTATGGAAGCAGCCAGAAAGAAATAGGCTGAATCATATTGTACCTCTAAAGTAAAATGTCCGGAGCTAATTTTTGACTCCTTGTTGGAAGAGCTCCTTCTTTGTTTTTTATTGGGCAGGAACTCAGACATGAGTTTGTTTTAGGGCAAGGCAACTTAAATAATTTAATTTTTGATTTAAGTAATCAAGGTAAAAACAAGCTGGTAAAATGGTATCGTTACTTCTTATGTAATATGGTTGGCTTATCTTTGACGCCAAATATCGTAGCTTTACAGATTCCAAATTCAAAAAGATGGCAAATCCGATATCGTTATCAAAGCTCTTTAAGGTTGGCTTGGAGGGTACGAATATTTCTAAACACGAATAGGATTCTAGATCTTCGGTACTTCGCTTAAAAGCCGGGCCGGGGCTTTTTGTGGTACTTTAACTCGAAGCTTGTCTTCGGTATAGTATGGCCGCAGGAACTAGGACAATTGTATGCCATCTTTGATTGGTGCTTAAAAATGCTTACCAATAATTCAATTCGTTAGTTTAATTTAATTTTTCTCCTCCAATAGTTATTTTCCCCTAATAGATCGCTTTGTTAACTTGAATATAAAACAGCAACAGTAACAATCAAATCGCTTAATACTATATCTATTAGCAAGTTCTTTTTATAGTAATAATTATATTTTAGAATGGTTTTTATCACCGCAAACTAACCTTAGCAACCAAATAACTTGTAAAGTTTACATAAAAGCTTTGATGCTAGACTTTCCCCATCACCGGTTTGACCGTTTGTAGGGACAAAAGGGGTTTATTAAAGAAATCCTAATTGCACCATTTGATAGGTCTAAGCTCTTTATTTCAAGCTTTTGATTTGCTCACGAGATTAAGGTGTCGATGCTGATCAACTATATATATTGTTCTTTGTTTATAATATCATTATAAGTTGATTGACTAAATCCTGCCGAGTATGGAATTTGCCATTTCACTTAATCACCCCTGTCCTAAAGAATATTTGATAAGTTTACTAACAATCACTTTTTTATTTTGATTTGAATTTTACATTTTACATTTTATTCAAGGTGGGGCAACCTTAGGACAGCTATACACTTTTATTTAGCTACATAAGGTTCTTAACATTATAAATATACTAAAGATGAACTATAAAAATTGAGATATCTAAGGGGAGGGTACCCCAGTGGTAGAGTATGGACCCTCTACCACTGCCTCCCGAGTTCGATCCCGGTAATGGACTTTGGGTAGGGGACGATTTTGACTGTGTTGGTTTTGCGCGCCAATGCCCCGAATCGAGATAGCGAATAGCAAAGGCGGTCAATGGAGTTCCTGGCTTATCATACGCCGCGCATGGAGGTTTTCCGGGTTTTATCCTCCTTTCCCATTTTCTTCACTTCCCCTCATCGGTGCGGTATCGTCCCCAGGTCGGCCCACCTCGAATAAAATTTAAATTTAAATAAAGTAGCACTATAATTTCATACTGCTATAGCTACCTTTGTTAATTTATTGGATGAGAGTGATATTATGTCATATAGGTACAATGATTGGAGTGTCTGCTTTAATGGTGTCACAATTAGTGTATTATAGACAAAAGCATAGTTTATATGGCTTATATAATTTAAGTATATATACTGGAATCTGGATTGACTGAATAAAAACTAATTTAAAAATCTACAGTTAATTGATAATTTGAATCCAACAGTTGATTATTTGCCAATTTAATAACCTTTAAATTATATTGCATAAAATTATGATGATCTTATTGTATAAGTATTAATTCAAGATGTAGATTAACCAGAAAGTTGCTACTTTAGAAAAATATCTATTTTATTAAAATAGACTACCTTGGAGAATACTCTAAAATGACAGGACAATGCCAAGTAGTGCCTAGTATATGTTGTGCAGTTTACAAAAATAGAATTGGTGACCAAAGTCCAACCTTAGTGGATTAGACTTGCCAATGCAGAGATAGAATTTAAAAGATAAGCCAAGGTCCAAGGGAAAGATGATAATGGTATATAATGACCCTGACTATAAAGCAGATGGTGTTAGAGAGACAACATGACAAGTAATAAACTAGCTTGTATTGAGGGTTCTAAAGCACCCATGATAGCAACCTAAGCTCACTTGGTACCACCATTTCAATTATTAAGATATTTTTATACAAAAAGGTCCAGAGAAAAATAAAAAGGAATTGTTTTTTCCCAAAGTGGCATGCTCAATACTGATACCATCCACATCAAGAAGATCCACTACCTTTTAATTGCAGATAGACTAAGTGTGGAAATTTTCATAAAGTAAGGAACACTGTCCACATCACTTATTGCAAGACAAACAGGAAGTTCCAAGAGCATTGATATTATCACCAGTTGTAGCAGCAAACTAAGGCATATCATATGCCTATCTGACATTGAATAAAAATTCAAGGGAATTATTATTTCATGGAAGTGCTAAATACTATTTTGCAAAGATATGAAAATACCCAATACACTACTATCAGCAGGGCTTTCAAGATTTTAACTACAGTTTGGGATACTGGAATAGTCTTATGCTTAGGAATTGCCAGCTCAATTACCTAAGACTATCAATAAATTTAACAAATTTTGGAGCCTTGTTCAGTGACTTAGGGGCATTTTGGTTCATTGCATTTTTGTTTGCAAGCTGTAAACTTTTTAGGGATTACTGCACAAGTTCAATGTGTGCATTGAATAGATTGTTGATTTAATAATTCAGTGGGTTGACAACAGTATTAAGCCTATTGTCCTAGTTGAGATCTTTACAACCATATGGAGTATGTCTTCAATGCTAGGCAGGTGCCAATGCTTTTCCTTATGATACTTGAAGGTACTTCTGGAGAATAAGGGAACCTTTTCCTTTGAATTCCTCCCAAGTTGATTGAAAACCACATAGGAAAGATGATCTTTCTTTTCAACTCTAATCCCAAGAGTTGAAAAATGACAAATGGGTAAGAAAAACTTTTTAATTTTTACTCTAATCACAAGAGTACACAATATAAATTGTAAAACTATCTAAATGTTATTTCAAGTTAAACTTCATTAATGCTTAATAAATAAAAAAATAAGGGATTTATAAGGAAAATCTGATGTCCACCTCTTCAGTTGGTGCCTTAATAGGAATGGGTACCATCACCAATGAACTAGTTCTTTAGGAGTCATCCAAAAAGGATGATTTACTTCATCCATCTCATTGGATTCCACCGCTGACTAGGACATGACCCCTCCTGGGTTAAGTATCATAAGAATATGTCCCCTCATCATTACTCAACCCAGTGTATTATTCTTATTATGCTAGCAACCTATTTAGGTAGTAAAACCCTTTGCCCATAACAGCATGTCATGTGGCCTAAAAGGTTAAACTGAAAGTTGCTACCAAAAAAGCAATGTCAGCGCCCAGAATCTAAAAATAAACCTTTAATTAATCAGCAACAAACCCTGATCAATTCATACAAGCTAATCAAACTATAAACTTTTGTAATCATTAATCAAATTATTTGTAAAACATTGCTGGGAATATTCCTCAACAGAACATCAATAATCCAGTGGTATTGAATCCCATTGAATTAATTAACATTTTATAAGGAATATCAAACAGCATTAGTTATCATATCATATAATAACTCCCACATCTGCTATGGTAATTCACCCCTAGAGGATAAAGTAGATAATAACATAATCATTTAAGCTGTATATTGTGGTCATACTGAGTCCCCAACATAAGCTTTCTCAATTAATTTTTTATATCTATTTAAGGTGGGCTGACCTGGAGACAATACTGCACCAATTGAAGGAAAATGAATGAATGGGAAAGGAGGATAAAACCTGGAAAACCTCCATGTGTTGCATATGATAGGCCAGGAACTCCATGGACCGCCTTTGCTATTTGCTATCTCAGTTCAGGGAATTGGTGTGCAACGCTAACAAAGTCATAATTATCCCCTACCCAAAGTTCATTAACTGGGATCAAACTTGGAGAGGCAGTGGTAGAGAGCTCACTTAAAATTTTTAGCCAATATTTTTTAAATAAATTTTCACCTAATTCATTCATTTAAAAGGTATTTAAAGTGTATTAAGCTTTTTACCCAAAAGTATTGTTTGAGGTTGAGCTTTCCAATTGCACTATTCCCCTTAGACGCAGTCCTCATCTCCATACATATTTTCTTTATTTTTCTTGCATAAAATTTATGTGTTAAAAATTTTTATGGTCTTGGTCTTATAATTTTTTTGATAATTTTTTTTGTAATAATGAAAGGTAGGCAGCGGCTACCAAAAGCTTATCTACAATGTTGCCTAGATATTTTGTCAGATAACTGCTATGCAAAGGAAAGACCTGGCTTCTAATCAGGCTATTCAGCTATTCATGAAAGCAACTATAATCCACAAGGAACCACCATTTTGATGACATGGGAAAAGGAAACACTGGGAAAGAGGTAAGGTAGTACTGTTCAATAAACTTGGACCCAGAGCCAAGAGTTAAGCTGATAATGGCTACCATTATCATCCAGGAGTGTAACAGTTGGTACTCACTCCTTTGCAAGTGAGAGTAGGCATATGGTACATAAGTTTTGACTGGTTTGTTTGAACGCTGAGGTATTTCTAAAACTCAAAGTCTTGTAATTCCTCATCTTTTCAGTCCATCTGCTGTCCACTTTCTGCCTTACACTCACCTGGGACCTGCACAATTTCCTCTTACATTTAATCATAATTCTTAAAACTATAAGTCTGGTTTTCAGCTGCACTAACATCTTTACTATCACAAACAAAATGGTATCTTTATAATGATAGTTGATGTACAAGAACAGCCTCCTATGTTTTGCATGCCAACACCTGAGGCAACAAGGATAGTAACTATAAGGGATACTGCTATCAATATCACCATCATACAGGAATTAGGGCCTGCCATTGGCCTAAGAGGAGGAACTTCAACAGGTGGAAATTTGAATTAAAATAGTACAAATAAGAACTGCAGATTTTGGGTTTTGTGATGTTGATTTTTAATATATCAGTAAAAAAAATAACCCAGCAACCTTCAAAATGGGGGTTGCTAGATCTTATACTATGTGAGTAAGGTGAAAGCATGGAGTCCAGAGGTTTTGGAACTTGAAAAACATTGACACTCTTCTTAAGTAGGTCATTTTACAAAATCAATTGACCATTTTTAAGTTACAAATAACCACATTATTATTTTTATTTTATAACCTTTTATTACTATCATACCACGTTTGGCATTTGATTTCTTCAAACTTTTAGCTCTAATAAAACCCTGTTGCAAAGAATCTTCACCTGGTCCTATCCCAGGTGTAACATGTGCTTTAATAATAAGGGCACTTCTTGAAGCCTTACACATAGGCGGGGTTTTTGCATTGATAGCCTTGGTAATATAAGCTCTTATAAAATCACAGAAGATTTGTTTGATTTTAAGCTCTAATTGATCTGAAGTTTTGTGAATGGTAGCGACTTTGAGCCTGAGAGGGAACTTTGGGGTGGGAGTACTAGACAGGGAGGGTTGGCCCCCTCCCATCTTTCATCCAGGGTGTACCTTAGATCATGTAGTTGGGTGAGTAGGTGAGCCTTAGTATTATAACACTTTCTTGTCCTGAAGGGATAAAAACCCCTGTTCAGATTTATAGCTGGCGCCTGGAGTTCTACATCCTTAGATTCTTTACAAAGGCAGAACCTAAGAATTGGAGCATTTTTTAATCCTAAAAGGAGGTATAACTTGTTCTATCTTAATGGCCTCAAACAGGGTCTTATAATAGCTTTTCCTTTAATATATGGTCTACTCCTTCATATGTAAGGTTCCCAGTTGTGGCTACCAAGCTGAACCAAACCTTGCACTATGTTATAATCTTGGCGATATTGTTGGCATATGCCATAAGGGTCTCACAGGGTTTAAACCCCTTAACAAATGAATAGATGATGTGAGGATTGTTGGTCCTCAAAGCAACACGTAAATAATTCAATAAAATATGAAGCAATCCACTCTGACCACTCTACTTTATGTAGAGTAATATTAGAAGATTCCTTCTTCTCTGCTCTCTACTTCCTACTAACAATCCTCCTCATTCAATTGTTTTATCTCTCTTATATATCGGTGACTTCAGTAAGTACTGCTCCTTTGGCTTAGACTATATAGTTCTGCTACATTCTCATTGGCTTCAGCTGAGTATGTTATTCTTAAATCCAGTATTGCCTTAGTTTGATATGGTCTAATATGTATTTATCGAATTTTGACATCACCTTATCACCTTATTTGGAGAAAATCCAATAAGCATCCTTCCAGACCCAATATCGCCTCATCCCAAAGAGCTCAAATATTCATGCACTGTAAATCATGGTTGGCAGATCCTAGCCAATCTGCTATGGCTATTTAGGGCTTATTGTCCAATCATATCAGGATCTTGACACACTCTTTCAGAAACAAGAGCATAACAAATCCGTGGATCTGGCCACTGGACAAATTGGATGACCTGGGACACACTCTAGATGAGCCGTGGGTGGCCACCCCTCTCTCTGTTTGATATTCTACTTTACAAACAGCTATAATCCCAAAACCACTATTATCTCCAATTTATCCAGGCATTATGTGCTATAAGATCAAACAGATCTATGCTATGGTGAGAGATATATTCAAAATCAATAGAAACGTTAAAAGATGCCACCTAACTAGGAGGCTTAACCAGGAGCCTCCACAGCTGTAGAAACATTAAGTAGAAAATTGTGTTAAGCTAAATAATGTTTAAGAGACAAATGAATTTAAAAGCTTTGATGTCATTGTAAAAATCTGATGATAAAGATTTACAAGAACAACCCTTCAAGAATTGTACTATTCTTTTCACCAATCAAAGCCTCCAAATCACTCCCTAAGAAGTTGCAACTATAAATGCCATCACCCTGCTAATGATAGGGCGTTGGGTTGTTATATAGCTTTCTCACAATATAAAATCTAAAATCACTTGTTTCCATCTAAAATGTTTCTAAAATTTAACTCTCATAGTAACCCCACTTAAGACTATGTAGAGGCCACTCTTGTTTGTGTTTGGTTTAATAGTGTTTGTCTCACTGTTGATCATTATACTAGCTATCAAAAACGGTGGAGCACATGAAGTCAAAAGAGAGCTTTAATCTATCAAGCCTTTCAAGTATGGACAAGCTTCCTAATGACATCACACCAAAATCTATCCCTAAGGTCCTGTTGTAACAATACAAAACTACAAATACTTTGAAGTTACTTGACCTTGGACATACAAGCTGAACAAAACTCAGGTGAAGGTCTTCACAAAGAAGTCCCAACAAGCACTTTCTAACTATATAAACTGCAAGGTTTAACCCATTGGCATAAGTATAAAGGCAGGTGTAGTGTTAGTACCTTCTTCACACTACATGCACAAGTTATAGTTGGACAATCATACTCTTAGCTGCCTAATCCATAAAATAGCCATTAAACTTAATAAGAAACGTGATCCTTAATTGAAGGTCAGGCAAATATATTTATAGTTGATTCACTTCATTCAAATTTCAATAAATATCTCATAATGAATATCATTGATTATTGTACACATAAATTGTTATAGAAAGTTAATTTGGAAAAAAGGGTTTGAATGGAATGTAACAGGGTCAACTACAATGCAACTGTTTTTGGAAAAAATCTAGTAATAGATTAGGAATCATAATATAACTTTGATTACAAAATAGGAATCAAATAAATGTATTCAACACTTTCAACCTTAAATTGGTTTACCACTAAAACTTTGATGGAGCTATCATCAGGCTTGTAATAGGGTCAAAGAAACTTGGAGTTAAATTGATTAAATATTCTTTCATCAATCAAGCTTAAGATAGGGTATTCTTTAATAGCAACTGGTCAAGGACAACGTAGGGTCCTTTCCATAAGGTAACCAACTTATGAGTCCTATTAAATAGATAAGTAAATCAGTAAGAGGCTCATTAACCAACAGGTAAGCTCACCACAGTGAAACTATAAAAATCATCTCGCTCCTTTTGATTGATTTCCTAGTCAATGCTGCTCCATAGACCTCAGTCTAAATCTTAAACAATGATTTCACCAGTCAGTTAAAGTACTCAGATGGCCAAATTTTGTCCTCATTGGTTGATGGAGTGTAACAAAGGCAGTAGTGCAAGTTTTTGAACGTGCAACATCCATAAAGGTGAACATTCCATACCGCTGTGGGGACTGATATTGTAAGCAAAAACAGTTGAGTCCAAGTATCCTTCCCATTAAAAAGAAGAGTTGTTGGAAAACTTCTGAAGAACTTGTATTAAGGTACATTTGACATGTTTAACCATTCTGTTGGTCTTGGGATGATAGGGAGCAGTAAGAAATCTGAAGATTCCCAATAGCTCACTTATCTTGGGAAAAACTCAAGACATGAAATTAGTGACATCATCCATGAAGATAACTTGTGGACAATCATGCTGGTGTATACCTGTTAGAATATAAAAGTTGCAGTCTATATCACTCTAAGATCCCTGAGGAGCTAAGCCTTGACCCACTTAGTGAGATGATCAATTGCTACTATGGTGTATTTGATTTAAGAACTCTAGTTGGGAATGATTATAGAACATTGATGGACTGGTGTGCCAGGCTTAATTAGGCTTGACCACTGGTAAGTAGTTGTGGGCTTATAGGGCTGGTGAGCTTGTCATTTGTGACATTTTGTTAACGCATCTTTAATGTAAAATCTTAAGGACTCACATATACCATTGCTGAATTAGCTTTAAAGTTTTATGTAGGCCTTTATGGCCCATGGCGCAATGACCTTACATGATAATTTCTGGAAGAGCTGAAGGTTGGGTATAGTTTTTGGTGTTCCCCACAATTTTATACAATTGCCCATCTCAGATTTCAGTGTCTTTCATTTCTAATTCAAAATGCAACAAATAGAAGACTTTTCATTAGTGTAATTAGTGTTTTTATTTTTATAGTGTGATCAGCAAAGGGATTGAGTGCTTCTATGACAGACAGTTATAAAAGCATATCAGCGTTCTGATGGGTGTGTCCTGAATGGTTAATTATCTCATAGTTGTAAACATGTAATTTTGAGGCCAATGTTACTAATTGACCTTCAAGTTCCTTGAGATTATATAAACATTGCAAGGAGGTATGGTCAGTGACAATCTTGAACTTGATCTCATGTTATAGACTTGAGATTGTTTGCAAGCGTATATGATAGCTAAGCATTCCTGCTTAGTTATAATGTAATTGTGCTTTTGCTTATATAAGGCATGACTGCAGAAGACCAACAGATGTTCCTCCCCGTCATCTCCTATCTGAGAGAGTACAGATCCTATAGCCATAAGAGATACATCAAATTGGGCTATAAAATGCTGATTGAAATTAGAATATCTCAGAAAAGGGGCTTTAGTAAAGGCTTTTCCAAGCTGATTAAAGAAGTATTTGAATTCTTGTGACTACTTAAATGTGATCTTCTCAAAGTATATGTAATAAAGGCTCAGCAAGTTGAGCAAATCCTGGTATTAATTGGTTTTAATATCCAACCTATTCTAGAGAAAAACTCGGATATTTTGATTACTTTCAGGTTCTTTCATGCATTTGATGGTGTCAAGCTTTTAAAATTTGCAGCCTATTCCTTGAGTGCTAACAATATACCCCAGATTTTCCATCTGGGACTTGAAAACGATATTTTATAGGCTTGATATGTAACTGATCTTGCGCCAACCTATGAAAAACCTCTTTCAGGTGCGCTGAATGTTAAGTGAACGTTTTTGAGAACACAATAATATTGTGGAGGTAGACCAAAACGCAACTCATCTTCAAATTTCCCATGCTAGTGTACATTGCCTGCTGAAAGGTGGCAGGCGCGTTGCACAGTCCATGGGGCAATTGAGTCAGTTGAAACAATTCTTGAGAGCTAATAATTGACCAATCTTTCTGGTCTTTAGGAGTCAAGTCGTTCTTTCAGTATCTTCTAGTGAGATCTAAGGTGGTAGATTATTTGCTCCTCCTAGTTGATCAGAGAATTATCTATTTGAGGTAAAGGATATGAATCCTTTTTAGTCAAAGTTATTCAAATTTCAGTAATTGATAACAACTATATTAAAGCTATCTTTCTTTTTAACTATGAGTGCTGTACTAGCCCATGGGCTGCGCAAGGGGACAACCATACCTTGATATATAAGCTTCTCAATTTCCCTTTGTACCTCCTTATCACTGTCTTGCTTGTCAATATCAGCAGCAATCAAATGAGTCTTGTATACCCATAATCAACGGGATGCTGGATTCCCATGGCACATCCAAGGTTGTAGTTATCTGTCATAAATAAATTAAAATATTTTTTGTATGAGGGACATCGCTTGGTCTTTCTGACTCTCAGTTAGTACAACAATTTGTTTAGGGAAATTACTGCAATTTTAGAGGCGGTTTGGATAAGCCAAACATTGTCAAATTTCTAAACACATTTACTTCCCATATTTTCTCCAGAAGAGTAAGATGTCTGAACAAAATTCTCTGCCCTATCTTGGCAAGCATTTTGGAGGCAGTTAGTTTGGTGAGTAATACACAGATCTCCTGGTGGCCAGATGAGATTATTTAAGGAGTTTTGAAAGATTTATCCCTCAACTGTTGCCAAGGAGAGTTAATTTCTCTTGCCAATCCTTAAGTAGCTCCACGCTCACTTCAGAGGAAACCACATACTACTCTCTAGAGTATATAACACAATCAATAGGGGCCTTTAGGGGATTTCTTTATCTTTGGGAATGGTTTTATGAGGAATAGAACTTTTGTGGCCCATTTGTTGTTAATGGATGGGTACTACACCATCATTCTAATGCATATTAATAAATTTATTTCTTATGAGTTGATTAAATCTAATTATACCTCAAGTAATAAAGGGTAATGTTTGGCCTAGAATAGTAAGTGTTCTTTTAATAAGCTAAAACATCATCATAAAACTTATTAAAGCTAGTGCAAATAGGTAATTGGTAGTTGACGTTGAAAAGCACAAAAGCAGGTGCATTAATCTGCAAGGAGCCAAACCTACTTGGAAATGCGCTATACCCCAATCGCATGTAGTATTAATGTTACCAGCTGTTCCATATCATTGATTGTGGGCCACATTGGGAACGATTTTAATTTTTTTTACAAACTGACTGTGTATTATGTCCCTGGGAGCGCTGCTGTAAACAATGGAACACACTCAAATTTTGTTTACAGAAATATTGATATTATTAAAATGAGAAAAGTAGTGTAATTCCCATTTGTTGCAAGAAAGAAGGAGTATCAACCTAATTAATCATGATCTTGATTGGTTCTCCTACATCAGGTAAGTGGGTATTCAGGTTTCTTTTAGTATGGCTTTTTGAATCCTATAGAGGAAGTAAGTTTTGGGGCTCTTTGGTATTTTTGAATTGATTGTGCTCAGCAATTTGGGTAGCATAAAGTTAAAGACAACTTCCTGTCCCTTTTGTTTCATTGCTGCATGTTAACTTCTGTTATGGCCAAATCCATGGGAATGCTCTTTTAGGGTCCTTGAGTATGAGGATGACTACATTTTCCTCCTTATTTTGCGACAAAAACTGGATGGTAAATCGCAATAGAGCATCCCTCTTCTAAAGCCATGGTTATTTTAAATAAAATTTCGTCCTCATGAAAGGCCACAAGGTTCACCACAGGAATCGTTTAGTACAGGAGGATGCATAATGCCCCTTAGATTCACAGATCCAACAAGTTATCTTAGTAGGTTAAAGAAATTTCGAAAGTTTCCCTGACGTTGAGGGAAGGCATTTGTGGTCTCTCTGCCTTCATTTACTTGTGTGGGTGAACTGTTTTGCACTTCCACATTGGGTGGTCCAAATGTAACTTCACACCGCTTCAGGTATATAATCATGGAAGGTGTATATAATCCCTTCACAAGCACCAGAAGCAAAGAGTAGTGCAGCTCCATATAATTATAAGTGGCATTTTGAAGCGCGATCTTGATATCAAAGTCCACCACAGCTTTAGCACTCATCAGTACCTGGGTCTTATGGTAAAATTGATCAGAAAACTTAGTGATAGTTTCATTCTTCTTTGCCAAATGGTTATAAATTTAGCCTTCCAAATAGCCATGCATTCAAGTCACCCAAATTTTTTATAAAACTACATTTTACACATCAACAATCGTCCAATGTTCATCAGGTAAGTAAAGCACTAATTAATTTTAACTTTTGTCATCTATAAAGTTAATCATATTAGTGGCTTTGAAAAGGTCATTGAATCCATGTATGGTCATCTTGAACATTTTCAAGAATGACTGCACATTTCTGTGCATGTCAAATTTAGAAAGATTAGCTGGAATAAGTTGCTGTTTTACTGGATAGAAACTTCCTTATCTAGACGTCATTGTTGTATCAGGAACCCAAGGTCCTGGGTTATCAGCAAAAGGTTGACTCAGTTAAGGAGCTGGTGTCTCCACAAAAGGAGGCAAAGAGAACAGATATCAGTACTGAATGGGTAGGTTGATACATTGGTTATTGGGTAACCTCCTCTTCCGCAGGTTCTTCTACATATGGCTCTGAACGATATGTGGCATTGTTTTATGAGGGCATCAACATACACCATCATGTATATCACTTTTAAATCAACACTTGCAGGTGGTATGGTTCTCCTGCTCCTGAGGCATTGCTTCTTGATCTGTTTTAGTTCTGCGAAACTCTTTGCATGCCACACACTAGCGTAAAAGTTCTTAAATGACTCTTGTGGGCAGTCTCTGTATTATAAAGTTTGTGGACATGACAGCATAGCTCATCGTTTAACTAAAGGAGATCTCCACTTTCTTCTTAGAGTCTGTACTAATCATCTCAATCCTTTTATATCCTGCTGCATGGTAGTTTATTGATTAATAAGTTGTTGCAACTCAGTCAGGAGGTGGTTGGTGGTTTCAATGTTTCTACTCAAATGCTGTATGGACACCCCCATTTCACATTGAGTCTATTAGTCAAATGCCTCAAATGCACAGACTAATAAGTAATGTCATCTTGGTAAAATAACTATGTTCAAGCTCCTCTATGAGTATATCATACCTTTTTCATCATTTATTGGTGACTCTGCGGTTGTTCAAGGCTTGATATCCTATAGCCAACACGTTTCAGTTTAATTAATCAATAAGTTTTTTCCAATTCTTGAAAAATTTGAAAATTAAGGTTATGATTGTCATTAACTGCCTGGTGAACACCCTAGAAACTTTTTTCTAACTGCCTATTTAGGTCCTTCAGCGTTTCCACGTTTTTTTGGTTTCTGTTAAACATTTCCATGACTAGAGTATGGTGGTGAAAAATGGTCAATTGGAAATTTTATGGTGGGTTGGAAATACTCAGCAAGATATTGCCCCATATGGGTTATACTATTAGCTAGTTGTAGTACTTGACTATTATAAAGAGATTAGAAATTCACAACTTGCTGAGTCAACTAGTCCTGATTCTGCTGATTATAAAATAAAGTGAGCACTAGATAAGATTATTCATGGCCAAAGAGCCATAATCCTAAAAGTAACATGTCCCAATATGTCTCAGTTGTTCTGCAATATACATATAAGTCTCAAAACTAACTGTAGGGAATATTAAAATAACTTCCTTCAGGGTCATATAATTAGGTGTTTGAGTATTAAAATAAAAAAATGACAATTTATTTTTGCCACCTCCCCCTTCCTGAGTCAGGTCCATTTTAAGGTTTTAATTTATTATTTTTGCCACTATGGACCCCTGTAGTAAACATTACTTGTATAGCAAAAGTGCCTTTTCACACTAATTGACCAGGTTATAGTCAGCTGATCTGACTCTTAGCTTTCTATTCCATAAAATATATTATTTACTTGACAAAAGCATGATTGGATTTTATTTAGAACTAGGCAAATGATATTTATAGTCAAGTCACTCCATTCATGATTTGACAAAGATTTTACAATAAAAATAATCAACCATTGTACAATGCAAATGTGAAAGATAATTGATTTGGTGAAAAAGTGGTTTAATGGAAAGTAACGAGGTCAACTACAATGCAATTTATTTAAGGTAAAATATGATAATTGAGATTTAATTGTATTATTACTCTGATCTACAAACCACTAATCAAGTCAATCAATTGTCCAATAGCAGGGTGTAATCCTCATCTAAGATGCCACCTCTTGAACCAAATATAAAAGCTTTTACATGAAGGTCATGGTTTCATTTACATCCAATCTATGCCTTCCTTTCCTTGGCATGTCAGATGTCTGATACTGTAGTGTCTTCACCAAGGCATAATTTTTCAGAGGAACTAGAATTTAATTGGCCACAATAATAGCCTTCTTGAAGTGTGGTGACTATACAGCTTTGAAGTTTTCTTGGTAGAATTTCACAAATATGTCATGACAATTGGTGCAAAGATTTCTAAGCTCAGCTAACCAATCTAAATAGACTTCCATGATACTAAATATTGAAGTACTGGTTTGAACTATCATGGTTTTGATTTTTACCTTGTATTTAGGGGCATCAATTACAAAAATTATCCCATTCACCTGGTCTCAGGCCTTTGAATGAGGAAAGTGAAGAGGCTTGGAAGGCTATGTGATTCTTCAATGTGCCAGAAATTCTAGACAAAAGGGCACATTGTTTGACACTTCCTTATTTGAAATGTCCCATCTCATTGGCATGCTATTTTTATGATGGTTTTTTAAGTTAGAGGTTTTTGGTATTCAACATAACCAACCTACCCAACTAGTAAAATGAAGCAACAAATAGTCTCATATCTGCAAATCTTTTTCAGTCACTAATTTATTTTGTAAGATGTTTTTGGACTTGTTGTTGGATCTCCAAATTATGAGTGACAAGCCTTACTTCTGCGAAAATCACAATTTATATTCTTAGATCATCTTTTTTTGTGGTTTATAACTAAGATCTGCAAACATGGGAATATCAACTAGAGAGTAAGTGATTTTTTATATAGCATTTGCGAAAAATGAGTCCTTCAGATAAGTATCTTTATGATGAAGTAGAATAAGTTGGAAATACTGCCTAAAAGATTAATTTTTCTCCATTTTTTATAAGATTTTAAATATTATGCTGAGGACTGATATGGTTATCTAAAGACTGCAGTTACTCCCCAAAGTACAATGCAAACTGGAATACTATTGGGAAAGATTGAGTTCAAGTCATTTTAGACATATATTGACCATTAGACGAGGCTGACAACAATCAATGGAATCTGCCGCCTGACAAACCTTTAATTCATCCACTGTATTTAAAGATAAACTGGTATAATTTAAATCCAGAACTCCCTTAATAAGTACATAGGATTCCGTCAGTCACATTATAAGCTAACGTTCCCTTGAAGATTAAGGAAGATCTTGCCAATTAGAAGGATTAATATCCTCACCAATATATGCCCCATGTCACTGATGCTCCCACCCCAATGCTGTCTGCCATGGTCTGCCAGCTAAAGCAGGCGGCGAACAAAAGTTTCCCTAAAGCTTCCTCGCCTTCTGATATGACCTCCTAGGCTGTTAGCTGAGGTTCCATACTAGGAATTTTTTTATTTCTAATAATCCCTTTGTTTGGCCCATTTGCAAATAAAGATGCGTGGCGGATCCCCCTTTTGGGTTGGGCACCAAAATTGCATAAAAAATATATCCTCACCAAGAGCACGTTCCTCCACATAATATGAAAATTTCAAGAGTTTAGTAATAAAAATGCGCTTTATCTATATTTGGTTTTAATTGTTGTAAAGTTAATCTTCCCTAGTGACAAATCACTCAACTAGAAAATTTACTGATGTTTACCTGACCGATTATAATTTAGCCTTCAGAGGAACTGGATAATAAATTCCAAAAAAATATGAATCTGGTGATTTTTCTAGGTTTACTTCAGAGGTTACCAGGCGATGACTTAACTTCCTAAAGTTGAATAATTCCAGCAAAGATAATGATTCCAAAAAGGAGGAAAACACGAGTGTGACAAGATGGTTCTACTTCAACCAGTAAGAAATACTTACTCAACACTTGATAAATTTACAATTTACTGCGCCAATGGCCTTTAGCCTTTTGGCCCCCTGATGATACAATACATTAGATCCAACCAGCCAAGTTAGCTAAAACTGTGGAAGCTTACTTTATTGAAAACTACAGTCTGGAAGATGAACTAACTGGGAGTGTTCTACCCAGGATTCACTTTAATAATGTACTTTTAAACCATGTACCCCTCCCAGGTACTGCAGTGGGGTAGCCCAACCAAGTCATATCTCTGGCTATTTGTCCATCCTGATCTTTACCACCAGATGCAACTCTTAAAACTGCACCATATGTAAATTCAATGAAAATTTAGCCTATGCCATCAGCTTCATTCTCAACTTCTTAAATTGTATGTGACTGCAACCAATTTGAACGAGAGAATTTTGAGGCTTTTATGGACTATATAAAGAGAAATTAATGGACTACAAAGTCAACTCGTCCATATTGATAATAATGTTGATGGGCTCTTATGTGACAAAAGTACCTGTTAACTTACTAATGTTTTGTGACCCTACAAGAATGATTTGAGTGAGATGTGGTCACCTTTGTAGCTCATTTAACTAACCAATAACAATCTTAAAAACCAAATTGATAATTGGCTGATTGGGTTCATCAATCAATGATAGGGCCAATGCTCAATCCGCAAATGAACCTATCACTAAAGGATGACTCTAAGGTCCTTAAGGCCCCCAAGATGCAGATGGTCCTCCAAGACCTCTTGGAAATCCTTCAAGTATTGTGCCAATCTGAGACAAAGACCATGAAATTTGTAATGAACCTGGAATGCCAATTGAGTGGGGTTTCTTGTGGTTTCCTGTATGGACTTTGAAGAAAACTATCTTTGAATTTTAAAAAGCCCCAAGGGGCTCCTAGTGTGGGAAAATATTGTAGGATGAAGGCCTGGGGTACTGCCCCCACCACACTAGGGCTGCGCGAATCTAAGCACCACTTAAAATGTGGGCCTGACCATGATTGGGAGTATCTCACGCTACCCCCTAAACTGACATATGCCCGCCATGTTTAAATACTGGGCAGCTCGTCTGCACCAGCCAGGACAGGTGATATGCCTCTCATCCCCCTTGCAGAGGACAAGACCCAATGACCCCAAGGTTTAAGGCCCCTGAGGGGGAGGAGCTGAAGCCCTCCCCATTGTCACCTGCTTTTTTAGTGGATTTTATGCTCTCTGGCCCCTTTTTGTCCAGAAAGCCTTGGAGTCCTTTCAAATCTTCCTTAATTTTCTTGCATGATAATTTTCTCTACCAGCTGGCTCATGATGACCAAACTGGCAGCTAACTGAGCTTCAAGCCAACTTGGAAAACCGCAACATTTATTGTAGGCAGGTGCACCAAAGTGCAGCCAACCAGGATTGCCCCTCCCTTGTCCTGGGGTCCACACCCATGCAACCCCCAGCTCGTGGGGAGGCCGTTTGACAGGCACCATGCCCAACTTGTACCCCCTTCCTGCCCATATTCTCCCCTCAGGGATTATAAGACACCCACAAGAACAGGTTGGAACAGTCTTTAATACCAACTCACACTCCTTTTAGGCCACTACAGGACCTGACCAACGTGCCTCATTGGGCTCTGGTGTTAGCTACTCACCCATGTTTCCACAGGCTTTCCCCGGTTGTGCCACGCAGAGGCCCCAGCTTACCCTAACTAGCTCTCAAGAAGACTATCTTGACGCCAATCTAACTTTGGTTGCCATTTCTGATAAAATGAATACCATACACCAAGTATGTTTAGATATGGACTTTAGACAACAAGACATTAAGTTACTTTGAACGCTAAGATCTATTGACTAAATTCTAAAATCCAGGAATAGGAAGCTCTACAACAGATGATATCATAAGGAATTTACAACAAGGCCATCATAAAAAAATACACCAAGATTTTAGCTCTAAAGCTACCACTACCCTTATGAACAGTTGGTGTCATAATTTACAATATGGTCTCAATCTCCTTTGACATCAAATGGATCAAACTCACATGACTGATCCTTTTGGCACAAAGCCTTTCATATTTAGGAGAACTTCTACCCTGCCATACATGTTCTATCTGAATTAGTCAATTCTAAGCCAATCTTCAGATAAAAATTTTGTTTCTGGAATGAAGAATATTCAAATTTTCATTTTCATATATGAAAATGCTATAAACTTAGCCATGCATAGGTAGAAAGTTTAACACATACAGGTATGTCTCACCTGTAATTTACAAATTATAACAATACCTTAATTCAAGATTGAACCACTTGGGATCAAATGTAGTTGTCCCTCATTAAAGAGTGTCATATATTCCAATATTTGCTCTCTAACAAAGAATATTGGGCATTGATCATACCACTAAATTTCCCTTCCAAAATTACTTTAGGGGTAATCTTAAAAAACTAAAAATATATTATATATGTTTTAATATCAACACTAAATTAGTAAACAAAGTTGCGCTTAGGTTGCTCCTCTTATAAGCTTCAAGGGGGTTACAATGTGTGCAAAATTTTTTCCCCGTCTGATTTGCTAATATTAATTAAATAAATAGATTATAAAATTGATGATGTCAACTACAACGCTTCCAATTGGCTAGAGCTAAGTTTTGACAAGATAGACTTTTATTTATGACTGAATGATTGCAGTTGAAGGAGTTATGTTGAGATATAATCAAAGTTTGGAACTAAATTAGTTCCAAAAATTATTTAATTTTTTTTCTAAAATACATTTAACAATATGAAACTCTATTGCATGTTTAAAATATCTAAGGTCTAATAAAACTAATAATTTAGAAATTCATGCCAGAAATTATTTGGCACAATAATTATTAAATATAATAGCAAGAATCTAAATGTGTTATAAGATCCAAATTTTTGCTATTCATTGTTACACTAGAAATGTGAAGACTGTCTGTCTCCACATTTAATTCCTCCTTATCACTTTAAATATAAATTGATTTATATATAATGTATTGCGTGATTGTAGTTTTTATTATGGGATAAATACTAGGATGTTCTTCTTATCCAAGAGGTATATAAAAGTCCATTTATTAAATGAAGTAGGTTTTTTGCCTTAATATTAATATAGCTACAAAATCTATTCCTTTCCAACAAGATTTCTATAGTGAGCTTAGAATGTCAACTTTGGTCCTCTCTCTTAGGCAGCATGATGTCCTAAGCATACCACGCCTGTCATGATGTAAGAATTCTGGGTTAGCACCATGGGAGTAAACCAACTAGCCAGAATTCCTACAAAGAGTACAGCAGTAATTTGACTCTGTCTAATTGGAAGCAAGTCTTTATGTGCCTCCACCAGAAAAAAGGATAATCTTATATAAACTTTTCTAACCACTTTTATTATGAGGCTCAGGACTTAGCCTCTTGAAACCAGGCTACCTTAGATGATGCAATTGTGCGGTGGTATCCATTTTATCCATCAACCACATTTTTGTGCTTCACTTCCAAGGAATTTAGAAGCACTATAAATAAATCCTTGATAAAGAGAGCTAATAAAATAATTGACAAAATAAAACATGTCTCACAACACTAGTAAATGGTCACAACCATATATTTATGAAATTGAAAAATCCAAAGTCTCAGCCCAAACGTGATCTCTGTCCCTATTGTGGATTTAAAATCATCAGGAAAGTCAATGCTATAAAAAGAAGTCAGAAGAGGTAGAAAAAGAGGCGCATGCTAGGGTGCAAGGCTCCTTAAGCTGAAAAATCTATGCCTCAACAATTTTCTCAGAATCATAAATCACCTGAATTTTCCATTTAATTGCTCCAGATGGGTTCGACATCTCCAAAACTCTTATCAAAAATAAATTATGCCATTCATCTTATCCTGCCCTGAGTAAACCAACTGACTTCATTGACAAGTTTAAAATGTTCAATTCTATTTGATCCATCCCTCGCTTTGGCTCCAATATTACTCAGGTAGAAGTGGTGCGTAAAGTAGAAGTTCTGGCTATCATCAACACCAGTTCTTCCATTTCACATCATTTCTTCTTGCCTGATGAAGCGCATTAAAATCGCTCCCAGAAATATAATTATATTTTATATTATGGAATGGCGGGACCCTCATTCATCAGATCTCTTGGCACTTACTCATCATTACCCAGCCAATTTGATTTTAGTGGCATTGGACCCAGAGATTTCTTAAAAAATGATAACTAAGATTTAATCATCAGCACACAGTTCCCAGTTTAGTTCAACACTAATATTGGCTTTAGAGACCTATATTTCTCTATACTGGGGCATTGTGTTCCGCCCACCATTAAAACTATGCTAAAGAAAAGGGAGGAGAAAAACCCCAGAGTTGCCTAATGGACCATCCCAAGTCCATTGAGCAACTGGAAAACTGTTTAGTGGGAAAAAGGCAAGATACCTCCTTCAACCGTTAGTGCTATTGAGGAATGTCCTTTTTCCTTATAAATAAGGCTATCATTCCACTAAGTCCAAAGTATTGGTGGAAATGATGATCCAAGTTACTATACCATTGGCTCAATTGTTGGAAATTATAAAGAACCCAATTCATCCATACATAAACCTCTGGTTTGCCTGAGTACTTCAATCCTGCGTATCAAGGTCCTATTACTGTGTTAGTAGCCTAATTCACTGATCAACCCATGACTGTGACTTGTAATCACATTATAGCCTATTTCTGCACTTTACCAATCAATCAAATTTGATTCAATATCTGCTTTGGATCTCTGCCTGACTTAAAGCTTGCAGAACTCATATTATAGCCTTAACGGAGGCACCAATTGGTGATTTACTTATTAGCAATTAACACCGATTGGCGGAGTCCTTGATTTATGAATACATAAATATACTTTCTAAGGGCTTGATGCTTTTAAGTGGTGAAAGGGGACCATAACATTGTGAAAACCGGTTTATCAGTCCATTTGGGTCAGGCTTTAGTGAAAGTCCAAGGTTTAGAAGGTACAGGTAGCTAATGAACTAAAGCAGATTCAAGACAACTGTCTTCTGAAATCTTCCAAGAGCCCATGGGTTTATCAGTTTTGCTAGTCGATAATAGTGATTAAGGCAATTGCGTCGTTATGGGCTACAGGCAATTGAATGTGATTTCTTGAAAAAGACTACCCTTTGCCCCATATTAATGACTCTCTCTGGCTACTAGCAGGATTTCAGTTTTTCTCAGCCATTGCTCTTTTCAGCAGATATTAGCAGATCAAATTGACGCTGGAAGACAGAGGAAAATGCATGTTAATCTCTAGTGAAGAGTTATTTGAGCTGACCCATTTGCCCCAAGGGTTGTGTAATGCCCTTTCGACCTTTCAGTGGGTGATAAATGGTATTCTTGGAGATCCATCTTGTCTTGTGTATTATTTTATCTGATGATGTTGCTGTATTTCCTGCACTTCCAATAGATATCTACAACACTTAAGTGAAGTCTTCAATTGAATGAGGGAAGCATCCTTAAAGCTGAAACCTGCAAAATGCAATATTTCCAGAGAGAGATGGAATTCCTGGGCCATAAAGTTATTCCTGAAGTGATCTCTCCACTCCCTGACACAGTTTTTACTATCTAGAAGATGTCTCAGCCAAATGACCTATGTGATGTTCAG
This sequence comes from Massospora cicadina, assembly GCA_022478985.1. NCBI lineage: Eukaryota > Fungi > Entomophthoromycota > Entomophthoromycetes > Entomophthorales > Entomophthoraceae > Massospora > Massospora cicadina. The sequence goes on from JAKSZP010011964.1 coordinate 107,391, forward strand.
GTCTTTTTGGAATGGTCAGTTACTGATAACATATTCCTCATATTGCTGAACTATCTAAGCCCTTGGTATATCTACTCCATAAAGCGTTCCATTCCACTGGGGGCTTCTCTACAACAAGCTTTTAACTTCCTGAGAAATGCTTAATGACTGCACCCATATTAATACATCCTGAATTCAATAAACCCTACTTCTTGTTCATGGATGTCAGTGATGTAATGGTCAGAGCTACAATTGCTTAACTTGACTAATATCAAGTTGACCATCTTATTTCTTACTTAAGTAATACTCTGACATGGCGGACAGAAACTATAATGTTACAGAACAAGGGTTTTTGTCTGTGATGTTAGCCATTAAATATTTCTGCTTATACCTAAATGGGAAACACTTCACAAAACAAATCATGCGTCAATAATATGGTTTCAGCAAATGAAGGATCATAATGGGTGACTTGTGAGATGGGCTTTCAAGGTGCAAAACTACAATTTTTCTGTTGTGCATTGAGCTGGGACTATCCATGGAAAATGCTGATTGATTATCCCGCTTTCCAATAATAATTTTATATGTATCTGAAGTAGATCAAATTTACAAATTGATAGTTCTTCAAGAACTGAGATCAAAAGACCCAGAAATTCAAGAATGGGTAAGACAAATGATGAATTAGACCTAAATCAAAGAAGGGCTATTCTATATATAAGTTGGGACAGCTTGGTTACCCTATGTCCGCCCCTCAGTAGAACCTTAACTTTATGGAGGCGCATACCACTGTGGGGCATGGTGCTCTATGGAAAACCTAGGAGTGGCTTAAATAACAATACTACTGGGAAGTTATGCTTAATTTCATTCAAGACGTCTTTGATTCCTGCCTCATTTGCGATAATCAAAGCCCTTCTAACCCAAATTACTAACATCAAGTTATTGGCCAGACCTTGTCCTTCACCAATGTCAGTATTGATATCATTGGACATCTGCCTACCGTCATTTATGGGCACTGATATATTATCCCAGCCATCAATTAATCCAAAAAGTAGGCTGAGGCCATATCAAAAGTCTCTGCTACAGCTAAGGCCACCACCTCATTTTTACTTAATCACTTTTTCACTTGGCATGGCAGCCCAAAAGTCCTCCTGTCCAATAATGGAACAAATTTGATACCCAGATTTTGACCAAACTTAATTCATTAATGGGACTTACCAAGTGTTGGTATTTTTGCCCACCTTTCCAGGCGTCTAGATTACCATGGATTGCTAGGGGATAACTCCCTATGGCGAGTGAATTGGATATCAATTGACCCAAATTTTGGGCTTATAAAGTTCAGGGGATCTTAGGTAATTCGTCAGGATTAATCCATCGGGGATCACCCCCAGTGAATGCATAAGATCTTGTCAGGCAGAGTTGCCAATGAAATGGGGGTATCTGATAGTTGATCAATGTTTAACTATCAGGTGTACCAGCTGGGATTGGTCAGGTTTCATCACCAACTAATTAAATATCTAAGAAGCAAGTTGCAAGGTGAGTGATGCCACCTGAAACTAGCAAATTGATCAATTGGTTTGTGACCTTCTATAATGAGTAACAAGTTCCATTACCTAAGCAGGTTGCTAGCCAATTATGGTTGGTTTGCTGGGATTGAGTGAAAACGTTAGGGACACACTTCATGACTCTTTCCATTTTAGGTCTCAAGGATGTCCAATGAATGAATCATAACCAGGATGTGAAAGACCATCGTTTGTGAGACAACAAAGGTAAATTTAATGGCAACGGCTGCCATTTTGTGGCTGAGGCGCCTACTGAGGGTTGGGCGCCAAATTCCCTCTTATAAATATCCCTATTAATTATAAAATAAAAAAGATGTCTAATTTAGCATATTTAATTATTAGTTTTAGTTCTACCAATCTTCAGAAATTATTTCTGTGTGCTTTAATTGGGGACTCTTTGCCTTTTTTTAATAATAACATTAGTTACTACAATTTGATTTGAACAGAAATTTTTGATAATCACACAGGTGAGAGGGCGATTTCAACAAATCTAATTAAACTTGGCGAAAGCCATATCAGGCAATTGACAAAATAGTGCGCTAAAGGTCAAGAAACGCCCTGGATGGGGAACAGGAACCAATGACACCAAGAAACCATAAACCCAAACACTGTCCAGGTTTGTGGAGTTTACCACGAAACAAATTAATACATATAATCCAATATGCCCAACCGCTATTGATAGTGGAGCACGGACTCCAACTTTTCCTAGGGGCTGAGTCCTCAACTCTGTGGGAGAAAGTGGGTGAGGCACAGGTCTCCTTTTCCCCCATGTGCTGTACGTTACCACCCATACCATCCACCGTGGCTGGATCAATATGTGTTTTGAAACCAAAGAAGATGCAGACGCCACCACAAAAGTCTGCATCAAAATTGCCCTCCCCAGGGGCAAATGAATTGTGCGCACCACACGCATCAGATGGAATAAAGCAAATACTTTGTTCATCTCCTTCAACTAACTCCCTACCAACCTTCCCTACAAGCTAATTGAAGGAGGAGCTCCAAATTGGGCTCCAAAGCTATGGAGAAATAAAGCAACTCAAATTACAGCGATTTCAGCTGATGCCAAACTTGTGCACAGGAAAGGCAATCAATGTGATCAGCCTGGTCCCCAATGAGGTCATGGGCCTTAAAAAATCCCATGCACAGCGGTGCTTCTCCTCCTGGATGGGGGAGTGTCAAAGCCATTCCACGTCACACCAGAATGCACACTGCCTATCTTCAACCATTGCACCGCATTGGGGCACAAGTAACACGCATGCCCCATGATGGAGGGCATCTTGGCCCCAGACTTTTGCAACAATGCCATAGATGAAGATGAAGAAACCTTTGGCAAAATGATTGATGACAACCACGCCTTCCCCTGGAGAGAGGATGGGCACTACATCCTTATAGACCCAGTATCACCCAAACTATGCAAACAGGTACAGAAGGCCTTCAAACGGGCAGCAGCCAAGTCTGCATTATTCGTGGCCTCCTCCATCAACCCTGGCCAAATCCAGGAGGACATAGAAGAAATAAACTGAGCCAATTAATCAGAACAAAATGCCCAAGCTGAGGAGGCCATGGAGGAAATCAACTGAGCCACCTAATCAGAGCAGAATGCCCAAGCTGAAAATTATATCAATAATTTGACTGAATCACCACGTGATATCAATCAAACAAACTTACCAGAATAATTCAGCTTCACTATAGGCGAAAATGTGGGACCAAATTATTCAATTTTAAACCCTGAAACCACATAATCCAATCAGTGCACCACACTAAATCACAATAAGCCACGAGCAGAAATACTTTATGCAAACCCTAAAAACTGCAAAACCTGCACAAATTGACACAAGGTAAGGAATTGGACAGCGACTCAAAGTGGAATGGCCCAATGACACGGAGCAAGTTTAAGGCAATGAACGGTGGGTTAGGGCCAGATGGCTCTCCCAACTGCTCCTGAGGTGCCGCGGGCACCTCAGTGTCAATAGGGATGCTAAACATTGTGGGAGCCAGGGCTCAAGTGTCCCAAGCCAAAAGCTGGACTTTCTGCAAGAACCCCTTGTAGACATCTTGGCCATCCAAGAAATCCACTGTCTACAGAGGGAAGAAGGATCCTGGTAAGCCAGGATCTCACCATCCCAATTGGTATGGACGTCCCACTGTGGGATGGTTGTCTAAAATAACAAAAAATTATAAGTCACCAACGTACCTTCATATCTGCATGGCCACATCCTGGCAGCAACGATTGCAAACCAAGAGGACACAATTTTGATAGTATGATCTATGCACCATGCACTGCAGCCAAAAGGAAACAATTCCTCAAAACCATCCTAACACTCAACCTCCCACCAGTTACCTTTTCTGTTGGGCGATTTCAACTGCTGGGATAGCCCCAACACAGACCAATGGCCTAACCCCAGGGGATACCTACTAGGGCACATCAAGTTCTGTGCAATGAAGGCATCCCTTGGCCTACATGATACCCTCCCCCAGGTCACCACTCCTTCCCCACATGACCTGCCCCAACATATGCAAGAGAAATATTATTTCAATGAACCGCATCAACTACATCCTCACACCAAAAACCCACCTTTTAAACATCTCTAACTTCACAACAACAAATACAAATTCTCTTACCACAAACTCGTTTTGGTGCAGCTCTCGCCAACCCAAACTCCCACACAGGCGTCGACCTGGAGGAAGCTATACCTAGAAAACATAAAATTTACCAAAATATCTGACTGGCCATACATGAGGCCACAAACCCAGAATTTGCAACCATGTTCATATTAGAACCCATCAAAACCTGGGCAAAATTCACAACTGAATTAATAAATGAAACTCGCCATCTCACCTCATGTAAGTACACTGCTGACACAGCCACAATCAGGCGCACCTTGGCAGAACTGGACCACCTCAGGCTCAACACCTCAAAGTCTTGCTATATCCCAACTGGGGGCACAAATGGGCGGAAATATCCACCCACCTAAACACCCTCACCTTTAAACACCAGCACAGAATCAAAGTATTGAGAAAAGGTAAGTTCATAAAAGAAGTCAAAACCTGCTTAACATATTTCTTCCACTAATTCCACTCCTGAGCCAATGTCAAGAGAGTGTCTGTAACTCTCTCGTTCCCAGCAAGGTGATGTGGGATGCAAACCCACATTGCTAGGGAACTAGCCATTAAGAAAAAGGGTAAGAAGACACCTCAAACAGGGCCTGTGCAAAAGGTACCCAGGCAAGGGTGTAGAATGCAACATATAAGACCAGGTAAGTTAGGAACATAACAGCTTGAGTGGGCCCCAGAGGGGAGTCCATAATCAAGTGTAACTTGGCGTCAGGGAGCTTGGGTGCCTCAATCTGGAGGGGACCTGGGCGGCCCAAGGGAGCACCTGGGATTCTTGTAAATTGTGATAAAAGGTAGTGGCCCACATAGTTGGAGACCTCCATGAAGAGGTCCGCCACCAAGTTAGCCCAAGGAACCTAAATAAACGTAAAATAATGGGTATTTTATTTGAAGAAAGTCGACCAACAAGTAATGTTGGTTGCAAAAAACATATTTAAAGTGGGTTGGTGAAATTCGGGTTCTACAAAAATGCGCCCAAACCTTGACGCTCCAATAAACAGACGCTTCCATCCATTTTCATAAAATACACCAAAAGTGCCTTCACTCGAGTAATCGATTGAAGCCATATTTTACTTGAACTCAAAATTTCATAACTTGAATGGGATTCGAACCCCTGTTCTCCAATTAACCAAATTGAACCATCTTTGTTTAGTTAGAATCGTTAGTTTCAGTGCCTGGGACGAGATAAGAAGTTGAGCGTTTTGCACCCCATTAGTATCAACCTGCGCATGCTTGGCTTGCACTCAGCGTTGATCTAAGGTGTGTTTCAGGTCAGGAAGAACCTGAAGTTTCACCTTCTGGGCCTCCTGTCGCCCAGCCTTATCTCTAGCATCAGTTCTACTATTATGTCATTCAACCATGACATTACCCTCTCCTCCTTCTTGGGCTCCACCCCCCTCCAGGGGCGTTTTCTAAGGAGAAGGTATTATGTGCTGGTGGCAACTTTATAGCAGCAACGGTCGGCTTAGGCTGAGATCCTGAAGCCTCAGGGAAATGATTATGAAATGATTTGATCAGGTCTTGGGCATGTACACAATCCCGTGTTGGCACCCAACTGTTCTCTGCTGCGTCAAACCCTTTCCAGGATACCAGGTACTCAAGGCGTCACTTAACCCGGTGGGAGGCTACTATCTCCTCCACTTCCCATTCTGGTGCTCCATCCACAAGATAAGCCTCAGAAGTCACAGAAGGAGGGCCCTCAAACAATGTCAACTTGCTTATATGAAAGACAGAGAAGATCCAAAACGCAGAGGGAAGATCTAACTGGTATGAGGCATGTCCCACCTTTCTGACTACACGGTAAGGACCAATCCTTTTTGGACCCAGCTTTTTGCATGGCTGCTTGATAGGGATATTGCGAGCATCAAGCATTATGAGATCCCATTCCTTGTATGCTGGACCCAATCGGCGCTTTCAATCAGCATTCTCCTTATAAATCAGCATAGCCACTTCCAAACTTGTGGACACCCCCTGATGGACCTTCTTGAGAGTCTTAGCAAAGTCCAGCACTGCTTCCACTTTGGAACCACAGCTGGGCTCCATGTTAAAAGCAGGGTTAAAGCCATGGTTAGCAAAAAAGGGTGAACAACCAATTGATGAATGCAAAGTGTTGTTGTAGCTAAACTGGGCCATGGGAAGGTGAGGAGCCCAATCTTAATGGTCTGCGGTGGTGTAACAACGCAGAAATTGTTCCAAGCACTGGTTCACTCTCTCAGTCTGCCCATCTGATTGGGGGTGATAAGCAGTTGAATGGCAGGGGCGAATCTGAAGAGTTTTACACAACTCTTAAAAAAGATGGAGGTGAACTGGGGTCCCCGGTCACTAATGACTTCTTGAGGAACCCCATGAAGCGCAAATACATGGGAAACGAAGAGCCTGGCCATTTCAGCAGCAGTTATAGTTGTTCGGCAAGGGATAAAGTGGGCAAACTTTGTAAAACGGTCCACCACCACCATGATTGCATCATACCCATCTGAAACGGGTAACTCCACAATGAAATCCACTGATAAGGAAGTCCAGGGCCCTTCAGCCTTTTGGACTGGTACCAGCAACCCTGCTAAAGGTTGCCAATTGGGTTTCATTTGATTGCAGATCAGGCACTCTTTACAGTACCGCCCTACCTGAACAGGCAAGCCCTTTCAATTGTAAGTGCGTCATATCAACTCCAAGGTCTTTGCTTTCCCAGGTTGATCAACAGTAATTCCGTCATGATGGTCCTGGATGATCTCCAGGCGCAGTGGTCCAGCAGGAACCCATAGGCACCCCTGAAACCACACCATCTCATCCTTCATGTGATAAACCCTGGATAAGTCCTCCTGATTCAGGGCGCTCTTAGCGAGAACACCAGCATATTCAGATGATAACGACTGAGAAAGAACTACCTCCCTAAACATACTATATTCTGCTGCATTTTCCAGAGGCATGAGCGCTGGCATATGTACCATGGACTTAGAAAGTTGAGGCAGAATCATACTCGGTGGAATCATCAACTGGGTGTTGTGAATCTCTACCTCCTTTGGATTGGGAGCCAAAGCAGGGTTGCGGCTCAAAGCATCCGCCAAACCATTCTCCTTGCCCTTGGTGAACTCATAGGAAAATGTAAATAGGGCAAGGGTCTCATTCCAACGGGTCTGACGTGGTGTTAGAACATGTGGAGCATGGTAGTACAACAAGGCTTGATGGTCTGTGCGAACCCAGAATGGTTGAGAGGAGCCATGTAAGTGGTGACGCCAATAAATCAGCGCCTCCACCACTACTAATAACTCCTTGTCATATACGGTGTAGTTTAACTCATGCAAAGACATTTTTCCTAGAAAAATATCCCACTGGATGCTCAGACCCATCTTCACCCACCTGTAACAGGGCAGCCGCAATAGCAAAGTTGGAAGCATCTGAGGACACAATGAACTACTTTTCAGGGTCAACATGGCGAAGGATGGATGTGGATAACAAGGTGCACTTCACTGCTTGAAAAGCGTCCTCCAAAATGGGGAACCACTGAAGCACCTTGGCACCGCTGGCCTTATATAAGGAAACTGCCACCTCAGAGAGTTGGGTGTGAACTTCTTGAGGAACGTACATGTCCTAAAAAGCTCCTCAGTTCCATGACAGAGGTGGGGGTAGGCCACTCACGAATAGCCTTCTCCTTGTCTGGAGTTATCATATGGCCCTGGTCAAAAACGACGTTGCCCAGAAAAACAACCTGGGACTTGAAGAATTCGCATTTACTAATCTTAAGTGTAAGGCGAGCGGCTCTCAATCTCTCCACTACTTGTCAAAAATGTACTGCATGTGACTCCTGATTGGGGGAAAACACCAGGATGTCATCCATATAGGCAACCGCACATACCCCCAACAAGTCTCCCAACGCAGCATCAATGCGGCGTTGAAAGATGGCAGGTGCATTCTTAAGCCCAAAGGGCATAACCTGGAACTGGAAAATCCCTTTTCTGGTACAGAATGCGGTTAACCACTCCTGGCCCTTCTTTATCCAGATTTGATTGATTGCCTTGAGGCAGTCCAACTTGGAGAAAACTTTCGCCTTTTCCACATAGCGTGTAATCTGGGAAACTAAAGGGATGGGATGGAGGTCAGTTACAGTCACATTGTTTAAATTTCTGTAATTGACACATGGACGTAAAGTTCCATCAGCCTTCTCCACAAAGAGAAGTGGGGAGCAAACAGGCGAGGTACGCTGAAAGATGGCACCTTTGGCCAATTGCTCCTTTACCCATACATCTAAAGCCTCTTCCTCCCAAACAGTCAATGGGTATATGGGGGAAGAAATATGCACCAGATCCACAGTGAGTTTAAATTCACAATCAAACTCGGAATGTTCTGGTAGCATACTAGCTGAAGCTGCATCAAAAGAAGGTGCCAACTCCTCCAAACAGGAAGGTAAGGAAAGTCCCACAGTGGGCTTCAGCAAAGGGGCAAGATATGGACTGGGAACATTGGGCCAATGGGGTAATTTGCCTTGGGCGTTATCCTCAGACAAAGGAACAATCAACTGGTGACCGTTTGTCAAAGACAAGGATAAAGTGTTTTCTTTTAAATTAGTTCTGACGTCATTCTTCCGCCACCACTCAACACCCAAAATGATGGGAAATAAGAGGTTTCTGATAGCTTGAAACTGGTCAGACAATAGATAAGAACCTACCTGGAAATTGACTGACTCCATGATGTTCAGTGTGGGGATACCTTGAGATGCCCCACCTCTAACCATACCACCTGGTGAGTAACTCAACTCAAGGTAGTCAGCAAGTTTTTGGTCAATAAAATTGTTTGAGGCACCAGTATCCACCAAAATAGTTGTGCTGAACTTTCCATAAGAGGAAGTAAAGGTAGCAGTCAACAAGAAGTATCCAGAATGGGACTTATTCAACGCAGAAAACGCCATCAACTCACCAGAAAATTCTTCCTCTGGCTTGAAAAAGCCATCAGGGTATGTTTTGGAATCATAGAAGGGGGAGGGATAGTGGGCCACTCTTACTAATGAGGCCACATATCCCACCACACCTTCTGCAGGTGCATATACATCATTATATTTATAACGAAGTTCCTTTTCAACTTCCTGAGAAACCCTAATCATGGTAGGGGTCAAACAAGGGTTCTCAGGAGTAACCTGATATACAGAAATAGGGTCCTCATACAGCCCATATGAGCAAATAAACGGTTTGGTTTGGGATAAATCGTTCACATTATAAAACGCGTTTTCTGGTTCTAACAAACCCACACTCACTCTGAGGGTTTGGTGTGCATCGCTATCCAAGGCTATCACCCCCAAGCCTAGAGCCAATGCCTCAGCATGCACCTCGGCAACATGTTGGGGAGAGAAAATGATAACAGAATCCTTTTTTTGCTAAATTTGGGTTTGGACCCTCCATTGTTCCCAAATTTCTGCCAAGATGTGGAGGAAATCAGTGGGAAGCATCTCACAATTCAAGGAAATATTACTAGTTGAGGACGCGATATTTATAGGGATGACCATGAGTGAAATCATTGCAGTGGAATCATCTGAAATCTTTACTTCATTCTCAGGGATAGACCCCTGTACAGTTCTGAATTTACAAGAAGTAGAAGGATTAGAAGGATAAGATTCCCTCATTTTCCAGAGGCGCGCGTGACTTTTTGGCTTCCATATTTATATGATTTGATCTGATGATGGCCAAATTACCTGGCCCCTTCCAGGTTGTAGTGTAGAAACTACCCCAAAGGGTTTTGACAAGATGATCAAATTTGGAAGGAGGCAACTGCCAAATCAGGAAGTTTCGCATTGATATTTCCAAGTTCAAATGGAGAAATGACGTTTTAACTTTGTCAGTTAATGGCAAAGCCTGGGCTTTTTCGCAGAATTCACTCAAGTATACTTTCATTGGATGACCCACCTGACGCAGAGAAAAGAACTCAAAGAAGGAATGGAGGGATGCTTCATCAGGTTGATTCTGCTCCAAGACCTGTTCCAAACCCCCTATTGCTCGCCACAAGAGTGGCTGTGTGCGGAGTACCGCAAAAACCCAGTCACCCACCTCAGGAGACAACTGGGACAACAGATCCACTCCTCACAAAAGTGGATGTGAACTAGACAAGTTGTTTTTCCCTAACGAGGGCTTTGGCTCAAGGGAAGCTAAGGGCTGATAAATTTCCGAGTAAATCTTGGGAGAAAGGCGGGGAATCACAATATTAGGATTGCAAAAAGTCTGAGACCACCAGGTACGAGCAGGAAGGGTGGGCACTTCCCAATTGGTAGTTGCAAGAATAACACTGAGACGCACCAATACAAAACCAAAATGAGAAAACTGTGGTGAGCACCATTGCGGCAGTGACAAATGGCCAGCGCACCCAATTTACTAATAATGAAAGTCCCACACAGATAATTCTTATGCATGTATAATAAAAGGGTTGGTCAACTAATGTCAAGAGAGTGTCTGTAACTCTCTCGTTCCCAGCAAGGTGATGTGGGATGCAAACCCACATTTCTAGGGAACTAGCCATTAAGAAAAAGGGTAAGAAGACACCTCAAATGGGGCCTGTGCCAAAGGTACCCCAGGCAAGGGTGTAGAACGCAACATATAAGACCAGGTAAGTTAGGAACATAACAGCTTGAGTGGACCCCAGAGGGGATTCCATAATCAAGTGTAACTTGGCGTCAGGGAGCTTGGGTGCCTCAATCTGGAGGGGACCTGGGCGGCCCAAGGGAGCACCTGGGATTCTTGTAAATTGTGATAAAAGGTAGTGGCCCACATAGTTGGAGACCTCCATGAAGAGGTCCGCCACCAAGTTAGCCCAAGGAACCATAAATAAACGTAAAATAACGGGTATATTATTTGAAGAAAGTTGACCAACAAGTAATGTTGGTTGCAAAAAACATATTTTAAGTGGATCAGGGAAATTCAGGTTCTGCGGAAGTGCGCCCAAGCCTTGACGCTCCAATAAACAGACGCTTCCATCCATTTTTGTAAAATACACTGAAAGTGCCTTCACTTGAGTAATCGATTTAAGCCATATTTTACTTGAACTCAAAATTTCATAACTTGAATGTGATTTGAACCCCTGTTCTCCAATTAATCAAATCGAACCATCTTTGTTTAAAACATAAATCATTTGTTTCAGTGCCTGGGCCGAGATAAGAGGTTGGGCGTTTTGCACCCCATTAGTATCAACCTGGGCATTCTTGGCTTGCACCCAGCGTTGATCTAAGGTGTCTTTCAGGTCAGAAAGAACCTGAAGTTTCACTTTCTGGGCCTCCTGTCGCCCAGCCTTATCTCTAGCATCAGTTCCTACTATTATGTCATCTAACCATGACAGCTAACCAGCCCATGTGCACACAGATCCGCAAAGATGATGTCACTGTGGCCATCGACCCAGCAGAGTTCAAGACGGAATTACGCCATTACTACACCGAATTATATCACAGCACCCCAACCAACCCCCAAAAAATAAAAACTTTTTATACACACCATGAAATACAAAGTGCAACGCCAGACTATAACTTCTTAATCTTGATAATACAGGAGGAGCTCAGGGACACTATCTGTGGTGCACCACATAGGAAATTCCCAGGGCCTGATGGGATACCCTACAAATTCTACAAAAAATACTTTAAGCAAATCGCACCCCTCCTCTTAGCATCAATGAACCAGTGCCTTCTGGAGACACGCCTCCTTCCTAGTGGCCAAGATTCCTATGTCATAACACTGTTTAAGAAGGGCGACAAACTGGACCTGGACAACCGGCGCCCAATTGCACTCTCTAACACTGATACAAAACTACTTACAAAAATTTTACCAGCCATATTAGGCACAATAGTCTCTAAAGTCCTGTCGCCCAATCAATTCAGGTTTACACCAGGGAGCTCAATCTAAACCAATAAACACTCCATCTTCAATATATCTCAGCCTAAAGCAACTGGAGCTCTAGTATTCCTAGACTGGGAGAAGGCATATGACTGTGTTATCTGGCCGTACCTGAAGAATTACCTAAGCGCCTTCAAACTCCCACCAAGGTTTATAAACTGGGCGATGATCCTCACAGAATCTTCATCCATGGCTGTATGCGGCCCTGGATTTCTAACCAACAATATCACACCATGCAGAGGGCTCAAACAAGGGGACCCCCTCAGCCCATTGTTGTATAACTTCAGCTTTGATCCACTCCTTCACATCGCCGACTCACACCTCATGTGCATAACTGCACAAGGCCAGTCACCAGTCAAGATACTAGCCTTTGCGGATGACTTCATGACAGGTATAGCTAAAACAAAGATGCCCAACAGCTGGAACGCATCCTAGAGGAATGTTCCATTGTGAGCAACGCATTTCTCAACAAAAGGAAAACAGAAATAATCCTCCTAAGCAAGTACATTAACAACTGGACCATAACACCCAAACCCTACAGCCCCCAATGAAGGAACAACCCACTCATCCTACCCTTCGCATCACCTTCTACAACCAACCCTGTACGCCACATTGGGATATGGCTGGAAACAGGGGGTATGCCAATGAGACAATTGAGAACAATCTACTACAGCAGGTATCCACCCCATCGCCTCCCTCAAGGGAAGATACCCAGGACTAACAGGGTAAGTAACAGTTGCCAACTCACTCATCCTCCCAATGCTGTGATTCATGCAAATGCAATCTTCTTCTCGCCTACATCCATATCCGCAATCCGCGCACTTATCCAGGGATGGTTGTTGCCTGGATCCTGGCCACCTGTACGGGTGGAAATACTCTTTGGCCCACGCTCCAGCGGAGGCATGGGACTAATAGACTTTGAGGTCCATGCCAACCGTATATTGGGAACCTGGATAAAGAAAATCCTAGCCCCAGACCTTCCACAACAACACTGGTCCAGAGCGGCAAGGGACAACTTTGCACTGGAACTCAAAATATCCAACCCACATAACACGTCCAGCCTCCTCACATACCTTGAAAACTGTATCAACGCAGCGGGCCCACATGGAACCAACCCTCAATTTAAACGCCTTCTCTACACTATTTGGCACATGGGGTGGACCCTCACTATCACAGGCACTAGTCAGGGAAGGGGAAGGCCAAGAGCTCACTTCATGCTAGGGAAGCCAGAGGAGCACCCCCAGAGGGACACACATGATGTGACCCCATTCATTGTGAGAATTGACTACCTAGATGCTTTAGACATCCTATACAATCTCACAACACAGAAGGCAATATGGAGGCTAACGCATCACCATTCCTCCATCCAAAGGTAAAAGCTAGCACCTGGCGTTGCCTCAGAAGAACCTACAGAACAGCAGATCGCATTAACTTCCATTAATGAAACATGCGCAGTATGCGGAGGGGATGGCACCCTGCACCAACGCCTAGAAGCATGCCCCCCATCTTGAATCATATGGCGGGAAGTTGCGCGTCTGTTAAGAGCCCAAAATGACCAGCAGCTGTAAATATCCAGAAGCCTCCTCGCACTTCAACTAAAATACCAGATACCACCCATACTTCCCTACCTGATAGTTGCTATTGCAATGTGGACAATCCACACCATAGCATTGGATGCCTTCAAGGGAATTGTGCCCACCATCTGTGGTACAGTCAACAGATTTCACCTACACCTACTAAAACACTTTTAATACTGGATTTATGGATACATGAGGCTGAAGCAACAACAACTTGTTGAATCATGGTTCCCAGTATGATTTCTGCGTATGGACCCATTCCTCCACACCTTCTCCATATTAGGGGATACCACTTCAGAGTAAGTCAATTAACTCCCCTATACCTGGCGGTACCAGCTGGCAACAGGGGTAGCTCGTCTACTCTGGGGTGCCTAAACCTTGCTAAACCTTGCCATATACCTCACCTCCACCTATCCTATTACATATATCAGTATTTTCAATCCCCTGGTCGGCCTATCTTGGTTAAATGATATAATTGGGGACTCTTTAGTAGGATAAAGAGTAAGTAATGAGGATCCTTAAAAAGAGAAGCTGAGCTAAGATGGGAATTGCTGTAGACTCCACAAGGATCTGTGAGATGAGTGGAAAGTCCATAAACTAGGGGATCTGAGCGTGGAGAAAGTTAGGCGGATAAGGGTATAAAGCCCTATTGAAGACATAAAGAGTATTTTGAGGAGAAATACAGGTCAACCGTTAGACCAAAACTGGTTATCTATTCAACTAGGGATAATAGTCTTCATACTATTATCAATCATATATCATATATCTATAGATAATGTGAAGAGTGCACAAACCAAACCTTGAAGTTATCAATTAGGGGTTATTATTCGTGGATAAGCAGCGAAGCCACTAAATTTTAACATTTGGTGCTCACTATAGGGGTTGTAGTTGAGTAGGAAACACTAGTACAAGTTGTTGTACAAAGATGAGTTAAGAAAACTCTGGATGGAGTCGACAACTGTTAACAAGAACACCTTAAATTCTGCAGCCCATTGGGAATTTGCTGCCTTAGAGGAGAGGGTTACCAAGATTGAGGAAGGAGTCAAAGATGTCTCTAATTTTGGCAATGAGTTACTAGGGAAAGTAATTTCATTGAAAAAAAGAAGGAGATTTAGTTAAAGAAGTTTTATTCTTAAAACTGAATGTGAAGTGGATTTCATTCAATTATGGGCATTCAGCACAGATATAGAGTGGCTGATGAAGCAAGTTGAAGAGTTGAAAACTCAAAATGTGAATGTGAGCCCTATGTGCCGAACAAATGCCAAAAAAAGGACTCCAAGAAAACCAGTTGTAAATCAACTATTCCATTAAATATGCTGACTACATTCACAGCCAATTTTGGAGATGACACCTGTAAAAATTTATTGTTCTTGGTTATTATCAGCAACAAACCCCAATAAACTTATTACTGCACAGGTTCAATCTTGTGCACTTTTTCCACGTTGTATAGTATATGATATTATCAGTTGATAATAGTATGACAACTATTATCCATAGTTAAGTGGAATTCTTAGATCTCAACCCAGCTCAGCCAGTATTCTGGCTCAAAATACTTGAGATGTCTTGATAAAGGTATTCATTACCTCGTTCTTTCCAACCCAATCTTCTCTGAGATTCCCTGGTGACAGTCTCTTTAGTCCAAAACACAGTCAGTAGCAATCCCTGATTGTTTCTCCTTCTTCTCTAGTCCATGCTCAGATCTTTACTCTTTTCCCAAAAAAGTCTCCAAATTGTCTCACACAGCAATAATGTCCTTGAGAAGAATAGAATAATTAAAAGCTGACAATAGTCTGCTTTTAAACTATATACTGGATGAAAAGCTATAGAACTATATATCCTTAGTACTATCTAACTGTTTTTTATTATGAGTGAATTCTAGGGAATTTATAGTTTGATTCAGTCATCTAACCCTTAGTTGACACCTCTTCGATGAAATGACAGCCGTTGCCATTGAATCACCCATCCTCATCTCGGCAGCAATGGTCTTCCCCATCCTGGCTAGGATTCCATCATTGGACATCCTCGAGACCTATATGGAAAGAGTCAGAAAACGTGTCCATAACGTTTTCCTCTCAATCCAAGTGAATCAACCATATTTGGCTAGCGACCTGCTTAGGTAATGGGACTTATTACCCATTAAGGCAGGTCATGTACTAACTGATTGATTTTCTAGTTGCAGGCGGCATCACTCGCCTCACAACTAATTACTCATTCCCAATTAGATGGTGATGAAACCTGACCAATACCAATTGGTACACCTGATAGGTAATCACTATCAGATTCCCTATTTCGTTGGTAACTCCACCCAACGAGATCTTAAGCATTTGTCCATATTGATCCATGATGGATATGACCAGGCGAATATCCCAAAATCCCCCAAACATAGTTACTCTGAAATTAGGGTCCACCAATTTCCAATTCACCTCACATTAGGAATTGTCCCCTAGCAATACTTGGTAACCTAGCAGGCTGGGAATATGGGCAAAAATCCCAACACATCCCCCTCTTGCCTAGATTTCCTGCGAGAAAAGGACCAGGGCATGAGAACACTGCTTTGGACACTCAGTCAAATACTTCATTGGCTCAAGAGGAGTACAATTGTCAATACTCAACGCTGCTCAGGACAACCTTTGGCATGCGGCTCTCTTCCTCTTCCTCCTTGCTACCGCCTACTCAGAGTGCAGTCCCCATGATCTACTGTCATGCTGGGCTGATCGATTTACTTGTGATGATATTAGTACCGGGATCCAGTTTCCCCCTTGTCAGGGCATATGACCCACTGTCATATTCAGGATTCTTGGTCTGGCATCCTCGATTTCCTGATTTTCTCCTCATCCTAGACAGGAGACTCTTGCCATCGATGTTCATTTTGCAGCTCAATTAAGAATACTTATTTATGATTGCCCTTGTTATTTCTCTCATAACTTCTTGGATCAGGTCATTCTTAATTCTTCTCTTGGAGAGCTTATACCATTAATTTTGAGATTAAGTTCTCCGAAATTGGAGCTTAATGGATTGTAGAGTGCATAATGTCAACTTCCATGTAATTCCAACATTCCCCTCTTGTCCAGCTCATACATCAAATTATGAGTTGAGGTATTAATAGCTTCTAAACAGTTTGTCTAATCAAGATCTTCAGCTCTTCCAGCAGACGCATCAGGATGCATGATGGAACCTCTTTTATGGTCCTTCCAGGACTCATACGCCTAGTCTGGCACCAGCAGCTAGTCCTTTCACCAAATTACTGGAAACAGTAACCAATCCTTCCAAAACCAGTCTTGTGAACATTTTGAATAGATCTCAGCCGATTCTTCCTCTCTCATCAATTCCAGAGTTGGATTTCAAAACTATACTGGATTTGGCTCCTTTCACAGATGCACCAACCATCATTATGGATGCTCCTGAGATTATGCCTTTCGATCTTGATTGCTCTTTTCTTGCCAGATTGGACTTACTTCCTGATTTCTCTTCTGACTCAGACAATACTACAAACCTGCTTTCTTGGCTACCAAGCTCAACATTGGTAACAGTATTTATATCAAGCTCCCCTACGCTGAACTATGGGCCCAAGTTACCAAGGCTTTATCTAGCGCTGAATCCCTCCAATCTTGAGAACATCCTAGATCAGGATATTGTCACTTATGCTCTTTGCTTTGCTAGCCAAGTTCTTCAAAGTCAGTCCACAAAGCTTCCAGCCTCACCCAGGTTTTACAGTTCCTTCATCTTCAGCTTCCAAGAAGCCTTTAGTCATCACTTGCAGGATGCCATTTGCTCCCTGAATGACTATCTTGTATTCTGCGCTTCCCACTGGTATCTTCTGCTGGTGGCTTTAGTTGGGGCATGATTCAGCAACCCCCTTCAAGCATCCCTTGTTCGCTGGCAGCCCTTATGTCCAGTGTTCTTGACAAAGCCCATCATCAGGCGCTCAAGACTAATCTTCCAGCTCTGGTACCATATCAGGATTACTTGGGGTTATTTGCTGACTGCCTCTTTCTATACTGTTAATTGCCTCCCCACTCCAGGGTTTTGCAATTGGCTTTTTCCAACATTTCAATTTCCCTTCCACTAATCACTTTCTCACAGGGATCTGCATCCGCTCAAAGAGCTTGGTTTCATGTAGGTCTAGCCCTCACTATCGTCTAATATCACATTGATTTTGACAGGCTATTCATTCCTACTGAAATCCATCCTCCATCCCCCAAGAGGCGACATAGGCGGAATCATCCCCGTATCAAGGACAATTAATAAAAATAAATATTATAAAAATATATCAGTTTTTTCTATGCATTTTATAAGCTTTTTTCCCAATATCTTTTATATTTTTTTCTTCTTTTTTCCATGGGACTTGACCTTGTTTTGGTTCACCTGTCCATCTTTCTTTTATTTTTCCCCCAAACTGGGTCCTAGGTACTTTAACCTATCAGTTTTCTATGGTTCAGAGGTCCTTTTTTCAGACTTAACCATCTAAATTGGTTCAGAGGTCCTTTTTTCAGACTTGACCTATTCATCAGGAAATATCAACTTAATGGTTCATCAGTCCTTCGGAAACTCTTTTGTTTTTTTGTCAATCCATTGCTTCAGATACTTACCATGGACTTGATTTATAACTCTTCCATCCAAGAGATTCTTGATGGAGTAGGCGTCAGTCACCGTCTTGGCAATAATCTCAAATGGATTGACCACAATGCATCTAGTTTGTTTATTCTTATAAAACCATGCATATTGCAATAGGCAACTCTTTCACCTATTCGATATTCTGCTAAGGCCATTCAGTTCTTATCATCCATCAATTTCGCTCATATCCTTTTCTTCAATGTAGTAATGAATGCTTATGATTGCATCTCAATCAGGATATTTGTCATTCAGTTCAAGTACTGTTCAGCACTCATCCTTGATGTTGGTTCCACCATCAAATATAAAATCAGCAGCAATGCGGCCTTCCTCCCGTATAGCAGCTCAAACGGCGTTTTTCCCATCACCATATGATGACTGATATTGTAGGTGAACATCACCAAACTTAAATACTTTCCCTCTGCAGAAGCTCTTCCTGAAACCAGCTTTCTCAGCGTCGTTGCCAGCGTTCCATTCACTCATTCTACCAGTCCATTCATCTCTGGCTGGTAGGGTAGAGACATGACTCCTCTGATCCCCATTATCTCATTCAGTCATGGGATCACATGAGACGTGAAGTTTGTCCCATTATTGATAAGCAGAACCTGCAGGCATCCATGACAATATACTACTTGATTCAGGATGAACTTCACAGTGCTGGCAGCATCTAATTTCACCAGGCCTTCATCTCAACCCATCTTGTCAGATGGTTAATAGCAACTGTTATGTACTTGACTCCCCTGTGCTCATTGTCAGGGGTCCCATCATGTCAATGAACACCATATGCCAGTCAAATCCAGGGCAGACCAGTCAGTATCTAGTTGTATCCTATGTAGCCTGTGCAGCTTGCACTCCACACAACAAGCTAGATAGTCGGCGACATCATAGTTGATTGACTCTCAGTAGTACTGGCAAAAATGATTATTTATTTTTCTCAGGCCTCCATGCCCGACAACCTTATGAGCAGCTTGAACAATTGTTGCTCTTTCTGACGGCTTCAGGCCTAACAACTGCTTCCCATTAATCATCTTAAACACTTGTCCATCCATGGTATCGGTGTTTTCCATTGCTTTCTAAAGTGCACCTTGGATTTTTGGGGCTTGTTCCTGATTTCTCCGTCAACCATTCTCTGGAAAAACTCATCCGCCTGCAAGTATACCATCTGGAACATTGGTAACTGTGATAAGCCATCCGCATTCTGGTGAGAAGCCCCTGATCAATGGAAAATCTTGTAATCATAAGCCTGTAGCTTAAGTGCCCATTGGGCCAGTCATCCTTCTGATTCTCTCAATTGTGGAGCCAACACAACGAAGAGTGATCCGTCATCACTTTAAAGTGCATTCCATGGATATACACCCAAAACTGCTTACAGGCGTAAATGACCACAAGGCATTCATGCTCAGTTATGGTGTAGTTCCTCTCAGCGGCTGAGAGTGTCCAGCTTACATATGCCACTGGATGTTTGTCCCCAAGTTCATCTACTTGATTTAGTAGGGAGCCAATTGCCATCAATGAAGAATAAGTTTGTATAATAAACTCATAATCAAAATTTGGATATTTCAAAATTGGAGAATCTATTAGGTACCAGAATAGCTCATCAAATTATTCCTGCGCTTCTTCATTCCATACGAATCCTTTTTTTGGATCCTTCAACAGATGGAATAAGGGCTCAACTATTCAGGAAAAGTCCCAAATGAATCTTCTGTAGTATCTGACCATCCCAAGGAGCACTTGGATGTCTCAGACACTCTTTGGCACAGCCATCCGTTCTATGGCTATCTTCTGGGTTTGTGGCTGCAATCCACTAGAGTTGATCACAAATCCCAGATAAGACAACTCTTTTTTTGAAGAAGTGACACTTCCTGGGCTTAATCTTCAGTTTAGCCACAGACAGTCACTTGAAAGTTCTTCCAAATGGTGTAAATGATCAGTAAACGTCCTACTGAAACATTGATATCATCCAAGTATACCAGGATGCATGACAACTTCAAGTCGCTCAGTATAGCGTTCATGGCCCTCTGGAACGTTGCAGGCACATTACATAGACCCTGGGGCATCGTCGTCAGTTGGTATAGCCCCTGCGTGATAATAATCGCACATTTTTCTTGGTCTTCTTTTGGCAAGTCGATTTGCCAATATCCAAAAATCAGATCCATCATGGAGAAATACTTAGCTTCTCCCAATCGATCTAGCACATCGTCAATTCATGGTAGGGATAAAAATCCTTTTTCATAATAAAATTCAGTTTTTGGAAGTCAATCACCACCCAGTTGGAGCCATTCTTTTTCTTCACAATTAGAATTGGACTCACTCAGAGACTTGATGAAATAACTAGAAGCCAATGATTCACTAGTTTGCTGATATCATCTTCCACTACTGCTTCAGCTGCTTTTGATCATCAGATCAGTCTCATCCTGATTGGCAAATTTTCCCCAGTATCAACCTTGTGAATCACATCTCTCGCGCATCCCAAATCGTGGTCATCCTGAGAAAATACTTCCAATACTTTTTGAACAATTCAAGCACCTCCTCTTTCTGTCCTTCTGACAGATCAGTGAGTTGCTCTCAATCAACCAATAGGTTGATACTCTCAGTTACCCCAGCCAGTAGTCCCATTTCATTGAGAGTCCCAAAGTCGTGGAATCTCCTCAATTCATCTATTGGAATTAGATTAACAAACATGATGATCTGATTCTTCCTGATCTTCATCAGTTTTTTAATAAATTCGCCAGGAGAACTCAAATTTCTCTATGGCCTGGCATTATTATCCCAGGAGCCACACAAGGCTCTACTCTGGACTTCTTCCAGGGGATTTCAACTTCCCCATATAACAGCTCAGGTATCTCCGATGTCAACCCCATGTTGACTATCATCTGCGATCCTGGAAGTATGGTCTTCTCATTCTTAATCCTCAGTGGAATTCCAAAGTTCTCTAGGATTTCCATCAGCATTTCTCATCACTTCTGACCAACTAATTGGTATCAAAATGGGACAATGCCATCATTGTATATTAAATTGATGAAGTTGTTTCTCCTATTCAATGGAGATTCACCATCCTTCTGATATACTAATGATACTTTCTGACCCAATATGGTCAACAAAATTATCCTCAAATTTAAATTTAACTCCATACTTGCATAGAAATTCCGTCCTGATCAGAATGTCATAGTTTTGGTTGGCCAAAACTATTGCTGGCGCAGATACCACCAAGGACCCAAATTGTAGTGGCAAAGCACTATAAGCTCCACAGGAGATGGTGGTATTTGGCCCAGCTGTCCCGTACTCCTTCTTATCTTCCAAGTCCATCCAGATCTTCATCCTCTTTACCAGCTTGGTCAAGACAATGTTGATGGGTGCTCCACTGTTGAAAATCGCCCTCACCTGCACTCGATTCACTTGTATGTTTATATATTTACACTCAGAGTATTGCAATATAGTGTTTACTGAGTGTATAGCAGCATTATTAGCCAAATTGAGGGTGTGAATAATTTGTGCCAATATATCAGGAAATGATTCCTTTATCACGCTGAGGGGGATTAAAAAATTGGCCTCATCTAATTGGACTTCAGACAATTCTTTGGGATTCTCAGCGGTTCAAATCTTATTCGCCAGTTATTGGGTGTACGGCCAGGCTACTTCCTTGATTATCTCGGGGTCAATTCCATTTGCCCTGGATCTGGTCACTGCATTTACATCCAAATTGACCACTTGATACAGTTGATCCTGTATATCTTTGTCCACAAAAAGATCACTGATATTAATTTCCTCAGTCATGATGTTGAGAGGAATAGGCTTCTCCGCAGCTCTAGACTGTTCCCCATCTAGGCCATGAGCCCTTTTCCCGATTCCTTGATGGCAGCCGACTCTTTTGCCTGGACCACGTTGATTTGATCCTTTGGCTTCTTATAGTGCACAGCAAAATGTCCCTTCCCACCGCATTGATAGCAGACCTTTTCTTTCTTATTCATCCATCTGAATTCTTCAGGCTTATTCCCCAACACAGTTCAGTTGTTTGTCTCTTTAGCACCTTCATTCCACTTTTTGGGATTTGAATTGGGCACCAGATTGGATTTGAAATTTCTGTTTGGGGCATCAAAGGTTGCTACCAAAATTTTCAAATTATCTACCATTTGAGAGGTAGTTATTTCCGTCGTGAACACAGAAGACATCATGTGGTAAAAATTGCAATAGGGCCAAAGGGCCACTTGTAAGGCGATTCTGGCATTGAAGTCATCCAGTGCCTTTGCTCCAACCAGGATTTTTGACTCCTGGTAGAACCAATATTAGAAGCTTGCTAAAGACTCATCTTTAAGGAACTAGATTCCCATAAAATCCTGTTTGTGCTTTGACATGTGCATCAGACTCCCAAATTCCTTCATGATGGCCACCTTTGCCTCTGCATATGACCATCTGTCCCCCTCAAGATGGGGTAACACTAAGTTCTGACAGTCAGTGTCAAGGCAATTCATGACCATCAACACCTTTTGACAATCACTGTAGCCATACATGATCATATTAGACAGTTGGAAAAATACTGGGGCATTATCCTGATGGAACGTTGGCAATTTTGGCGTTGCCTTAAATTCCTCAGAGTTATCTCTAGCTGATTCTTTAGGTTTAGCTACTCAGCTCACTTGAGGATGACTTTGGGCATTATCTCTGAAATGGCAGAAAAAGGCAGCATGTTTCTGGGGCATTCTGACTTCCCATTTATCATATGAGGATTTCTTTATTCAGCATCAGTTGCCACATATGGCTCACAAAAGCATTTGTGAGTTTTAAGTTTCTCAACCTGTTTGATCAGTTGCTCTATATAAGTACTGAAATTTCTCAAACAAACTTGATCTACTTCTTGCTCCATTTTCAAATTTAAGACCTCTCGAATTAGGTCCCCTTCTTTCTTATTTAACAAAGTTACTTTTCCAAATAACTCATTTCTGAAACTTGCACCATTATTGATCCCTTCCTCCATCTTAATGACTCGTTCTTCCAAGGCTGTGAATTCTTGATGATCTGATGAGTTTAGGGCGTTCTGATTCACAGTGATAACTCCATCCATAGTTTTTGTAACTCATCTATATATGACATCCTTAGAAGTTCTTCTACTCAACTACACCCTTGTAGTGAGCACCAATTTGTAAAAACTTACTGTTCTTGGTTATTATTGGCAGATAACCCCTATAAAATTATTACTGCACAAGTTCAGTCTTTGTGCAATCTGTCCGCATTGCATAGTATTTGATATTATTGGTTGATAATAGTAATACAACTATTATTCATAGTTAAATGGAATTCTTAATTCACAGCACAACACTCTAACCATTATTTTCTGCTCAAAATACTTGAGATGTCTTGATATAGGGATTTGTTCCCTCATACTGTCTAACCCAATCTTCTCTAAGATTCTCTGGTGACACTTTCCATGGTTTGACACACAGTCAGTAGTGATCCTCAATTGTTTCTCCTTCTTCTCTAGTCCATGCTCAGATCTTTACTTTTTCCCAAAAAGAGTCTCCCAATTATCACATACAGCAATAATATCCTTGAGAAGAATTGAAAAATTGAAAGCTGATAATAGTCTACTTTTGCTCTATATACTAGATGAAAAACTATATAACTGTATACTGTAGTATTATCTAACTGTTTTTTATTATGAGTGAATTCTAATGAATTCATAATTTGATTCAGTCATCTAACCCTAGTTGACACTCTTTGATGAAATGGCAGCCATTGCCATTTAATCATCCATCCTCATCTCAGCATTGATGGCTTCTCTATCCTGGCTAGTACTATATCATTGGACATTCTTGAGACTTATATGGAAGAAAGAGTCATAAAATGTGTTCCATAACATTTTCCTTTGGTCCAAGCAAACCAACCATATTTGGCTAGCGACCTGCTTAGGTAATGGGACTTATTACCCATTGAGGCAGTTCACAAACCAACTGATTGATTTTCTTATTTGAAGGCGGCATCACTCGCCACACAACTTACTACTCATTCCCAATCAGATGGTGATGAAACCTGACTGATACCAATCAGTAAACCTGATAGTTAATCACTATCAGATGCCCCTATTTCATTGGCAACTCTGTCCAATGAGATCTTAAGCATTTTTATGGATCAATCCCCAACAAATATGATAAGATTAAAAATCTAAAATCCCCCAAACATAGTTACCCTGAAACAGGGTCAACCAATTTTCAATTTACCTCACATTAGGGAATTATCCCCTTATCGATTCTTGGTAATCTAGCAGGCTGAAAATATGGCAAAAATCCCAACACTCTATCTCTGGCTATCAGAGAAAGTACCTGTCATCTTGGAGTCTCACACTATCATGGGGCATGGCAGAGTTTTTAAAACCTATGATTGGATTAAAGAGCGATATTACTGGGAGGGCATCATGAGTGTAACGCACTGGCTCCTTCAATGAGCCACGAATGAGTTGGGCAACAGGATCCATGTTACAGACCATAGGGCTGACAGGGCTCCTGATACTACTCTCCTTGTGCGCGCGCTACAAGATTGGACATGCACCCACTGGAAGACAGTTGCAAATATACTTAATCCCAGCAACATGCCTTGACTCCAAGACAAGGTATAAAGGGAGGCAATAGCTCTCAAGCTCACTCTCAAAGTCCAATTCTTGTTGATTCAAGCCAAACATGGCTGCAGTTAGGTAATAATTTAAATAAACTCAAACTATAAATATATGAATTTTAAAGTTCTTTTTATTTAATATTGGACAGGTTGATAGAAAACAGAACTGAGAAGCCTCCAGCTCCCAGTTCCTTCCCTATATACACATGCTACAAGCTAATATAAAATATAACACAAGCTTATGGTGCTAATATGACTGATGCTTGGTGTAAACCTTACAGCAGGATCGCGGAATCCTCACTCAATGGTTCTGTGCCAGTTCCAATTCTCAACAGTTCCGCACCAGTTCCATTTCGAATTCCAAACAAACCGCGAAACTTCCAAGCACCTGTTCCATTCCATTCTTGATTCAAATCAAAATCGAATCTCAAAACTCCCCATTTTACCTGATTCTCATTTTCCTCGACTTGGACGCCCATCTGGCTCCTTGGCCTCCTTCAAGCTCCTGCCCCTTAGGCGTCCCTGCCAGGACCAACTCCCCCTCCTCCTCCATACATCCAGACACAGCCTGCCCTGTCTTACCAAAGATCAGGGCAATGTGATGCTGAGGATAAACTTCAACCGTCACATCACCCCCCTAGACAGAAAAACTCTTGGATTTTCTCAGGACATCGGGCACAATCCCTAGCTGACTGCCATGTGGACTCCTCAATAGGATGACCCACCCAACGTACCAAGAATGAACGACGTCCTCTCACCACTTTGGTGTCAAGAATCTCCTCAACTTCATACTCCTCGGCTCCTTCTCCAGCTGGGAATAAAGGGGAAGGACTTCCAGGTGGCTGGCCAAAGAATGGCTTGAGCTGCGATACGTGCAACACTGGATGAGCTATTGACTCTTCTGGGAGCTTCAGCTCAAATGCCACCTCGTTCACCGCCCTCACTACCTGATATGGGCCCAACGCCACCGGCCCCAATTTCCGGCTCCTTACAGGCAAGGCGTAGTTCCAAGCATTCACCAAGACCCAATCACCTCTCTTGAAAGCTCTACCTTCTGATCTATTCCGGTCTGCCTTCCTCTTCTGAGCCGCGACTGCCACCACCAAATTCTTCTTCAGGAGCTCCAGGGTGTCACGGGTATCTCGCGACAGTTCATCTGCCGCCAGATTCCGCCCTTGCTCCCTAGGCCCCATACCCTCTGGGTGTTGGCCGTGATTTGCGAAAAAATGGGGTCATACCCGTGGATGAATGCTTATGATTGTTATAAGCAAATTGAGCCAGCTCACCCAATATACCCAATCATCCTGCCGCCCTGAAACATAGCACCTCAAATACTGCTCTAATATCTGATTTACTCTCTCAGTTTGGCCATCTGACTGAGGATGATATGCTGACGAATGGCAAGCCTTGATCTTTAGATTTCCCAACATGTGGAGCTAAAATTTAGATGTAAATTGAGGACCCCGATCTGACACAATCTCTTCAGGCACCCCATGTCTGGAGAAAATCTCATTTACAAAAATCTGTCCTGCCACTTTTGCAGAAATGGTTGACCGACAAGGGAAAAACTCTGCATATTTAGTCAGGCGATCCACCACCACCATCAAAGCATCCATCCCCTGTGACTTGGGCAGTCCTGTGATGAAATCCACACTCACTGAGGACCATGGCCTAGAAGGAATTTGAAGCGGCTTCCAATTTTCCCCCCGGTGCCACCCATTGGGCCTTTGCCCTGGCGCAAACCACACAATGTGAAACATACTTCCGCACCGCCTCACCCACACCTCTCCATGAATAGTGACGGCGAACAAGATCTAACGTCTTCTCTTGACCGGGATGACCTGCCAGAGGATTGTCGTGATTAGCTGCCATTACCTCTTGTTGCAGACTCCTCACCAGAACCCAAATCCTTCCCTCATGGTGTATGATACCACCCCGAACTGAGAATCCCGCATGCCCCCTGCTTGCCTCACCTTCCCCTGTCTCTTCTCTTATCCGTTGGCCCAGCTCACATCTTTGCTGTGCAGTCCAGATTCTTCCTGCCATTCCATCTCTCCAGCCCTGGATTGTTGCAAACAAGTTCTGTGGCAACATCGTGGCTGTGTTGAACTTCCTCAACTCCTCATCAGAAAACACCAGTCCAGAATCACGGCTCAATAAATCTGGCAAGATATTTTGTTTTCCCGGCTTGTATTCAATCCGCAGGTCATATTGAACCAACTCTAAGTGCCACCGGGCCTGCCTCTGGTTCATCAGGCGTGGGGACTTATAGTATTCTAAGGCTTGATGGTCCGTTCGGATGACAACTGGGTGCCTGGCATACAATAGGTGGTGTTGCCACTCCCCTAAGGCTGCAACTATTGCCAAAGTTCCTTATCGTAAACTGGATAGTTGGTTTCAGCTGGTGCCATCTTCCAACTGAAATAACAGACAGGATGTTCAACCCCATCTTTACCCTCCTGCAACAACATGGCTCCAAGTGCAAAATTTGACGCTTCAGTATCTACCACGAATGGTTTGTTTGGGTCAGGGTGTGCCAGAACTGGGGCTGTCAGCAAACTCATCTTCACTTGCTGAAATGCCCTCTCCTCAGCCTCCCCCAAACGAACGGCACGTTTCCGTCAGTATTGTCAATGGCACAGCCCATTGGGCCAGATCCCTAGAAAACCTCCGCACGAAATTCACCACCCCCAAGAAGCTTCGCACTTCAGTCCTATTCCCAGGAGCCTTCCATTCCCGCACCGCTCGCAACTTATCAGGAAAGATCGCTATCCCTTCTTGGAGGACCACGTTCCCTAGGAAGGACACCGATTCTTTATTGAACTCACACTTGGATGGCTTCAACTTCAAGCCCGCGTTCCTAACCACCTCCAACACACTTCTCACATCCCTCACATAGTCCTGTACCAATTTGAGAAAACACCAGATGTCATCCATATAGGCAACACAACACCTACCCACTAAGTCCCCCAATACATGATCAATCATGCGCTGGAAAACTGCAGGGGCATTGTGTAGGCCAAATGGCAAAACCTGTACTCAAAGTTTCCCAGATGACATTTGAATGCCGTATACCGCTGGTGCTCAGGGCGAACAGGAATTTGATTAAAAGCGTCCACCAAATCAATTTGGTGAACACCCCACACCCGGAGATCATGGGCAGAATGTTCTCCATGAGTGGCATTGGATAGGGATCAGGTTCCGTTACCTCATTCAGGCGTTGGAAATCAACACAAGGACGTAACTCCCCCTGACTTGGGAACCAACAGGACTGGCGAAACCACCGGCGACTTGGAGGGCACAATCAGACCCATATCCAGCATCTTCTGGACATAACCCTCCAATGCCTCTTGGGCCCGAGGATTCAACGGATAGACTGGACAGCCCTTTGGTAACTCAGAGCCTTCCTTGAACCGGAATCCAAATGCAAAATCCCCTGTAGGCGAAAAAGGCGCATCACCTTTAGGCTCAAACACCTCCGCGAAATCCTGATACTCCCTTGGCAATCCTTCCGCTGACACACTTGAGGTGATTCCACCCATGTGCTTCACCAACGAACCTTGGGACTGAAACGTCCATTCAAACGACCCCTGGCCTCTAGGCGACAGCAGAACCCTCTCTCTCTTCATATCAAACTGTGGACGGACATGGTGCCACCATCTCATCCCCAGCACCACAGAATGTGGCAGGTGAGCCACGGCGTGAAACTCCTCCCTGAATACCTCCGGGCCTTGCCTCAACAGGACCTTGGACTGTACTCGCCATACCGCCATTCTTTTGGAGGTGTCTGCCAACTTCACCCATCCATCCTTCTGTAATGACAATCCATGGCTTCTTGCCCACTTCTCCTCAACATAATTCTCCCCAGCTCCGGTATCAATCAAAGCTAGAACTTCACCGCAATCCCTTCCTTCATCCCCCACGAGCACACTGATGGGCAAAATCAGATAAGGATAAGATGAAGTAAGCGGTTTATTTTGAGTACCAGATTCACCGGTTTCTTGTGAAAATTATAAGGAGCCTTCTTATTCTGAGCCTCAGGATCCTGAGTGGTAATCCCAATGGGAATCCTTGTCTCTCGCACCTCCACCATAACCTCAGGATTCCCTTGACTCTTCTTCCCTTCCTCCACATAGCTAAACCCCTTAGTACCATATATGGGCTCAGAACCTGCCCTTCTTCCACCACTCTGTTCTCAGAATCCCATTGGGGTTCGCACAACTTCCTGATGGGCCCGTACCAAACTCAACTGTCATTCTACCTGCAAGGCCAAACCCACCTCTTCCTCCAACGTCGCTGCAGGTTTCACCGCTGCCATTGCCAATAATAGATCAGCTTGCAAGTTTTGGCGAAACATGCGTGGAAGCTGAGTCTCAGATGCTTTGCTGCTCTTGCCAATGCGCGGAACATCTGGCCATACTCCTCCACTGACTTCTTCCCTTGACCACACTGCAGTAAAGCCGCCCAGGCCAAATCCTGCATCTCATCTGGACATGCTGCACGATCAATCCAATCCAGACATTCCTCCACTGATACGGGTAACCCTGACTGCTCTTCCAAAAGTTCTCGCACCCAGTTGGACTGCTTTACTGGAAGTGCCAACAGAACCCTGACTTAACTGCAAGGCAAACGAATCCTCCCCACCCGCTGCCTTTGTCAAACGTCCCTGAAACTGAACCCGGCTAAACGTCTGGTGGATCAGTTCCAAGTCTTCCAATTTCAAAACCGTGGGAATTCTTCCTTTGTCCTTCCCAGGCCTACCACTTTCCCACCATTCTGGGACACACACTCCAAAACCTGATATAATTCATGAAGCAAAAAAGGCGGTGGAGAATATCACCATCAGAGAGTGTTGCAGTATGGTTATACCACTTTGGAAACACAACTTCTTCTGGCACCTCTTTTGCTTGCCACCACAATGACAGGAAAGTAAACGAGTTCTGTTTAATGTAACGCACTGGCTCCTTCCAATGAGCCACGAATGAGTTGGGCAACAGGATCCATGTTACAGACCATAGGGGCTGACAGGGCTCCTGATACTACTCTCTTGTGCGCGCGCTACAAGATTGGACATGCACCCCCTGGAAGACAGTTGCAAATATACTTAACCCCAGCAACATGCCTTGACTCCAAGACAAGGTATAAAGGGAGGCAATAGCTCTCCCAAGCTCACTCTCAAAGTCCAATTCTTGTTGATTTAAGCCAAACATGGCTGCAGTTAGGTAATAATTTAAATAAACTCAAACTATAAATATATGAATTTTAAAGTTCTTTTTATTTAATATTGGACAGGTTGATAGAAAACAGAACTGAGAAGCCTCCAGCTCCCAGTTCCTTCCCTATATACACATGCTACAAGCTAATATAAAATATAACACAAGCTTATGGTGCTAATATGACTGATGCTTGGTGTAAACCTTACAGCAGGATCGCGGAATCCTCCTCACTCAATGGTTCTGTGCCAGTTCCAATTCTCAACAGTTCCGCACCAGTTCCATTTCGAATTCCAAACAAACCGCGAAACTTCCAAGCACCTGTTCCATTCCATTCTTGATTCAAATCAAAATCGAATCTCAAAACTCCCCATTTTACCTGATTCTCGTTTTCCTCGACTTGGACGCCCATCTGGCTCCTTGGCCTCCTTCAAGCTCCTGCCCCTTAGGCGTCCCTGCCAGGACCAACTCCCCCCTCCTCCTCCATATATCCAGACACAGCCTGCCCTGTCTTGCAAAAGATCAGGGCAATGTGATGCTGAGGATAAACCTCAACTGTCACAATGAGGACCATAGCTGAAGTCCTGGATGCCTGCTTAACCTGTAAAAAATAATCCAGCTTCAAGACCTGATATCATTATCAACCCACGATGCCCCAACGACCCCTCCACACCATAAGTTTATTTATGGTAGGTCCTCTCCTCAGACTACAGGTGGCATTCGCTATATCTTGTCAGTATTGATCATTTCACTAAATGGGTTGAAGCTGTTGCTCTCCCCTCCCAGACTTCTAAAGCCACTGCCACCTTCTTACTTTAATATATCTTCACCTGGCATGGGTGCCCCCAGGTCCTCTTATGTGACAATGGAAAGTTTTACCTCCCCCAAGTGGGTGAAGCTCCCTGCCACCTCCATGAGAGCTCAAAATTCTTCTTAGCCCCCTATAACCCATCCACAAATTGTGCTGTAAAAAGTTAATAGAACTTCTGCCTTAATATTCCACAAATTGGCCACTTCAGACTCTCTCCACTGGGATCTTTACTTACCCAGTTCTTTCATGGATTACCATATTAGCTACCACCACATCCTCAAGATTTCCCCTTTCTGTGTGTTATATGGGTGAGAACATGTGGTGCCGGCATTATTAGCCAAGGATATTTTCTCTGGCAAGACTGACCCTGAGCAAGCCACGAAAAAGTTGGCCCAACACACCATCTAATTACAAAAGAGGCTATGACTAATTTAGCAAAAAAAGTAAACAAAGAAGCCCAAGCTGATAATGAGCTCTGGAACCCTCTTTCTTCCTTCCAAGTATCTGATTTGGCAATGTACTATCACAACCAAATCATTACAAGGAGTGAGAAGCTCAGTTCCATGTGGGTGGGACCATTTGTAGTCACGTATAAGCAAGGTAATGAATACTCCATCAATTCCTTTTCTTCTGAAGTTACTATCAACCAGGTCCATGGCCAGTTCTTACACCTTTATTCCTCCCAACACTCTTAAAGGGGTAATCTAATACAATTGCAAGTTTTATATTGTAATAAAAGTGTTTGGGATTAATGTAACAATATAATTGGCCAAAAGTCCCTTGTTGATTCAAGTTGGAACCTCTCAAATTGTTGCAATACTTTATCAATAATTCTTATTTTAATAGCATGAGTTCAGGTAAGCAATAACCATAACTAGGTGGCAAAATCAGGGAGTCCATCAGTGGTTCCTCCCCAGCCCACTACTAATTTACTTCATACACCTACGCTGCAAACCCCCTCTTTTATAGCCTTTAAGGGGTCCCTCAAGGTGCAACTATTTTCTGCCAAGGTGATTGCCTCAAATATATACAATCTTTGCCTCACAGATATGTCATACCTACTTCTGACCTTCTCTCAGCCAAACCATCAAAGTGAGCTGATATTTGAGAGCGCTGATAAGTCAAATGTCCATATTTCCATATTATTCATAAAGCTTATAAAAAGGATGCCTATCACACTTAAACTGAAGTCACTTTATATACATATCCCTGCTTATAAACAGATTCTCTTTTACCCCCATGCAGCTACTAAATAAAGTCTATAAAAATCAACCTTTTTAGTATTTATTAGTATTTTGTTATTTTCTTATAAGTGGTGAGAAAAAACCCCAAAATAACTTATTGGATCTAAGGTAACAAGCACCAGGAAGAATCTTCCCTGCCAAAAATCCAACTTTCCCTTAATAATATCTTATTTTAAAAATTAGATATAGAGTTAGATATTAAGCTAAAGGAAGTTAAGATGGTTGCTTATCAGAATAGTTCCTGCTACCACTATTTAGTTTATTTAACCAAGGCAAGCCGACCAGGGGACAGGCATTACTAAAAGAAAGAAATGAATGACATGAAACCTGAACAGGGTCAACTCCATTGAAGAAAGTTTTTCCACCTCCAGATTGGGACTCAAATTTTTCTGGTTATGTCATGGGTAAGGTTTTCGTGTTATTAGACCTACTAACTGCCAATAGTTTCCTTTGGCTGGCACCCTGATCAATGTGCAAAGGGTTGGGAATCAAACCTGCAACCTTTAGGTTGGTAGCCGTATGCCCTTACTGACTTGCCTTCCACCCCCTATATGAAACTAACATATAGATTGATATTTAAAATTATATTATAAGACTTTTTTTCATTTTTTCATTTAATATGACTAACTAGCATCCAGATACCCATGCTTCACTATGGTGTTTATAACTTACCAGATGATTCTAAGTTATTTTAGTTCTTATATTGATAGCCATTAATAAGTTCAGAAACTATTAACCCTATCAAATATTCTAAACTCTAACCACTTAGCCAAAATCAATTAAGCCTGTTAAATTAACTAAATCATCAAACACTTACCCAAAACTATTAGCCTATCAAATCTACTAAAAAATTGAACCACCACTCAGCAAAGACCAATTGTTGAACTTAAAAAACAGCTAAAACTACCAATCACTTATCAAAACCTATGATACTATCAAAAATAAAATGAATATGAAAACCCATCCAAATTGCTATATAATTACTATTAGAAACATATATATTTTTAAGCTTATATAGAACTACTAGCAGAATATCCATGCTTTTCTATGGTGTTTATAACTTACAGATGATTCAAAGTTAATTTAGTTTTTATATTGGTAGATAGCCATCAATAAGTTCAGAAACCATTAAACTTAACAAATATTTCAACCTCTAACCATTTAGTCAAAATTAATTAAGCCTGCCAAATTAACTAAATCACTAATCAAACCCAAAACTATTGAGCTCATTGAATCAACCAAAAAATGAACTGCCACCTAGCCAAAACTAATTGACTTATCAAATCAACCAATTACTAACTGCTTGCTAAAGCTACCAAGCTTGTTAATCAACTCAAAATCACTAACTGCTTGGCAAAATCATTTAAACTAACAAATCAACCAAATATCAAACTTCTCAGCTGTAACAATATACTGAAAACTATTAAAAACATATGAAATTTCAACTTCTTGCATATAAAACTTTTAATTTTATTATGAAAATTATCAAACCATATATTATTGCACATCTAGAGTATCTAGTGAATATCTATGTAAAGTTTTATCTTTCTAGGTCTTGTCATTGTTGAGATTATCTACTTTTGAACTTTGGGTGGGGGACAGGTATAACTGTTGGCATTGCATACCAATGCCTCAAACCAAGATAGTGAATAGCAAAGTGGTCCATAGAGTTCCTGGCCTATCATATGCCATGCATGGAGGTTTTCTGGGCTTTATCCTCCTCTTTCATTAATTCAAATCCCTACCATTGTTGTGGTATTATCCTCAGGTCAGCCTATCTCAAATAAAATTTGAAATTTAAAAATATAATAAATCAATATATTCTTCTAAAAATAGTCTGACTCCTAAATAAAAAATATATTTTAAAAATTTTAAATTTTATTTGAGGTGGGCTGATCTGGGGATGATACTGCATCAATTAAGGGGAAAATCAAATGAATGGAAAAGGAGGATAAAACCCAGAAAACCTCCATGCACAGCATATGATAGGCCAAGAATTCCATGGACCACCTTTGCTATTTGCTATCTTGGTTCAGGGTATTGGTATATAATTTCAACATAATCATAATTGTTTCCTACCCAAAGATCATTGACTGGGAATCAAACTTGGGGAGGCAGTGTAGAGGGTCCATATTCTACCACTGGGGTACCCTCTCCTCAAAAAATATATTTAAAGTAAAAAATATTGATATTATAGTTAATTTTACAAGAGCAAGAGTATATAGAAGAGCAATAATTTTTTAACCATTAATTAAATTAGTAAATTATTTTATAATAAGCCAATTAAAGTTTTTTATAAAAGATTAGATAGTATAATTAACCTGTAGCAAAGCATGGGTAGTTGGGTAGGTAGATAATATATAAAGTAGCTAACTTTTTAAAGATTTCTGAGTAATTAGAAGCTAAGAAGAATTTATATACAAAGTTTTAACTTTGTAGTTTATTTACTTAAAAGATATGATGATCAGTGATTGATATTAGTTTTATAATCCTATATTTAAATATTTGAGGTGGGTCAACCTTGGGATAAATATACTACACCAATAATTTTTCTAGCCAGTACAGGTTTTGAACTCAAAACCTGTACTAGGGTGGAAGCAGTTTTACCTGCCAGGCTAAGTACTCTTTTTTATAATCCTATGTTAAAATAGAAACTTCTCCAAATATAAATAGGTAAACATGATACCTTATAATTATATAGGCTACTCTTACAAATTAATCCCAAATTGCTTAGTCTTTCTGTTTATTTGAGGTAAGCTGACCTGGGGACAGATATACCAAATAATTGATTTTTATATCAAGGATACCAAAAGTGTGTGGATGCCTGGAAGTGATGAAATAGACTTTGCCAATAAGGTTAGGTGTACTGCCCCCACCATTGAAACTAACCATAAGTTTAAGTATCAGATTGACTCATCTCTTGGAGCCTTCTTTTTATGGAAAGCAATGGTATTAAAATTTTGGATTTTGGATCAGCACAAGAATATGATTGGTAATTAAATATCCATCAGCCAATAGTATTAAAAGTGATGAGAAAATGAGAAGCTGTAGATAAGTCTAAGCCCCACCAAGTTAATGTTATGGTGATCAAATTAACTGAAGGGATGAAGGGATAAGTAAGTGGCCAAACTTGAATCTGGAGAATATGCAACCGATCTCCCAGACCTTGTACTGCTCATGCCTAAACATCCGCATCACACTGATCTCGGAGCAAGCTGTACTTAACGATCAAGATATTGTCAAATCCAACTTGAATACTCTGTATCCCGGGTTCCAGTGGTCGCTTTTACCAACTAAGGATGGCGTTGTTTATGTAAGCCCAGCTTGTTTGAAGTGGAACACGCCATTGGTTCGCCTTTTTATTCGGGATTAATTTTTAACTTTTGTCAAAAGCAAGCGCGATCGAGCTTGTAGGGCCGATTTCTTAAACAGATGTTTTTAAATAGTTGTCTTCTCACTCTTTTTGCTCTTCTGCTATATATTGAACTGTCTTATTGGCCACTTTAACTGTGTTCGAAAGGTTCATCCTATTTAGAATTTATATGGTTTTAGGAACACGCCTATTTTGTTTCTCGCCACCATTGGGATGAATTGGCTAGCCACTCGCTGTTTAAACTGCGATATGGATGTCTATGCGATGGATACTACCGACTCTTTGGATCCTTCTCAAGAGTTTCGCCCAATCTTGTCCTGCTCAAGTTTAAAGGTATGTGCACTATATAAGTCGGCCGTGAGTTGTGGTTCAGGATAAGCGCTGAAACCGGTTGCTGCTATTAAAACGGCACAGCTAGATTTTAAACTTGCCTGTATTGTGCTTAGCTGAACATTTGGTTTAGACGGAAGAGGAGGCTAGTAAGCTTCGTCAACTGACAAACCCCGAGGGTGGAAAATTTTATTCTTCGGCTTTTAAATTAATTATTTTTCTCGAAAGAGCTGAGAGGCGAGATGACCTTTCGGAAAGCGAGCCCAAACATCTTGGCCCAACACTACTAGGTGAAGGTATTGTTGATGAATACTAACCCGGCTTTAGAGTTTCAAGCGCAGCTGGATCAAACCCTTAAAATGTTTACTAAACGCTTACAAACAGCTATGCAGTTGAAAATCGAAGAGTTTAGGGAAGAGCAGCAGCGAAAGCTATATTCCGAAGTTAATGCTGCCAAGCTGGCGGCCAAGTACCTTCTGCAATCCAACCGTAGCCCTGCACCTGCTGCTTTGACACCTACCGGCTCACAGAAGCAAACCAATAAGCCGTCAAGCGCCACTTCAGCCCTGCAAGATGCAGATAGCGATAAGGACGATTTCAGCCTTGAAGCTAGCAACCAACCACACGCGGCAGTTGAAAGTGATAGCGAAGACCTCGCATCCAGCTTCAATGAGGACTTATTTGATTTAGATGAGGACGCCAGTCGAGCGCAGCCACCACGTCAAGCCTTTTCACCCCCCAAGGTCCATCATCACGCCGTGCAAGAGGAGGGCGTCGTAGGAAGCTTTGCAGCCCAAGGAAGATACTTCCTCACCAAAGCGCCCAAATTTGTTCCAACCATAGTTGAAGTTTCCAACGAGTCGAGCTCTGATGACGAATTAGACTCGAAGATCAGCCCGTACGCCAAATCACTTCCCATCCCCATCGCCAACTTCTCCAGGTCGGCGCATTTCCAGATCACCCCGATTGCCGAGGCTGAGGAAGACGACGATGAAACCTTTGAAGCTCCGCATTTTGCTCGCCGCGAGAACTTACTCGGATGACAGAGATAGGCTCTTTGGCGGCGTCCCAAAATCTCTCTCTTGCCGCAGCCGCAGCGTGGCAAACTAGATTGCCTCCTTTTAATATCAAATTTTTATGGTCATCCGTACGCGTCGCATTTCATTTGAAGTTTTTGCTCCTTTGAAGCTGTGCCTTAAGTCCGTTTTCGTGCCACATTCTGCATACCAAGTCTCATGTTGAACTATGTTAAATGTTAATATGTGGTTTACCTTTTTATGAAAGTTTTAATAAGTTTAGCGAACTTAAAGCTTAGCCGTCGTTATAGAAGTTTGGTTTTAAAGTGTATAGTGATAATTAGGTAACCTCCAACTAATTGCAAATCATTAGAACCCAAATCTTCCCCTGTCAAGTTCTGTAAAGGTTTGCTTAAACACCTCATCATTAACTAGTGGCTGGTTAGAGACTTTTATCATTTCAGTTAGGGATCGAAGTGAGTAAAAAGCACGGCCCTCTTGGATATAGTATTACGCCACCTCACGCTAACCAGAGCAAATTGGTCTAAAAATTTCATGACTTCCGATTATCCTTTTTACCTTCTGGGCACTCTTTTATTAAAGCGCATATTCTCACTCTGACCTGCATAAGTTTTCAACAAAATAGCTGGTTTCACTTTTAATCAGTCGGGTGCAGAGCAGGCCCTCTAACACGAACTTAATGAAGTTTAAGGTATCAATTCGTTGGCTGTTTAAATAACCTGATGGATGGAGTTCTAGGTATAATTACACTCGGTAACTGGCCTGCCACATAAGTTAGTTATTGAATCTGGCAACCTGCAAAGGGTCAATTAAACCCAATCAAGTCAAGCAAACATGATTTGAGTCAAAGTCAATTGCCATCCGATACCTAACTTCTTTAACTATGTTGGCAAAACAGAGGACCTAGGATTTTGACTTTAAACATACTTGAATTTCCAATTGATTGCCGCCCAATAAAGCCTAAATTTGAGCATGCAGGGCGTGAAACGTAACAAATTATAATTACACCTATAATTTAAGTTTAACAAACTCAAGCTCCATCTAAATTTATTTTGCTAGGCTCTATAAAAATGCTTTTCATGTCATAGTTTCTAGAAATCAATACTTATCAAAGCAATTTGGGATATTCTATTATACTTTCATGATCACCTGGTTAAGTTTCATTTTGGAAACTTAAGCTAGTCAGTACCATATATTGATAACAATGGAAAGTATACTAGATGCAAAAGTCTGGAGTAAATTTTTAGGTAAGAACCCTTTCTATACCACATATTTTATACAATTATTGCTTCTAGGTTAACTGTGATATGATTCAATAAGTTTTTGCTAATTGTCTTTGATTGGCTATGGTTATAATGGCATAGCTGATCTATGCCATCAGAGATAACCCTAGGAAGTAATTTGTTAGAAATTGGCTGTCCAACCAATAAGCCAAACCAGATATTAGTTACTTTTGAATCATCTAGATCACCACTGCACCAACGAGATTCTTTAATTACTAGGCTGTTTCAGACCCAGACAACCCTCACACCAGCTGTGATTGCCAAAAAGTGGTCTAAATTAGAAATCACTGATCCTAGTCAAAGTTTCCACTGTCTTTATTAATAATTAGATATGTGTATGTTTGGTCAAGTTGGAAACAGAGCCTTAATCTGGGGCCAAATAGTTGAGATGCTTTGAGAATACCTAATGCTGATGCAGCGATTGGCCAGATAGCCTAATGCCAACTACAAGGGAATAACTACAGTGGTGCACTGATGGGGCTTTGATAAGAATTATAAGGCAGCCCATATGAGAGATGGTAATGATATAAGAAATGCTAGTATATAGGCTAACATGAAGTCAGTTGACCTTGTCCTGTGATAGGACTAAATAGTGTGCCTCTTTCATTTAATAGTAATATCTCCCTCCATTTATTTATATCTCTCTTATCCTCACCTTTCAGAGGGGTAGCAACCCTAGCATTGCTAGCCTGTTTTTAAGTGATGTATTGAACCTTTGGGGGCACATAAGCTGAAGTTCTTACAGTATTACTTAGTCCAGAAAGCATTAAATGTATTTTATTCAGTAAGAGACCTCTAGTAAGTTACTAAAAAGTTGCTAAGACTTTTAATCACTAATGATAACAACTAAAGGGGGATGCCATAGGTTATCACTTTGTTTTTTATCTATAGCATCTTAACAGTTATTTATGAAATTTATATCAATGATTTATAATTTACCCAAACCTTTGAGTACTTCTTTTAGTAAAATATTTAAGAAGATATAAAATTTATAAACAAATGTTAACTGAAAATATGCATGTCAATAATTTACTTAGTAAAGCAATCCAGACCTTATAGTAATTTCACTTTTGATTACTATCTTATATGATAATACAAAAAATTAATACACAGTGCATTCAAAAAGTTCTAGGACTAACGTTTTAAAGACACAACTTTACAAATAAATAAACTTTCTTTTATCATAATTTAATATACAACCTTTCCCTCTCTATACATATTTATATTGCTAAAATAATTGTTAAAAGGTATGCACATAGTTCCTATTTTGTATAACCATATTTAAACCAGCTGTCACATTCTTCTGAATTGTCTCTACTTTATCAAAAGGATGAACCTTCAGTGCCACCTTAGATTAGAGAACAGAAAGAAGTCAGACAGAGCTAAATCTGGTGAATAGGGTGGATAATTATAATCTGAAGGTGGCACTGAAGGTTCATCCTTTTGATAAAGTAGAGACAATTCAGAAGAATGTGACAGCTGGTTTAAACATAGTTATACAAAATAGGAACTATGTGTATACCTTTTAACAATTGCTTTAGAAATATAAATATGTATAGAGAGGGAAAGGTTGTATATTAAATTATGATAAAAGAAAGCTTATTTATTTGTAAAGTTGTGTCTTTAAAATGTTAGTCCCAAAACTTTTTGAATGCACTGTGTACATTGATTTAATTTCAGAATCTGTATCCCCTTTAAAATATTTATAATCTAAGTAGGTTATAATAAATTATAAACCTATATCATATAATTTTAAATTCATTGTTAAGAATAAGATGTTGATTATACCTCTGTTAGCCTGAGGGTGAGACAAGAGAAAAATTAAGCTGTTGGGCATATCAGTTTATTCTACTTTCAGGTTGGGACCGCCTAGTGCTAAAAAAGTAGGCTGTCAGAGTGGTTGTTTGGATGCCCCCCAACAGTGACTACAGTATACCAGGTGACAAATTACCATAAGGCATTGATGCAGAGGAGGTGGAAAAGAAGGGGTGGGCTTCAGGTGTCAATGAAGGAGAAGAGGTGTTGGGCTGACCATACTTAAAGCTGCTGCACTTAAAAGTTTGAGCAGCTAATTTTTATTATCTTCAAATAGCAAAAACAGTTTAATACATATACTTAAATATAAAAGAAAACCAGAAAATTTTAAATATAGATTTTAATGGGATGAAACTAAACAAATAACCCTATCAGACAATTACAAGTCTGATATTGTGAGAAGAGTTTTTTGGTTGATAATAATGATATAGTAGGCCAAAAGACCCTGGCTGATTCTCAATGGAACCCTTGAATTGGGGTAATACATTTGTAAATGCATCTCAGCCAAATATCATGGGTTTGGGTAGCCAAGTTATACCAACTATGCATCAAAATCAGGAGAGTCCTTTGAAGGTTCCTACCCAGCCCATTTCTAATTTAATTCAAGCACCTAAGTGGAGACCACCTCCTTTTATAGCTTAGAGGGGTTCCCACAAGGTGCAGCAATTTTCCCCATAGTGATTGGCTAAAATATATTAAAACTTTGCCTCACAGACTTGCCTTACCTACTCTTGATCCTCCATCAGCCATTCTAAAGAAAGGTAAGTTTTAAGAGCTCCAATAGATCAAACACACATATTCTTAATTAGGCTCAAAGCAAATAATGAATTTATGTATATCTCACTTTGGGCATTGAGTTATTATAAATACTAATCAGCAAGATCATAGTAGGGTTTGCTTCTTGACCCCCTTGCTGCAAACTAATAAAGCACTTATAAAAATCAATCAATTAGTATAACTACAGTTTTATTAATTTAAACATTGATAGTATAAAAAAGTCCCCTAAAATTATTTATTTCAGCAGTAGAGAGTGAAACTTATGCAAACATTGTTGAAATTCAGGGTGCAAAGCATCAGCAAGCAACCAAATCCCCTAAATTCAGACAAATGGTGCTCACTACAGGGGGACCTGTAAACCACAAACATACAACTAAAATGGAGGGCGTCTAAATGAGTAAATTTTCTCCTCTCCACATTAAAAATGAAATCAGGATATATGCTTTTGAATGACAGCTAGACAGCGCACTGCTCCATCTTAAAACACTTGAATAGCGCTCCCCTTCTACTCCAGCTGAGGCCAAATCCTTTAAAGATAAATTCACCCTGGGGAGGGTAGCATTGTCTCTTTCTCTTCACTATGAGTTGGCCATGGAGGACATGACTGACCATCATAAAACCAAGAATATCCTTCCCTATTTAAGCTGAATGGCCAAGAGATAGTGACTCCATACATGAACACCCTTAATAGCTTGGCTGAGGTTAAAGAGATGCTTATGAATGAGTTCAGCTCCTCGCAGCGTTTAAAGAGAAGAAAACATGCCTTTATGCGCATTAGGATGAAATAGGGTGAATCAATTGCTTCACGTGTTGATTGATTCTATAGTGAAGCTCAGCCCCTGCTACTTGCAAAAATGCTACCTCTTGATGATGCCATTGCTGCCATTATGAGTAGACTGACTTCTCACCCTTCTATAGCTCAGCATCTTATCTGTCAGTGAGATGGCATATGAAGTTTAAACTGTTCTGCCAGTTGGGATGCAAAAGCACCCAAAAGGCAAGCCAGAATGCCAGAGGCATTGCCACTTGGATGATGTTGGCTTGTGTTGCAAATCTATATAACTGGACGACAAGCCACCATTATGAACAAGCAAATCATTGGAGGAATTCCGCCAAAGGTTTAATGGACAGAATCCTCTGAGGATGTTTCAGAGCTATAAGTAATTGATCACCTTTGGATGAGGTGATAATGGGTCATATCAGATTGGCTTCAAAATAAGGAAATATGGCGAGGTCAACATTTGACAACTGATAAAATTGGATCGCCTTGTATCAGGGCGTCAAAAAATTGAAGAATAACAAGCAAAAACCAATGAGAAGACGTCTAAATGATTAACTAAGCAAAAGGGTCAAACTGACTGGGGTCACCGGGATATCAGTGAAACAAGGAAACTAGAGAAGGAGGTTTTTTAGTAGGTGTAGAAAAGAAGAAAGAAGAGGAAGAAAGAGAGAGTGGACTAAAGAAAGATCTGACAATTTATTATACAAATAAAAAGAAGTGTTTGGGGGAAATTGCTCACAAATTTATTATATATTAATTGGTTACAAGCATATCAAAGAACCGGTGATCATCATATTGTCCGTTCTAATGGCTCATTGGCTGAAACCTTGTGCAAAATACCCTTCAGCGGGTACATATGGTATTGCTGAGATTCTACAGTGGTGCTCACTACAGGGGGCCCATAGACCAATAACAATACAACGAAAACTCAGCTGCCAGCTATGTCACATCCGGGTTATTTTGATAAGGAATCTACACAAAATGGCCCTGTTGCATATGAGGAGTTGAGACTCACATTAGATACTGTGCTCAAAAGGCAAGATGAGTTGCTTCAGAAGGCCTACAGTGATAAACTGCCTCCATTTGATTGCAAAGGAAATATTTATAGGTTTTTTTGCCAATTTGAGTTTGCAACTGATGGTACTTCATATCAGCGGAGGGAAAAACTATTACTCTCCTCTTTGGATGTCAGGAGTGCAGATCAAGTCATTTGTTACCTCTCAGCTAGTTCCATTTCACACCATGAAATTAAGGAGATGGTGCTGAAGTTGTTTGGCAGAACCACAAAAATGTTGCAGTGAAAATCTGAGTTCTTGACCATTGGGTTTCAGCGAAATGAAACCATCGCTGTATTCACTGATTAATTTATGATGGAAGCACACATGCCGATTGGGGCAGGGATTTTATCCAAAGTTGATGTGTGTATCATGATGGCCTTGGTGGTGAAGCCATACCCTGAACTTTACAATGTCATAGCCCTGATGTTAGAGGCTAATGTATCTCTTCTTAAATTTGTTCAGTTTGTACATCATTTATCTGTAACTTTCCCTCCACCCAATACTGAGCAAATCCGCACTGTCACCGTTGTCCACCCTAATCATGTGGGAAGAGTTAACTGGTTAGGGAGGATTCTGTAAGGATACTCTCCGCAGTCCAACAGGCATTCCTTAATTGCTGATAAACATCTAACTAACTACCAATATGGCCCTAACTACGCTGATAGGTAGTGGTCATTTTACCGTTGGGGGTCTGGTCACATCAATTCTTTTCAGAACCATCTACCAAGTGAACAAACTTATACTAAACATGGCCGTAGGCCCTATTGAGTAAGTTGTTTAAATTGTGGCCACGCTGGACACATGTGATGATAGTGCCCCAATCAATGGAACCATCCTGTACAACGGGATCAGGACTATCAGGGAAAAGTCAGAGCAGAGTAGAAAAAGGGACTCTCTACTTCCACTACCTTGAACTTACACGTCCCACCTGAGTCTACTGTGTTAAATAGCTGAAGATTCTCAGTATGACGATACATTCCTCTACCAACAGCCAGTTGGGGGAGTAAATGTGCTGACTAAAGCGCACGTTGAAAAAATGGTGGACAAAAACTCTCCAGATCAACCAAAGCTTTATTCTTGTCAAATGTTCAACCTAAATCTGTTAGATCAGCCTGAACCGTTCACAGATGCCCTGTCCCTGAGGGGAGTAGATGTTGCCCTTCCAGTGGATGCTATTGTAACCTGATACCCTAAAATTGGTGCGGGTATTATGAGTTTCCTGGGAAAATATGAACCATTAAGCGTAGATGTAATAAATAGCCAGAATTCGTCTTACTCAGTATGCACATACTGTGACATTGTGGTAGCTTAAACTTAGGTATGTGCTATAATTGATAGGGGCGCTCCTGTTAATATTATCTATACTAAATTGGTGGCGAAGTTGTTATTAAAACCTGACATAAACAACCAGATGGTTTATGGGACCACTGGAGATGAAACCACCACTTCTGAGGGAGCATATAGCGCACTTCCCTTGAAATTTGGATCCATTGTTGTGGTGGCTCCAGCAATGGTTTTACCAAATAGTAACTATGATCTGTTGATTGTAACTGCATTTATGCAACAATATGGGGCTATAATTGACATGATGGAAAAGACCCTAGCCATTGTGGGACATCAAATCCCTTTTTATTTCACCTCTAGCGGAGTGCTGAAGAGCTCAGCGCATATGGGACAGATCAACCTTGCCTACAGTGATGGGGTGATTCCAGTGTGCTATCATTGATTAAAAGGGCAAACTTGGGCCCTCCCCCATCAGATATACAAATATTAAAGGCTACCGTTTAGAGCAGCTGGAGCTATATCCATTCCCTCTGGACATCAAGTAATAGTAGACACAGAGTT
Organism: Massospora cicadina; assembly: GCA_022478985.1. NCBI lineage: Eukaryota > Fungi > Entomophthoromycota > Entomophthoromycetes > Entomophthorales > Entomophthoraceae > Massospora > Massospora cicadina. The sequence continues at coordinate 151,753 of JAKSZP010011964.1, forward strand.
GGAAGTGGAAATTCCAGCTGGGCTCTACAGAGAGATCATTGGCCTTATCAGCAATCACAGCTTGAGCCTCACGTGGCTCCAGGCATCATACTTACAGGGCATGAAGAAATTAAAGTACTGATAGCAAATCTTCAGAACAGACCAATTCAATTCCACTGTCATCAGATTATAGCATATTTAAATCTGAACCCAGTTGAAGAGATCAATCAGGTTCATGAGTTTGGCTCTCTGGATGAATTTGGTCTGCCCATTGAACCGCATCTTGGCGCAATGGTGGTTGTACCACAGGAAAATTTATCTGGGTTATCAGAAGATCAGAAGGAGCGGGAGGAAGCTTTATTTCAAAAGTATAAAGAGATCTTTGCAGTTGATGATCATGATTTGGGGTACACTTGGGGGGTTGTTCATTGACTGGACACTGGGGATCATCCCCACATCAGGTCTTGACCAATCCATCAATCACGGGAAGCCAAAGAAGTCATCACCGAGGAGATTGAAAAGCTTCTGGAGCAGAGAATGCTCAAACCATCCAAGAGACCGTGGGCTTCGCCTGTCCTAATTGTTAAAAAGAAGGATTGCACTAACCGCGTAGTGATTGACTACTGGAAGCTCAATAGCATCTAAAAAAGATATACCCTCTACCACGGATTGATGATGCTCTGGATTGGCTAGGTGGAGCCCATTACTTCTCATCTATGGATTTGATATCCAGTTATTGGCAAATTGAGTTGCCTTTGGCGGAACAAGAAAAATGCGCTATAATCACCTCAAAAGGGCTTTTCCAACCAATGCGCATGCTGCAAGGGATATGTAACGCCCCAGCTATGTTCCAACAAGCAATGGATACCATACTGGGTGATATGAAGCTGTCATGTGTCCTTGTGTATCTTGACAATATTAATGTCTTCTCTCACACGTTCACTGAGCATCTCACCCATTTGGAAGAGGTATTTTGCTGACTGGCTGCGGCCAATATCAAAATTAAGCCTTGGAAATGCCACTTAATCAACGATCAGCTTGAGTACCTTGGGTTTGTGGTGGATGCAACTGGGTTGAGACCTCATCCAGCCAAGATAGAAGCCATCCGGAAGATGACTAAGCTAGCTAATAAACAGGACATTCAGGTGTTTCTGGGAAAGGTGGGTTGTTACCGATGCTTCATACCCAATTTCAGTTGCATTGGAGGTCCGCTGTTTGAGCTACTAAAGAAAGATGCCATGTTCAAATGGACAGAACAACATCAATGCGCCTTTGGTACACTTTGAACAGCATTAGTTAGTGCGCCGGTGTTGCGCTACCCTAATTTCATTAAAAAATTTATAGTGCAAATGGATGAGTCCCTTTCCGCTGTTAGGACAGTCCTGTCTCAGAAGGACATTGAGGGAAACGAGCACCCCATGGCATACTGTAGTCATATCTTGAATTGCCATGAATAGAATTACACTGTAACTGAGTGAGAGTGCTTAGTGGTGATCTATGCATACAAACAGTTTTGAATCTACTTGCATGGTGTAAAGTTTAAAGTCATTATGGATCATGCATCATTGCGCTGTTTGCTGAATTTGAGAGATCCTGAGGGGTGATTATCCTGATGGGCTCTTAAGCTGCAAGTTTATGACTTTGAGATTCTACACTGACTGAGAGAAAAATCCAAAAAAGCTAATTGCTTATTGAGATTGCCAACAATTGCAGTTATGGCAGATCTAAGCGATATAATGTTTGACAAAATGCTCAGCGGGAAGTACAATGAAGAACCGCCTCAAGTTATCAAGTTAATAGATGGACTCAGGACCAATACGTTCCTAAGAAATGGGGTATTGTATAAACATAATGGGGACGTTACCATGAATATCCTAAGGCCTTCCACCCGCTCATATATTATTATGAGTGCACACTGAGCAGTTGGCCATGGCGGAGTCCTGAAAACTCTTGAATTGTTAAGCCCGCGGTATTATTGGGAAAGCATGCAATATGATTTGCTTGAGACCCTGTATTGCTGCCACCAGTGCCAGGTGGAGAAGCCGTTCCACCATAAGACTTCATACCAGTTGGTGAAACCTCTCTTCTCTTGGCATAAGGTTTCTATTGATGTCATTGGACCTCTGCCAATTGCAGCTAATCAGTATAATTATATCCTGGTGGCAATTGACCACTTGACCAGGTGGGTTGAGGCGCGAGCCATTTGGGATCTGGAGGCAGTTACTGTGGCTAAGTTCATAATGGAATGCATCATACAGCATCATGGCTGCCCACAATTTATCCTTACCAAAAATGGAACCAACTTCACCTCTCACATTTTACCTAAGCTCAACAAATTAATGGCCATCCACAGGGTCTAACAACCCCATATCATCCTGAGTCCAACGGAATGGTTGAACGGGTTAATGGGACTCTAGTGAATATACTCTAGAAGTTGGTTGCAGATAGACCCTCCAATTGGAGTACCCTAATTTCTACCATGGTGTTCGCCTATAATATGTTACCATTCTGCCACAGGAAAGAGCCCCTTCTAATTGCTTTATGGGAGGCACACCTCTATGCCTGCGCTGCTATAGTTCTGTGTAGAGGACACCAAAGGAATGGATCTGCAACAATATTTAAACACTTTACAAATACGCTGATTAAGTTACAAACTGAAGCATACTCATTCAGCTTGGCCAAGAAAATCAAAAACCAGGCTGCTGACCAATTACAGCGCAGTGGCCTAGAAAAGTTCAAAGATAGGGGTATGGTGCTATTCCATGATCAGCATGGGTTTGGGCGGAAGTAAAAGCTTGTGAATATTTGGATTGGGCCGTTTGAGATTATAGAAAAAATGGGAGTTGACACTTATACTATCAAGGATCCTGCAAGCAGCCATATTATAAATCAGGTGCATGCAAAATTCCTTTGGGAATATAAGAAGTGATATAGCTACTATAAAAAATGAAAAAACAAAAAAAGAAAAAGTTAAGTCATATAAATATATTAATGTGTAGATGCTAACGGGTTTATTAATTTAATTGGGGTTGTCCCTTGAGGTCTTTCGCTTCGCTGTCTTCATCTTTCTGTCTTTTTTTGGCTTCTTGTGGTGTTCCTTTTGTTTTGGTCAATGGAACCTTTGTTTCTTCTTCCACTGTTTTGGGCGTGCCATAGTTTCTATGGACTTGACTGGGGTTGGGGTGGAGGAAAAGGCTGCCAAGGTGAGAGCAAGGGGATGAGGTCCGCTCCAGGGCCACTGCACTAGGCTGAAGAGGGGAGGTTGGTGCGACGGGACTAGAAGTGGAGGATGGACTGGGATTCCAGGGTAACAGGCGAGGTGGTGAGAGTTCAGCTGGTTAATTAAGTCAAAACTGTTCCTGCCCCACAAGGAGCAAAGCTTGCAACTACATGCGTTGATGCTCCTGGGAAATCAATGAGTATGCCAACAGAGTAGGCCAAAGTTGTAAGGCTTGGCGAGTGAGAAGGTGAGTGCCAGCTTGAGGGGAAAAGGCTGCGCCCAGGTCTGCAATCTACAAGGAAGTCCTCCAAGCTCAGATACAATATTGGAAAAGGAGCGGTTGTGTTGAATGCTGCTAGCTGGGCCCACTTAAGGGCTGTCTGGTGCTGCTCTATTCCTGAACCTAAAGCAGTTGCAGGATGCAAAATTAAGTTACCTAAGAGCGCCATGATGGGAAGTACTGTGATGGATTGTTGGTGCTAAGGGCAGTGAACGCTGTGGTGACCCCAGAGCAAAGGTAAGCAGATTGGTTGTTGTGGACTTTACCCCTAAGGACTGGAATTGGGTAGGAGCGTGGGAAAAGGACCCTGACCAGCAGGCTATTACCCACTGCACAAAGAACAGCATCCGCTGAACAGACAGAGCCATAGAATGGGGCTCAGCAGGAGGTGGAAGCACTAAGCGACTAAAGCTTCTCACCAGGAGCTGGGCCTCTTCGTTATACAAAGGCCCTTGGCTTCACTCCCCTCCCCAGCGTAGCTGGCCAACAATGTCCCCAAAGGGGGCGCGCCAGGAAGCCAAATGGCCAATGAATTTGTGCAGAATCTCTTCCCAGGTTAGCACAGTTGTGAGGTACACGTCAGCCTCATCCTCATCAGCTGGGAAAAAAGGGAACCAGGAAAGAGGGATGTGACCTGGGTCTGGTAACTCTGAACCAAGCCACAGATTGTAGAAAAAGTCAACTCATGGGCTCGCTGTTGTTAACGTGGAATAAGTTTGCATGGCATTGTAGGAAAAAGAAATGTACCACTTATTGTCCAGTCAAAGGGGGGTAATGTTGCAAATCTATATGACTGGATGAAAAGCCACCATTATGACCAAGCGAATCATTGGAGGAATTCTGCCGAAGGTTCAATGGACAAGATCCACTAAGGATGTTTCAGAGCTATAAGTAATTGATCGCCTTTGGATGAAGCGATAATGGGTTATAACAGGTCATATCAGATTGCCTTCAAAAATAAGGCAATAGGGCGAGGTCAACATTTGACAGCTGATAAACTGGATCGCCTTGTATCAGGGCATCAAAGAATTGAAGAATAACAAGCAAAAACCAATGAGAAGACGCCTAAATGAATAACTAAGCAAAAGGGTCGAACTGACTGGGGTCTCTGGGATATCAGTGAAACAAGGAGACTAGAGAAGGAGATTTTTTAGTAGGCATAGAAAAGCATAAATGAAGAGGAAGAAAGAGAGAGTGGACTAGAGGAAGCTCCGCCAATTTATTATATCAAATAAAAAGAAGTGTTTGGGGGAAATTGCTCACAAATTTATTATATATTAATTTGTTACTAGAGTATCAAAGAACATGTGATCATATCATCCGTTCTAATTGCTCAATGGCTAAAACCTTGTGAAAAATACCATTCAGCGGGTACATATGGAATCGCCGAGATTCTTTAGCTTGTGTGAAGAGATGTGTATAAATTGAGCATCAGTGAATTGTGAGAGTAAAATGAATTTGGCAAGAAACTAGGCTAATGCAACTCCAGACCCAGTGGGCCTTGCTGCAGGGAGTTGAGCAGTCAGATTTGCTGCTTCAGGACCCTCTATAGGAGGTTTTGGAACAAAAGGGAGGTGAGGGGCCAGATCTTTACTTGGAGTGGAGACAAAAGGGCCCAATGGATTCTGATATCCTGATGATGGATGGTCTTGACAATATGGTTGAATTTTTAGAAGTTTCTTACAAGATATGCCCAGTTGAATGAAGTAGGAGCTATAGCTACTATCATGACTGGTATTGCTCAGAAAATGTAAGGCCGAAGGGCCACATTGGTGGTGCCATAGGAAGTCTGGCAAGAAAAATTTTAAAATTAAAAATCGGAACTTTGGGGAAATTTTTTAATGAATGGTAAATTAAGAAAATCAACCATCAATTTCCTCAGTGTGTTATGGCTGCTTAAATAGATGGTCAATTTGGGGAATATATTAGTAAAGCATGGGATCAGGGCCCTCAAGATTTGCCCTAACCTGGCAAACTTTAAAGGGAGGGGGGAAACGAATTAAATCTGAACTGACTTTAAAGGAGTTGACGGCAGTCTGAGTTGCTGTCAGTCCAACATTAAACGCCTGACTTATGGTTTCACTGCATTTCTGATGGCTAGCATGAAGGCATCTCACCCATTGGGCAACAAGAACCTTCCCAAGGCCACCCCATGTAGGGGTGGTCCCAAGAGGTCAGGAATGGGTTTGGGATATACAACCCACCTGCACCTAGTTGCTTTGGCATCCATTCAGCCAAGCAAGATGCAATGAACGACAATCCTAATTTTTGAGGGGAGGGTTCCAAGCTATCAGCAGCATTTGATGATGGAGGTAAATGCCCATTTGGCTTTGTCCCCAATGTTTTTGAGGGTACTTTAAAATTGGTACAACATTTTTAATGGCCTGATGCCATTGGTGAGTTTTACCGAATATTTGACACTGGACACATTCTTCCTAAGAAGTACAAGAGCTTCAGCATTGTCCCTGATATTTTTGAAGTAAGTTATAAGCCAATGGCAACATTTCCCAATGGAATGGTGCTATTGGAATGTTTTGCTGAGGATTCAAACCTTTATTCCTCTTTCACTGAATGTGCAATCCAGCCAGGATTTGTTACCAAGGTTTTAAGGCTTCCAGACCTTGATTTTGAGGGCTTGGTGCCATTGACTTCATAGGAATCTTTCAGCCCATGGGGACGACAGCTTCCAAATTATTTTGGCACAAAAATTTCCTCAATTCACTGAACTGGTTTGGTGAAGGGAAATTGTGGGGACAGGTGGTGGAACCTTCAAAGGGATAGCTGTTACCCAACGCTCATCTAACACATGGGTGAGATCACCCTGTGAGATGAGAGGTACAGCTGCTCTCTTTGGACCTTTTTGTGGGAAATGGGAACACCGCCCAGTCTATGCAGAGGGACGCTCCTCCAGATTTACATTACCCTTCCCTTTTGTTATTGGGGAAGCCACCACCAGGGAATGGAGTGAGGGCTACAATTTTTGTGGGCCTAAAGCAGCTTGATCGCCATTAAAGTAGCAATCTTTGGAGGAGGACAAGGGGCTGAGTGGGTAGCATTGAAATCCTCAATCAGCTCTAAGCAGTTTGCACAATCTTAGGCCCTGACCCAACTGTTCTCATAGGCTGGATAGCCCTTCCAAGTGACAAGGTATTGGACAGACCACTGAGATCTGTGGGATGCCATAATGCCCTCCACTTCAGCCTCCTTCACAGTCTCAATCACAATCAGCTCTGGATCCAAAGGGATTGCCCCTTGAATGGAGATAACTGTGACACATGGAAGACTGGGTGTTGCTTCCAGTGAGGTTGTCATAAAATTGCCACCTTGACTTTGGCAAAAGAATGTCTTGGGCAAGAATCATACCAATTTATCAAATATCATTGGCTAATTACAAGTCCAATCTCATGATAATAATATTTCAAATGAAAATAATGACAATATTGGCCAAAAGACCCTGGTCAATTCTCGGTGGAACCCTGAGAATTAAGATAACACCTTTTTAATAAAACATGGGCAAACGACACTAATTCTAGCAGTCAGACTGTTTTGATCATGTGAGTGAATCAAGGGAGTCCTTCAGAGGTCCCTCTCCATCTTACAACGAATTTAGTTCAACACACGCCGTAGAGAACTTCCCCTTTTATAGGGTGGAGGGGGCCTTGCAATGGGCAATATTTTCTCATCAAATGATTGAGTAAAATATATCAAAACCTTACCTCTGGATATAAACTACCTATCATCTCCCTCCATTAGCTGTTTCATGTAGTAAGGCGAGTTTCAAATAATCCAATAGGCCAAAAGCTCATATTACCTAATTTAGATGCGCATAGCTTATAATTAATTTCTCGTCTGACTCATTTCAAACCCTGAGTTGATTTAAATACTCAGAATTCTTTTTTTAGTACTAGATGGTAATACTCAGAATTCTGATATTGAGAGGGTTCTTTTTTGATTCCCTAGCCACAAATAATAAAAGCCTTTAAAAACCCCACTTTTTACTTTTATTAAAAAGGTATTTCTTTTAGTATATTTTGTGTGGATGTCTGGCTGATTCAGCACCAGCAAGCACAATGCTTGCCGGATTTCTCACAAAGGGGTGCTTACTACAGGGGTCACCTGTACAACACAAAAATTTGCCTAAAAATGGAGGCTTTCAAAGTGAGTAGCCCTCCAACTCTTTTCTTTCCAAATTAACCAAGAATAACTGCCCTTGAAAAGCAACTAGCAATCGCTTTATCCTGTCTTAAAGAGCTTAGCAGCGCCCATTAAATCCCCCTCTTAAATACAAGTTCACCCCAGTGAAGGGAGCATTGCTTCATTGGTGTATGTTTATGAATCTGCCATACAAGGAGCAACTGATAAACAAAAAATCAAACACATCCTTCCTTGCTTAAGTCGCTTGGCACATGAGATGATAGTCCTATATATGGACACTCTGCACACCTGGTCAGAGGTTAAGGAGCCTTTTTGGCTGAATTTGGTTCAAAGCAGAGTCCAAACTGGGAAAACATGCCTTTATGCGCCTTAGCATGTATGAAGGCGAACTGACCGCTGCCTTTGTTGAGCAGTTTTACCTCGCTGTGCAGAGGTTGTCAACATCCAACATACTAGCCCTTGATGATGCCATTGCAGCCATGTTAACAGGGTTAGCTTCCAAACCTTCTCTAGCCAGGCAACCATTTCAGTGAAGCGCAACTTTAAGAACATTTGCAACATAAAAGAGGCTTTGTTAGACGTTGCTGATTTCCATACATGTGTGACAACACATAAAACTAAAGTGAAACCTCCATTTATAATCATTAAAGGAGCTTTAATCTGTAGGACAGTTGGGGGTGAGCCCATCTGCGCCTATCCACCCTGTGAAACCTTCCCCTTCATTGCGACTTAAAAAATCACTCTCTCCTTTAAATATGAGACCTGTAAGGTAGTTAATACCATACTCCCACATAAGCTTACTAAAGCCTATGCGCCTTCCCCTCCAGCCCAGCTATTAGTTGCACGCTCTAAGGGTAACCCCTGTAACAATAAAGGGCTTTCTTGAAAGATGTATGGTCAGAAGATAGCTACCCAAACTCATGTACTTGTCCCAGTACCTCAATTGCAACATTACCAGTTGTTGAGAATACCTATGGGGATGAATTTGAGGGGGTTAAAAAGATGTTGGTTACTACATATTGGGAGGACCCGCGAAAGTGGATGTCTCTGATCAATTGAATGCTGAAGGAGTAGACCAAACCATCATACTTAAGGAAACATACCTTAACTAAATTCTAGGGTGTCCCAAAGTTATTGACACTGCCAATGATGCCGATAAGTCCATGGATGGCTTAATTTGATCTCTTCAGCAGGTCCATAACATGAAATAAATCCTGGTATAAATACCCTGAGACAGCTCATAAACTAACCTCTACTTTCCAGCTCAAGGAGGTTTGGACTCTGTCTCCTAACTTTGGAGGAACACTCACCAAGATGGAAGTGGGAATTTAAAAAGTCTGGGTAATGGCCATCCTGGATACTGACTCGCCGTATAGCATATTCTCATCTAAGCTCATCAAAAAGATAAAGCTGGCGCCTGACTTTGAGTACAACCAAGAATTAGGAACTGCAGGCCCAAAAAGCGCTCATGACATTGGGGCTTACTCTTCCCTCCCATTCACATTGGGAAGATTATATTATCAGCCTCCACAGTGGCTTTGGACAACAACACCTATGATTTGCTAATAGGTACCCAATTTATAATTGAGTATGAGGGAAATATCAACATGAAGCAAGGTTTACTCTCAGTACTCAATTACCAAATACCTTTAGTTTTATCTAATAAAGATCCTAGCAAAAAAAGATTACTCTCTCCTAAAACTTTTCTTTCTCGATGAAATCACTTTTACAACCTATTTGATTCAAGACTGAATCTAGTTTGATAATCTCACAGAGGAGATTAGTCTGCGCCCATGTCAGGGAGCAGTTAAGCAAGGTAAGAGGAGCAGGTGGAAGGCCCGTGGCATCCAACGTTCAAAAACGCCCTGGAGAATCTGGCGGAATAGATAAAAATTTTAAAAAACTGGTGGTCACTATTTCCCCGGAGATTCTCACATGGCAAGCACGATGCAACCAGTACATCAACACGCCACACTCCCAGCCACTTTCGTCGGTGGAATTTGGAGTCCGCGTGTTTCTGGACATCCAAAAAACGGCCTTATGGGAAAAATTTTGTGAAGATGTGCACACAATTTTCCTGACCGCGTGTGTACGTTGCACCTCACTCCATGTCACGTGGTTGGCTGGACCTAGGTTTCAAAAGCAAAAAGGCAGCAGACAAGGCTGCAGCGGTGTGCATAGTGGTTGACCTCCCCAAAGGGCAATGGGTCATCAAAACCAAACGCACCAGATGAACAAAATCAAACCAAATTTTCCTCACGTTTGACTTTTTGCCTACTATGGTAAAACGTGACATTTTGGAACAACACCTGAAAGATGGTCTCACCATCTACAGCGAAATAAAATCTTTTGAAATGCAATGCTTTATGCTGATATCACACCTGTGCACTGGCAAAGCCATCGCAGTTCTGACCCCAACTGAGGAGATTGTGAAGGACCTAACCCAGATCCCGCACTCCACTTTTATTGATATTGCAGGGCATACCACCCACCCATTCCAGGTGACCGTGGACAGCGCGCCCCCAATTTGCACCCACTGTGATGCGTTTGGCCATAAGGCGCACACATGACCCATCAAGGATGGCGTCACATTCCAAGAGCACCCTCGGTGGCCATGGCCAGCAGAGAGGCGCACTACAAACCAACTGCAAGCACCAAGGAGGCTTTCCCGTGGGGAGCACAAGGCTGCTAACTACTGGTAAAGCCTATCTTCCTGCAAGAGCGGAAGAAGGCCAAGCAGGCCTGTAGGGCCGTGGCCAAGGAAGTGGCCAAAGCTACCACCGCTATCCCATACTCACAACGCCAGGAGGACAAGGAAACCTTCATGGCGGAAGCAACTCGGGAATACATTAACCAATCAGATTGGGAAGCCTATACCAAGTGGGCCACTCAATATGAGGATCTGATGGGAGATTTGATCTCACCCAATCGTTGCACCCAAGCTCCAGTTGAAACTGACTTGGGACCCATCCCAACTGAAATTTTTTTTTCAACCCACTCAACGGTGCACCGAACTCATCCACACCACAAAAAATTTGTCCGACGTTGGGAAAACAAAAGTGAAGGCTAAAGCCAATGTGACTCTTTCTGCAAAAATTAACAAAAACTCTGATAGCATTGCTGCTAACACCCACGCTGCTGTGAAGGCCCGTGGGGATCTAGAAGAGGCTGGTGGGCCTGGGTGCCCACCCCCTCGCACCTAAGGTGTGATGGGGGAAACCTTCACTTTAGGGACGTTGAATATTGCCAGACTCAAGGCCTCCCCATCCTAGGCTAGGAAACTGAGTTTTTACAACCTAATTTACCCGTGGATATCCTGGCCATCCAGGAGTCCCACTGTCCATGAGGTTCTGAGGAAACTTGGAAAACAATGCTCCTCCCATCTTTATCATTTTAGTTGAAGCACTGTGGGGTACTAATTCAGAAAAATAATTTTTTAAATTTTTATCCTCAGAAATATTCCTAAATGGCTGAGTGCTTGTTGTCACTTTCTCGTGGGCTGACGTAGTGCACATTTGTCAACATCTATGCCCCAAACGGTGCATGCGAGTGTTGGGAATTTTTCTTGTTGGTCAAATCCCTCCTGCTACCCCCAGACTCTTTCCTAGTTGGCGACATGAACTGTTGGCTAAACACACCAACGGACTGGTGGCCTTCCTCACACCACGCCCCCCAGGGTCACATAGAACTACGCGTTCTAAATGCCACCCTCGGGTTAATGGATGTTCTGCCATGACATGCCCCACTGCTTGAAAACATGATGCATCCCCACATTCACAACGGCCAATTAAGGTCCATGACCCACATTGACCTTATTCTAACACTGGCGAAATTCCAACCCCAAATCTCCCACTTCAAGACAACAAAATTGGAATTCTCTGACCATTGACTGGTCTCGCTAACCTACCACCTACCCATCACAGCTGCTAAGGCCCCACATTGGTGCAAAATCCGCCCCCCAAGCTCGCGTCGCCAGGATTTTCCACGTGGGTGGAAGAGGCAACTTTGGCAAAAAAGTTTGTTGCACCATTTTGCGCGGACCCCATTTCCACATGGGCAAATTTCAAAGATGACACCATCCTCCACTCTTGCCATCTCTCCTCCAGACGCTCACAAGCCACATTGGCGGTTATCTCGCGCGCTCTGGCAGAATTGGCACACTTGGAGTCCAACATCCCAGTTACAGGATACAGCTCTGCATGGGGCCGGAAGTGGGCGGAGGCAGCCGCCCACCTCAACGCACTCAAAAGACAACACAAACATCAGGTTTATGTTCAGTACAGGGCCACACGCATCACAAAAGGTGACAAGTGCACCGCACATTTCTTTAAATATTTTTTTGCACCACACCAGAGCGTGGCCTGCACACAGGTGCAAAGATCAGATAATTCCATTGCAAATATACCAGCTGAAGTGGCAATCGAAATGAAAAGGTATTACTCTGAGTTATACTGATCCAATCCAATTCAGCCGGCTGAAGTGGCAGAATTTCTCAACCAAGCCCACATCCGCACCATTTTCCAATACCCAGAAATAATGAATTTGATTACTCCGAACGAATTATGGACAGCCATTCACGGTGCGCCAAACCAAATATGCCCAGGCCTAGATGGCATTCCATATGAGTTCTATAAAAAATATTTCAAATATATATCCCCATTGCTGCTCGCCTCACTTAACCAAAGCCTGTTGGAAACGCGCCTCCTACCAGGAGGACATGAGGCCTTTACAGTCACACTCTTCAAGAAAGGGGATAAGCTAGACCAGCCAACTGGCGCCCCATTTCTCTAACAAAAACAGACACTAAAATTTTAACTAAAAATTATGGCTAACCGTTTAGGGACTGTAGCATCTGTCACCATCTCCCCAGAACAAATCGGTTTCATCCCCAGAAGGTCAATTTGGGATAACTTGCACTCTGTGGCTAATGTATGTCAGTCCACAGCCTCTGGGGCATTTGGCTTCTTGGACCAACAAAAGGCCTATGATAGAGCAAACTGGGAATACCTTAGGGCCTGCCTCCATCAATTCCGCCTACCCCCTCGCTTTATCAACTGGGTAATGCTGCTCACGGAATCAAACAATGGCAGTGCGTGACCCTGGCTTCCTAACGGAAGTAGTCCATCCTCAAATGGGCTTGTGACAAGGGGACCCCCTCAGCCCACTCTTATACAACTTCAGCCTTGACCCACTACTGCGAAATGTAAATGCCCACTCACTGGAGTCCATGTGCCAGGCCAAGCCCCAGTCAAGATAATGGCGTTCGCAGATGATTGTGTGGTTGGGGTGTCTAATAATCAAGATGCACGCGTGTTTGAAGCTCTCATCCAGGAGTATTCCCAGGTAAGCAACGCGGCACTGAACGCTTCCAAAACTGAAATCATCCTCCTTGGTCAGTTTCAGAACTGCTGGACCCCAGCAATTAGTTCCCAACCTGACCCATCTGCTCGCCCACGTCCTCAGCCTACTAACTCAACACACACCGCTCCACTGGTGCTCCCCTTCGTGCCACGTCCTACCATAGGACTGGTACGCCATCTGGGCGTGTGGATGGAGGCAGGCGGATATGCGTCAGCAGTAATGGAGTGCCATATTCTGGACAACGTGACGAAGCAAATCGCCTCTCTCAGAGCCCACCCTACTTCCCTTACTGGCAGGGTTGTTTTAGCCAACTCTATGCTCCTCTCCAAAGTCTGGTTTTGAGCCCACGCCATCCCCTTTTCCCCAAGCTTCTTCAAATCCTTGTATGCCTTGCTGCAAGGATGGCTCTGGTCAGGCCGCCCTCCACCAGTACGGCTAGAGGTCATGTTTGGCCCTCAACATCATGGTGGCATGTGCCTGCTTGACTTCAAAGCCCATGCTGCCAAGATCCTGGGCACCTGGATTGCGGCCATCACCGCCCCTACTCTTCCTCCCAACACTGGTCCCGCGCAGCCCGCTCCAACTTCTCCCACGCCTTAGGCCTCAACAATCCATCGAACCCCACTCCCTGATGAAATACCTCGCTTCACACACATCGGCCACAGGTCCTCACGAAACTAAAACCCACTATAAACGAATCCTACTCTCCATGAGGAGCGCTGAGTGGAGAATTCGTATTAGCGGACATACAACCCAAAGAGGCCGCCCCTCTCTCCTCAGTTCACACAAGAGGTACAGGGGCTACCCATCCATGATGGTGTGATCCCCATTCGGCCCCATGTCCTATCCAGGGTGGACTACCTGGACATGATGGACATTCCTTAATCCATTGAGACCCAAAAAACTATCTGGAAATACGTACACCATCCTCTATTGCAGCCTCAAGTCCGCTCACATGCGTGGCGCTGCCTGAGGCGGGTGTATCTTACAGCTGAGCGCTCTAACGCTTTACACTCATCCTGTGTCGTGTGTGGCCAGTATGGAACGCTGTTCCACCTCCTGGAGAAGTGCCCTACCTCTAAAGTGATATGGCGCGAAGTTTAACGTCTGCTGGGCCAGGATCAAACGCATCCCTTCAGTCTGTCAAGAGATATGTTTGCTCTATCAATGGCCTCCTCCCTTCCACACTCCCTCCGTGCTTTGGTGGTTGCAATCGCCATGTGGACCATCCACACGATTGTCTTAGATGCCATCGCAGGCTTCACCCCACCCTCCCAGAAGCGTTCTACAGATTCTGGTCTCATTTGGTGGACCACTTTTTAGCGTGGTTGTTTGGATACCTCCCACCACGTCGCTGATAGCTGGTCTCCTCCTGGTTCCCAGTCTGGTTCATCAAATCAGACCCCTTCCTCCACACGTGCTCAATTGTGGCTATGGCCCCTTCACACGTTCCCTCCCCTTTCCCATAAGTGGCGTTCCCGCTGGTAACAAGAGATAGCATCGCTTCTCTGGGGTGCCTCCCCTGGTACTAAGTTTTGTCTCTTCTGAGTCATATTCGGAAGTTTCCGTCCCATGGTCAGCCTTTCCCGCAGTAAATTTAAATTTAAATCTAAGAATACTCTCTCCTGGTTGAATACCCCTTTTCCGCTATGACTTAGCATCATTCCACCTCTGGGCGCAACACAAAAAAATTGCCTAATTCAGTAGATGCTAGGGACAATATCCCTTTCTATGCTGCAGATGAGATCTTAATTAAGTATGGTTAACAACGAGTGGTTAACAAAGATTACGCTCCAAATACCGCACCACTGCTTGTTACACCTCGTAAGTCTTGAGGGCGTTGGCCCCTTGGAGCCTTGGATAATACCTGGGATACTAGACCCAGACTACCAGAGGCCTATTGTTATTCTGTTGGGGAACCTCACTGGCAAGGATATGGCTATATGAAAACATCAGGAGATTGGCAGAGGCTTATTGGTTCCCATATATGACATTGAACGTATCCACTCCATTGGCTCTATGACAGATTTGGGCCTGCCCATGGATAACTTGGTGTGTATCTTACACAACGTCCATATCTCGGATGAGCTGACCCAGATGAGCTATTAAAAAAGTCCATACTCTATGGAAGGATATAGTGACATATTTTCCAAATTGGATAATGATTATGGCCATATTGAAGGATTGGATCCACTCCATTGATGTGAGTGTTTCCCGTCCTATTTGGTCAAAACCTTACCATAAGCCAAAGGTGGAAGAACAGCTGATGAGGACGGAGCTCAAGCAGTTCCTAGATGCGGGGTTTGCTAGTTCCTTCACAAAGCCTTTGGTCTTCCCCCTTTTTCTAACTAAAAAGAAAAAAATGGAGGTCATCGGATAGTCATGGACTAAAACAAATTAAATACCTCACAAAAAGGATAGCTATCCTATCCCCTGCATTGAAGATGCCCCGGCACAACTCTCTGGGTCTAACTTCTTGTTTGCAATGGACTTGGATAGTGGATATTGGCAAATGGACCTTTCTCCCCAAGATCAGGAGAAAAGTGCTCTTATCTGCAGTGAGGTATCTTTCAACCACCCAATTACTTCAAGGGTTGTGCAACGCATCTGCAACCTTCCAGCTTGATATGGGTCACATCTTGCAGAATCTAAAGTTAAGTTGTGTCATCGTCTATCTTGATGACATCACAGTGCTCTAAAAAGCCTTTAAAGAATATCTTGATCACCTGAAGGGGATGTTTTAACGCCTATGGGAGTCGAATTCAAGTTAAAACACTCAAAGTGTACCTTTTCTATTTAACTAAGGCAAGCCAACCAGGGGATGGACAATACCAAGCTCCGAGGAGCAAAACTTATACTAAGCTAGAATATAATGAACATAAAGAGATAGCGTATCACTCAAACTGAATTAAAAATAAAAATAAAAAACTAAAATGAACCAACCAGGTTGGATGCAGTAAACCACTATGTGTCCATGGTGTGAGGTGAATTGGGATCAGGAGACTCATCTTCCTCCTCACTATTGGACGGTGTATGGCAGAGTGCTGAGAGCATGGGCATGGGTGCATCCTCAAAATGGGAGTTGAGGTAGTAGAGTGGCTCAAGAAACTTAAATTTAGCTATGAGGAGGGTTGTAATATCTGTATAGAGCTTTTTCAACCTCAAGGTGAAATTTGGGTATCATGGTAAAGGTGGCGATGTTGTTGCTGGTAATGTGGGTCTTGGGGCCAAATTTTGTGACAACTACAACTTTTTGTACTGCCTTGTGGGCAACTTGGTGGAATCTGAGACTTCTTTTTTATGATTTTGTTGCATGAGGGAAAGGACAGGTGCAGGTACCCCCTTGGCCAAGGCTGCAAATGAATTTGCTACAGCCTTTTAGAGGGGGCAACATTCAGGGGAGGCAACAGCCTCTTTGATGAGTTGGTGGTCACTTTGGAATTTATCAGCATCTGGCGTAGAGCATAGCAGCAAGTTGGGAATTGATCTGCATAATCTGCATCTAGGTACATTTTGAGGCCTTGGGCTTCAAATGAGTTGGGGATAGAATTTCCCAAATCATCAACCTCCTCCAAATAATCCCAGGGATTTTGGTTGAAGACGATAGGTTGATCAGCATATGGGTGG
This sequence comes from Massospora cicadina, assembly GCA_022478985.1. Lineage (NCBI taxonomy): Eukaryota > Fungi > Entomophthoromycota > Entomophthoromycetes > Entomophthorales > Entomophthoraceae > Massospora > Massospora cicadina. The sequence goes on from JAKSZP010011964.1 coordinate 168,375, forward strand.
GCTGGATTGGGTAGCTGTGTGGGTTATTGAATTTACCGGAGTCCATGTTGGCTCCTAATTAGTTAGAATAGGAGTGGTGAATTGGCATGTCAGTTTCTTATTGGTTGAATCAATGGCACCTGCATCTAACATTTTGGGTGGAGGGGAGGGAGGATTGTGCCCCATTCAAAAAAGTTCTTATGTCAGCTATGGGAGAATCATGGGGAGTCAAGTGTGTGGGCTCCAACTCAAGCTATGGTGGGGCAGCACCACTTTGAGTGGTCCAGGTTGAAACAAATGGGGCAGATTGTGCGCCCCTTATCTACTCTGGCACAGAAAGGGTGGTTGGGGGCATAGGGACAACAGTGTGAAGGGGTGTCAAAATGGCAATTTTGTTTGATATTAGGCATATTTTTGCAAAGGTGTAAGAGCCTGCAAGTTGGTTGGCTTCATTGGGAAAACAAATTGTAAAATGGGGTCAGTGCCATATACTGATAACCCAGCTATTATTTCGTTGTATAATTTTTCAGGAAAGGTGGGTGGGGAGGCCTTCAAATTTACCACAAGTGTGGTGTCATAAGGCAACCAGGTTCAAGAGGTTGGGATGGGGGTTTCCTGGAACACCAGGGAATGTTGGCTGCGACTGCAGCATTGGCTTCACAAGTGAAGCCGAGGTCAAAGTACCCTTTGTTGGGGAAGAAGTTGATAAAGCTTATTGTCTGCATAAGGCCTGGGCAAATTCTATTATATGTTTGTCATTGTAGGGGAACAAGTTAACATATCTGACCCAGAGGCTGAATCACATCTTGCTTCTGGAGAGCACAATGGGGCTATGAGGCAGCCTTTTGGTAACATGCAAGGTGGAAGGCAAGATCCTTGGGTGGAATTTATCGACCTGAGGAATTGGTGGGCTGGTTGAACTTTTCTGAAAGCGTTTCACCGGGTGGAAGATACTAGTGGAAGTCTGCCACTACCCCATATTGGAGCAGTGGGCAGTTAAGCCAAGAACATTAGTTTTTTGCTTTGTGTCAGTTTTTCAGAGTTGTTTAGTTCTTCTGTAATTTAAATTTGCTTGAATGTGTTATCAAGCAGAAAAAATTTAAAGTGTACCTTTTATTTAACTGAGGTAAGCTGACCAGGGGACGGACATTACCAAACTAAAACTAAATATCATAATAAAAAACAATTTAAACAAATCGCTTAAAATGGATGGATCGATTGAATCATACCTATCAAAGTATCCAACCAAGTGGGCAGCGAATACTGCTATCCCTCCATGGTGGATGAGGAGGGGGGATCAGGGGCTTGTCTTTGGCCACATCCATATCATTCCAGAGTAGGGTGCGTGTTAAGGCAGATAGTAAGGGTGTGGGGCATTGGCGGTCTGGGGTTCGATATTCTTGATGACTGAAACTTCCAGAATAGTTATGAGCCATAATAATGGCAACGATGTATTTGGCCAAAGCATCTTCAGATTTGAGGAGGGCATCTGGGAATTGACAAATGTGGCTATGTTATTTCAGGTAACCTTGGCTTTTGGATTCCTTGCTACTGTTGCCACGTTCTGGATGGCTTCAGTGACGTTTTTGTGTAAAGTTTTTATATTAATCTTACTTTGTGCAGTAAGATTTGTGGGATTACGGGAGGTGGAATTTCTCCTGAGTGTGCAGCCACAGATTTGGCAGCAGCTTTGCAGAGCAGACGGCAATATTGTGTGGCAGCTGCTTCTACTGCAAGCTGGTGGTTGCTGTAGAACGGTTTGGCGTTAGATTGTGGGGCATATTTCCAAGGCGGGAATTTTGCATCCCATTCTGCAAAACAGAACCTGATGACTTGCAGCGACGGTTCATCAATGACGTTATCTGATACATCAATTTCAGCCAATAATTCCCATGGGTTTTGGTTAAATTGGATTGGGGAAACAGTGTACGGTTGAGGTTTGTTTGATTCATTTGTGGAAGCATGGGATTGAAATGGGATCCAATCTTGTGCTTGATTAATGGAGCATTTATGGCACTGGGTGAGGAGGAGGCTTATTGGTGGCTGCAGGTGTAGCTGCAGCAACAGGCTTTGGGGGTGGAGGAGGTAGGATTGTGCCCCATGCCTGAAATTGTACAGGGTGGGCAGCAGATTGGAGGTCGGAAGGTGAGTCATCCAATCCGTCTGAAGTGGTTGAAAAGGGGCACTTGCGTTTCAAGTGGTCTAACTCAAAACATGATGGACAGATCATTTTCTCACCCTTGACATGGGCCCAAAACGGATGGTCAGGCGCTGAGGGAATAATGGTGCATGGCAGAATTATACTACAATTTTATTAAATTCAGGGCTTATCTGGCATATGCCTGAGGCCAAGCAAGTCGTGTGACCCCATTTGGGACCACAAATTGTAAGATGGGGTTGGAGCCATAGGATGCCAAACCTTCCATCAACTCCTAGTGGAGCACTTCAGGGGGGAGGTGGGTGGGAAGGCCAGCAAACTGGACCACCAAAGTGGTGTCCGCTGGAAGCTGATTCTGAGTTGTGGGGAGAGGGGTGCCCTGGAATACCAGGGGCACAGTTGCTTCAGTGGCAGCATAAGCTTTGCAGGTGAAGCTGAGGTTGAAATACCCCTTGTAGGGGCAGAAATTGATAAAGCCAGCGGATGTCATCACCGCCTGTGCCATTTCAATAATGGCTTGGTCATGGTATGGGAATAGTTTCCCATATTCAACCCTTAGGCCGTAGCACATGTTGCTCTGGGAGAGCACTAGGGGGCAGTGTGGTACCGCTTGGGTATGAGCAAGGTGGGCGTCCAGGTCCTTAGGCGGAACAAAATGGACCATAGGTTTGGAATGACTGGTTGAACCAGTCCTAGCGCGTTTTCCTGCCGGATGGAAAACAGAAGGGGGGGAGTTTCGCTGCTGCCCCACGCTGGAGCAGCCGGTGGAGAATCCAAGGACATCAGAGCGAAACTACTATGGCCAAATTAGATTTCTTTTATAAATTTGTGTAATTTGGCTAAGAAAGTTATACTGAGTGGAAAGAAAGTCTAGTTTTTTAAAGTGTACCTTCTTTTTAAAGAA